>CP139503.1:230936573-231302018 GCA_021014915.2 Artemisia tridentata subsp. tridentata | reverse complement strand
ATAAACCAAACTTGGTAACTCTTTTGTTCATGAAAACTTCAAAGTACAATTCGATCTTAGTATTAGCTTTTCATTGAATTAGAACCATAGCGTCATAATCAATCAATATTCATGTAGCAAACATCATCTAGGCAAGTGCACAAGGCACTTAGCCACTCATGGAAAACAAAGAAATAACCACAGAAAATTTATCACTTGAAAACATGATTAAGAAGTCTTACAAAAGTTGTAATGATGATTACAAGAGTTAGGAACAATTATGAGATGATTAACAATGATTCCTTTGATGATTAAAATGATGAATGATGAATGTAAGCTAACTTCTTCCTGCATTTTCTTCTTTTGTAGCCTTCTTGAGAGAGAAAATTGATGATGATTTATGTGTTGTAGATAGTTCTCTTCTCTCTTAGCCAAGCTTCCAATTAATAGAATGACTACTCCTTGGTCACCAAGAAAGTTTCTTGGGCACAAAGTGTTATTAAAAATCTGTACTTGAAGTAATTGTGGTGTAATGACAACCCACATAAATAGTTAGTTCATTAAAGATAGTCATTAAGTGTGCCAGGAGTTGCAGTCAACCCAAGGTTTGGAGTAAGGTTGGCATGGCAGTTTGAACCTTGGGTTGAACTTAAGACTTAGTTGTATTTCTTGAACCTTTGGTTGAGGAAGCAAGCCATAATTCATAGAAAACTTTACATGTAACTTCTCATTCTTTTCATCAACACTTGATCTTTTCTTGAGCTCGGAAATCTTTGTAACTTGATTCTTTACCTTTGATGATCTCCCCGAGGTCTTTATTATGGGTAGAATCTTTCGTTGTGCATAAGCTCTTGATTTAGCGATTTTTCTCCATCATTCTAGCTATTCCCTTGGACTTGATTGTACCTGAACCTGAATACATCTTTTATACCTTTTAAGCGTAAAATGTTCACGAATACAACCAAATACAATGCACAAATATAGAAATAACGCGACTAAAATATATACAAAATGAGCGTTATCAAATCCCCCACACTTACACTTTGCTTGCCCTCAAGCAAATCTAGCTTTTAAAAATAAATTCACATGATATAAATGAGAATGATTCTAAAAAATGAGATGCAAATCCATCAAGTACAAGTACGAGATAAGATCCATCTTTTTAAGGTTTATAAGTGAAAAGTCGAGATGTTTGACAATACCTTAATGATTCTCTTGCTTGATAACATGTTAGAACACCTCACGAAAAAGGAATGAAGTATAATTCACTCAACACTCATCTATTTAGTGGGTGAGTACATAAGAAAATCACACTCATCGCTCAGTCATGATCTAAATATTACCATAAGCTTGTACAAGAAACAAAACTCCACCGACGTGGCGTAAGCACCAAGTGTAAACATCTAAGAGGACTTTTATTCGGGTTGTAACGTTTAGGCTTCGGGTTAATAAGGGGTATGGATAAGGCATGGGAATATTTATGAAATTGGTTTTAAAATAAATATAAAGTTAAGTCAAAGTCTAAAACCAATTGCTACTAGCTACGTCAACCTCTTTCACATGAACTTGAGAATTCATCCTTGATCGATATCATACTTTCATAGCTCATTGGCTATTCTTGTCACCATACAATTGCGATGACTTATTATATTTTTTTTCTTGGCCACATGTTTCGGCCATCGATCATAATTCCAATAGATCTTCTATGAGATTATCATAGAGTTTGCAACTTTCTCAAAGTTCAAGGATTTCCCACATAACAACCATCTTTCCAAGTAGCTAGTAACCAACCAAGACTTGACTATGGGTAAGGTTAAGGCTAAAAGTGTAAAATATTTTTTTTGTATTTTTCTGGTGTAACAAAAGAAAAGAATGGCTCAAAAGGTATACTAATGGTATCTAGCACTAAAAATGAGTGCTAACAAATAGGTCCATAGGGTGGTTAACTAACCGATGTGGCTAGCTAGTATAGCATTAGATGTAAAATGAAAGGCCATTTGGTTGAATCCTAAAGTTGCCTCTTATCACACGAATACACTTATATCACACGAGGTGATCTCACCGCGGTCTGGTAATGATTTGCAAGTTCAAGTTCTAGAATAAATAAAATCACCGGCACACTCATAGCAAAAAGATTAAGCATAAAAGATGTATGCTATATAAGAATAGGCTCAAATCCTCACAATTTTTTGTGGAATGGGTAATAATTGTGCTAGCGATGTTATCGATACTAAAAATGGATTGCATTGTCAATCAGGACACATCTCGAATTTTCAAAGATTACATATTTTATCAGTGGATTGATCTAGTTATTCTAATATAAATTATCCTAAATGTGCGAAAACAACTAGATCATAAGGGCAAACAATTTAAAACTAGGCTAAAAAATATATAAAATTTAAAATCCAGTTTCATTTTTCTATTTCCTCCCCCTACACTTAAGTTTGACATTGTCTTCAATGTAAAGAACGATGAACCATAAAAATAGGGAAATGGAACATAAAAGAAATGATACTGCCTGAGCCTTGAAATCTAGATCGAGCTCCACATGAGATAATGAGATCGAACGATTCCACATCTTCGAGATCAAGCATCATAACCTGCAGTAATCTTCATATACAAAACAAACAAACACACAAAATGCAAAATATTTTTGGATTTTTTTTTTTTTTTTTTTTTTTTTAATTTTTAAAGGCCCCCACACTTATGGTAAAACCATCGGGGCATTAAAAACACACGAGTTGCCTCCCGAGAAGTGCTTAATTTATTAACGAGTCATCATCCTAACTCGATCTTCCTCACTTTTGTGGTTTATGTTTGGTGTGAAAACGTAGAGGGGGGTGAATACGTTCCCGTTTTAAAATCTTAAAACTTGTTGTATCAAATTTCTAATTTGGCTTGTTCTAATATGAAAGATGTCTGTTGTAGTTTATGTCTAGTATAAACTAAAGTATGTTGTCACACAAGTATTATCAACTAATCACAAAACAAGCAATCACATAATGCAAACATAAAAGTAAAGAGATAAGTAAAAGAAAGCACAAACCGAACACGATGATTTATAGTGGTTCGGTCACGGAGCTCCTCTCCGCCCTACTTCACTCCCCGAGTACCCAACTCGAGAGTAACTTCACTAGATCAACCAGCTCCCTTCTTGGCGGAGAAAACCTTACATACGTCGCTTACACTTTTTCCGACACTAAGTTAGATGTCGAGTTCTTTACAAGGGTTCAACCACTCCCACCGTCGCTTATACAATTTCCGACACTAAGCCAGATGTCGAGTTCTTTACAAGGGTACAACCACTCCCGTTGGTTCTTTTACAAGGGTTCAACCACTCCCGCTATGTTTTATGGCCCAACATAGAAACCTTGTATTTTATGGCACAAACACATAAACCACCTAATCTAGTATGAATAGATTGTGATGCAACAATGATCCATGACATAAGTATATCATGGATATGAATGACTATTCTAAATGAACTTCCATTTAAAGAAAGCCTTCAATGGATGAAGATCACAAGCTCCCTAAACTTGTTGTGATGGATCTTCATATATGTATGTGAAATCTACATGAACTTCTTGAATAAGAAGTCTTCAATCATTGAGGATGTCAAGTGCCCTTGAATCTTCATATGTTGGAATGATATGGTGAATAATGACTTCAAGATCTTCTAACCTTCTTGGTGGATCAGGAAGTATGCTATGGATGATGACTCATGATCTTGAGCTTGCTTCACAGGATCATAACGAATGTATGCTTACAACATAATGAAAGTTAGTAACATTATGATCATTATGTAAAGGGTGATTAATGTATGAATCTACATGGTTTGCTACCGATCTAAGTGTGTTCAAAGGGTAAAGGGAATGTGTATTCTAAGTGGTTAAAACCATGGGTAAACAATGGGCTACTATTTATAGAAAAACTGTTTCAACAGTTGGCGGATTTGGCGGATCCCTAAATTTGGATCCGCCCTTGTACGGGTTTGGATCCGTCAGTGCTTGACAGCTAAGGATTTCATGAATCTTTCCATATCTTTCCATATCAAGCCAAGTCATGTCAAGATCTTTCAAAGTTAACTTAGTAGCTTGAAGATCTATACAAAATATATTACAAATCTTCCAAGATATGTAAGTGATGCATGCCATGATGTCATGTTAAATATTTCTAATTTAAGAAATAAACATAAACATGTAAATGTATATATGTATGTAACATGTATCCTAGTGATCATGTAGCATGTATATACTAGCTTAACTAATATGTATTTACCAAGATATATCATGTTAGTTTGACACCTAAAGTGTACTTATCCTACTAAACTTAGAAAACATGATGTACAAGTAAGAATACTTGTATATGCAAAATGTGAAATGAGGTTCTAAGTAGAATGGTAAACCTTTTTAAAATACTTAATGACCTAGCTGTATTTTAAACATTCTAAATGGTTTGTTAAGGGTTTGATCATAATGCCACATAACAAACATGTACGAACCTGTGTTGTATCATACGAGGACCCGAGAGATGTTGAATGTATGTTGAGACAAGATATGATTACAAGTAACTTGTACATTTTACGTTATGTATCAACTTACGTGTTTGTCATCAATCAAAACAAACGAGATTGCTTGCACTAGCAATCTCCCCAACGAGACTGCTTGCACTAACAATCTCCCCCTTTTTGATGATGACAAAATATGTAAACGTGATAGAAAGTAAAATGTAAAAAGTTATTTGTATCCGTAATTACTTAATTTCTCCTTGTGTCCGATTCTCTGTTAACACCTTTCTCCCCTTTCTCCTTGTGTCCCTAATTACTTACTTTCTCCGTTTACACCTTTTCCCCCCTTTTTTTGAAACAAAAAGGGTGTGTCCTTGGAGTTAACTTCATTTCTCCCCAAAATGGCGAGCTTGCATCATCCCTAGTGAAGTTAAATAGACTACTCCAATCTCCTATGGTTGTTGCGTTCCCTAGGTTGTTAGCGGATCCATGGATCAAACTGGACTCTTAACCTACATCAAGGTTAGTGGTGTGCAACATAAAAAGAATATATATGAAAAATGCATGACGAATGAAATGCCAATAGCCAATGATACACGTGGGTAAGCTATGTTGGACTATGTTGACCTATCTCCTTCTTTTTTTTGAAACACAAAAGTGTGTCGAAGAATGAGAATTCTTAAGAATGCAAGCATACTCCCCCTTGACTGTAGCTCCCCCTTAATCAATACTCCCCGTTGCTAGGGTACCAACGTATATGATGTAAGGATTATGAATGCTACAAAACAATGATTAGTACATGATATGCTCCCCCATGATCAATACTCCCCGTCTCTAGGGTACCTACGTATATGATCCAAGGATGAAGAATCCTACAAAATAAAGGTTAGTATAAAACAATATTTATCCTTGGACAAGTATGTGATATACACCAATGCGTGTATATGATGCATTCTAAAAATGTTTGAAAAAGGATCCCCCTTGCTTTAGGACATCAAGATAAACCTATAAAACAAAAATTAACATAATAGAGACTATGTATTAAGACATATATGTCATATATGACCAATGTGTATAGACGATGCAATATGAGTACTAGACTGATAATTCTCCTGATTTGAGGACGTCAGGAAGCACCTACAATAAAGACGAAAAATAATCGATGCAAACTTCATCCTTAGATGAGTATGCTATATACGATCGAGCGTATATGTTGATGAACCTACAATGAAATGGTTAGTGCAATATATTTTATCTCAAAGAAAAATATGATGCAACATATCAATAATCTAATCACAAGCAACTTAAGTCAGAGAACTATGATTATTTGGCAAACCATGTTATACCAATTGTGATACCGATTTTGATTATCTAGTAAACCATGTTATAAAGTGTGTAATCTTCTAATAAGAATTACAATCACAAGAATATAATATGATAAAATCCTACAAAACAGTGCCTATGAGGAGGATATGAGTGATCCTAGTGTTGGTGTTAGTTTACTAGTGATAACTTGATAACAAAAGATTGATGCAAGTAAGTTTTTCGCTAATCCATGGGGTTGATGATTAGTGAAAGAGGTGATGGAATGTGGTGGTTATAATGAATGCAATGAATTCAGAAACTCTAATGTATAGCAAATGCTATAAGAGTATTTGAAGACGGTTACGGTTATGATATTATCATCTACCAAAGATGATGAATCATGCCATAGTAAATGCTCAAATGGAAATAAGAGAAAGTAAAGACAATGATCACTTAGGAATAGAGATTCCATATGCAACAATTAGAAATACTAGATACCTATATGCGGATGTGTTAGGATTTATAAAAAGTGATGGTCATCGTCGTTTTTATATTTTGTATTTAAGGTGTCGTTGTGTATAGTTAGCTTATTTAATCATTGGGCTTGGACATAGGTTTGTTAATTAAATGTTGTGTTCTATTTGAGCCATGTAAAAGCCCAACCCAAGTCCAAGCCCAAGCCCATCCTATCACTAAAAACTATAAATAGGACCTCCCTACACCATTTGGGAGGTTGGTGTTCTTAAGGTGCTCTCAAGGTATTGTAGTCATTTAGGGTTTGTATCATTGTTTTAAGTGTGTGATTTATATGAAGCTAATATTACATGTTCCACTCTTATTTCTTTGATCATTCCTAGTAGTTGTTGTATTGGTTAGAATAATTATTAGTATTAACAAGTGGTATCAAAGCGAATACACAAAAAGTTCTAGGGTTTAGGGCTCGTTACTGTTACATTGTACTGTTTCATTGATCGAAATACGTTGTAGTCGAACTTCTTGGATTTTCATCGAACATCTAGCGAGTTAGCTAGTTTGCTCGAACATCTGGACTAACTGAACTTTAGTAACTGAACTTTGGTAACTGAACTTCAGTAACCGAACTTCAGTAACCGAACTTTAGTAACTGAACTTTAGTAACCGAACTTTAGTAACCGAACTTTAGTAACTGAACTTTAGTAACTGAACTTTAGTAACCGAACTTTAGTAACCGAACTTTAGTAATCGAACTTTAGTAACCGAACTTCAGTAACCGAACTTTAGTAACCGAACTTTAGTAACCGAACTTTAGTAACCGAACTTTAGTAACCGAACTTCAGTAACCGAACTTCAGTAACCGAACTTTAGTAACTGAACTTTAGTAACCGAACTTTAGTAACCGAACTTTAGTAACTGAACTTTAGTAACCGAACTTCAGTAACCGAATTTCTTGATCGAACTATTTTGATCGAACTAGGTTGATCGAGTTTATCTAGTTTATTTTGAACATACTTAGTCGAGTTATCATTCTTAATCGAGCAACTAGGTAGTCGAACTAGTGGAATAGTCGAACAAGTAGATTAGTCGATCATGAATCTCATCGAGCTTTAGTTAGTTTATTTTTTTCACCGAACAAATCTTGTGTGATCGAACATCCTCATCAAATTATTTAACCGAACTTATTTAACCGAATAATTTTTTGATCGAACATGTTTAGAAATTTTTGATCGAACAAGTTTTTTTTTGATCAAGAAATTTTTACTTGTGCAACTTAACTTGGTTTCAAGATTTCAGAGTGTTTGTTTGATCGAACTTCTTGTGTGCTCACTCAAGGGAGTTTAAAGTTGATCGAGAAAAGTTGTGAACGAGATAAGAGTTGATCGCGATAAAAGTTCATCAAGTTTCTTCTACATCTAACTCGTGAACAGTAACCAACCGTATCCTAGTTCTTTAACCGATCCAATACCATCTTAACCATTCAACAACAACAATGACTACTCAATAAGACATCCACGCAGCTGGTGCTGAAAACCGTCCTCCAATGCTAGAAAAAGGCAGTTATCTTCCATGGACAAGCCGTACGCTTCGTTACTTGAAAAGAAAACCTAATGGACAAGGCAAACTCCTGATCAACTCCATCAAGAATGGTCCATTCAAACCTCGTCAGATTCAAGAAGCTGGTGATCCCAATCAAACACCTCCTGTTCAACCATCCTTTCGTACTCAGAAAGAATAAGAGTACACAGAAGAGGATTGGAAACAGATTGAAGCAGATGACTTAGCCATGCACCTAATTCAACTTGGTTTACCACAAGAGATCTTTTGTGCTGTTGACAGCTGTGAAACTGCTTATGATATGTGGGAACGAGTTAGGAGGCTATGTCATGGAACTGAAATTGGTCAACAAGACATTGAAAACAAGCTTCTAACTGAATGGGAGAAATTTTCATCAACTCCAGCTGAACCAATTGAAATCTACTACACAAGGTTTTGCACTCTCATGAATGAGCTCATCAGGACTAATTTAACACCAAAACAGATTGTCCAGAACATCAAGTTTCTTAACAACCTTCCAGAGGAATGGGGACAATATGTTACGATTGTTAATCAGACAAAGAACCTTCATGAAGTGAACTATGATCAACTGTATGATTTCTTGAAACAAAACCAGAAAGAGGCAGATGAGGTTAGGAAAGAGAAGCTTGCTAAACAACATGATCCTTTAGCATTGATTGCTCAGTCACCATCTCCTACAGTGAACACATTACCTTCATCATCCATTCCTACTCAGAACTACTTGCCACATGAATACTCAGTACCACCATCATCAACTCCCACTCAGAAATACATGCCACATGAATACTCTTTTCCACAACAACAACTCTATCCTCATGAACAACAAGTCATTCCACAACAACCATACAATCCTAATGATGACATGACTGCTTTGTCTCAAGCATTTACCCTTCTCTCAAGAGTAGTACAAGGACGCTATTCCACACCTACCAACAACAATCAAAGGATCTCATCAAACACTCGCTATAAGCAGTTTGCTCAACCGGGTTTCAACATGGGTCAACAAGGACAAATGGTTGGAGGATATGGAAATCAACAAGGATATGCTCCTCAGATGGGTAATCAGAACACAGGACAGTATATGGGTAATCAAATGGGTCAGTATGCAGGGAATCAGATGGGTCAGAGGGTTCAGAATGTTGGAAATCAGAGGGTTCAGAATGTTGGGAATCAGAATATGGGAAATCAGATTGGGAATGTTGCTGCTGGAAATGCTGGGAATATGAATCAAGGGAATGGAATAACGTGTTTCAATTGTCAAGGAATTGGTCATATGGCAAGAAACTGTCCCTCCAAGCCAAAAAAAAAAAGATCCAGAGTATCTTCAGAAAGCTTTGCTCTTAGCTCAGAAGGACAAGGCAGGGTTTCAGTTAAGTGCTGAGGAAAATGATTTCATGGCACTGATGGATGATGCAGAGGATTTGGAGGATATCGATGCCAACTGCATCTTCATGGCAAATCTTCAAGAGGTTAAATATGACACGGATTCTGAAGCACCTCCTGCTTATGATGCTAATGTGATATCTGAGGTACCTACATATACTACATGTCACAATAATGAAATGTTTGATATGTCTCCTCAGAATGAACAACATCCTGCGACTCCTAATCCCATTTACGATACATATATGGACTCCCCAAGTTATAGTAATACTAATTTGGCTACTCTAGATATGGATCCTAATGGACGCTTCGAGTCACAGCATACTGAGAATGAAGAGGAAACACGTGCTTTATTTGAATCATTATTGCAAAATTGTGGTATTGAAATTGAAAAGGTCAAAAAGATCAATAGCGATGTTAAGGCCGCTAATGAAAAATTGACCACTGAGCTTGAGAGATACAAGGTGAACGAAAAAGCTTTTGAATTTCACCACAAACGACTGTCAGAACTTGAAAATGGTTACAGTGATTCTGTTTCAAGGGAAAAACATTTGCAAATCAAATACGACACTCTTGATGTTAAATTGATCATGCAAATTAAATCCCTAAAAGCAGAAATTTCTGATTTAACCAACCAACTTTCTAAACAAAAATCAACTTGTTCTGATCTTGAAAAAGAAAAGAAAGAGTTGCATTTAAAGTTTTCAAAACGAGAAGATGAACTTCTTGATGAAGTACTTGACAACAGGAAACTATTAAAAAGTTGGAAGAATTGCTTGTAAAAACGGGTCATTCAACTCAAACGATTAATATGTTAATTAACGACAAAAACCCGATTTTATATACAAGAAAGAAAATGGCTCTCGGTTGTGAAAACCCTTGTTATTTCAAGAAAGCTCAGCAAAAACAGAATGTGCTATTTAATGGTAATCTTATAAATGATGTGCATGATCCACCTGCTTGTTATGATTCGTATGAAACGATTGAGCTTACGAAAGAGAGTCGAAACAAAATGAGACAATTAAATAGAGAAATCAAACCAATTGATTATAATGAAGCAAACAAACTTGCTGGTGTTCATCTTGTTAAAAAGGAGTCACCTTTGTTTTTCAAAAAACCAGTGGCTGCCACAAAGTTAAAAGTTGTGTCAAAACACCTTTCTAACATCGAACAAATGTACTCTACCGACACTTCCGCAAGTGAAGCTAGAATACTATTGGCCGATCTTAAAAGGAGAGTTGAAATGCTTCAAGATGTTGTGGCAACCAAAACTAATACCAAAATCAATGATTGGTTTTCAAGTTTTCAAACTGAACAGAAAAAGATGTTCGAAACAGAAATTACTCCTATTTTATCTGGCATACATGCAAGAGCAATTCATGTTGAGAACGCAATTATCAAAGAAGTAATTGAATTTGTCAAGGACCACACATCCTTGGTAATTGAAGCCAATGAAAACATTGAAAAAATCAAAGTTTTGGAAAAACAAAATGACGCACTCTCTGAAGAAGCTCTTTCAACTGATATTATGTCCATTATTTATCAAATGTATTCTGTTGAAGATGATGAAAGACTTCGAGCTGAGACTTCCCAAATTGTTTCAAAATATGAAAATACTTTTGCAAAGCTTGAAAAAGAAAATGTTACATATTTTAAACAACTAGATCAGAAAAAGGAAGAATGTAAGTATGACAAACTGTCGTATGAACGTCTTACAAAGAAATGCAAAAACAAATTGATCTTTTGAAATCTCAGCTTGAATGTCAAAAAGGGAAGGGTGAAGAAATTATTGCAAAACCAAAAATGTCAATTTCATAATCTGCTCCTTCACCCTTGCCCAAAGAAAAAGCAAAAGAGAAAGTAGTTGTCGAAACTCCAAATGTGATAGCACCTGGACTTTTTAGGATTAGTACCACTATTGCATCTACCTCTACATCTAAAACATATAGGGCGATTGACAAAAGTGTTAAGGAAAATCCAAAAGAGACTAGGAAAGCTAACACTGATTCAAAGGACAACAAGATAAATCCTAATGAGTGTGCCTTACCTTCTACAGGAGTAGAAAGTACCTCTAAGAGCAGCAGACCAAAGCCTAGGAGCAATACAAGGAATAGAGTCGCGCTTGCTTCTAAGAGTGAAACCAAGAATAAAACGAAAGAAGTAGAAGAACACCCTAGGATTTTATCGCTTTCCAAGAAGAAACTTATGTCATCTGAATGTAATGTTAAAGACAATATTTCTAGTACATGTAATGAACCTGTTTGTTTAATGAACAAGAAATCTTTGTCTGAAAATGTGTGTGATGATATTGTTTCTAATATTGTGCATGTGAATGATAAGCCTGCTAAGAAAGATGTTCCTTCAGAAAATACAGCTAAGACTAGATACATTCAAAGACTTATTGCAAAGTCTAGGAAAACAACTAGTAGTCTGCTGCCTAGGAACTATCTTAAGATGTGCGTATGGATTCCAACAGGTAGAGAATTCAGTCTAGAAAATGGTAGAATAAAAATGGCTAAGGAAGAACTAGTAAAAACCGTCTATGATTGTATTTCTCCTGTTATCCCTAACCCCATGGAACCAAATGATAAACGGTTTCCAAATTCACAATCATCTGTTATTGGCAGGTTATTGAAATATGTCTTTGGATCGTCGACTCGGGTTGCTCCAAGCACATGACCGGGAATCTGAAGCTGCTGATCAACTTTGTATGGAAGTTCATGGGAACAGTTCGGTTTGGAAATGATCATGTAGCAGCTATTCTGGGTTATGGAGATCTACAGTTTGGGAATTTTTTAATCACTCGAGTTTACTATGTCGAAGGATTGGGACACAACCTGTTTTCAGTCGGACAATTTTGTGATGCGGATTTAGAGGTTGCATTCAGAAGAAATACATGTTTCGTTAGGAACCTGGTTGGTGATGATCTCTTAACCGGAAATTGTGGCACCAATCTTTATGCTATCGACATAAACCAAATGGCCTCGTCATCACCAATTTGTCTTATGACAAGAGCTGACGATACTAAGTCCTGGTTGTGGCATAGACGCCTTTCCCATCTCAACTTTGACACGATAACAAAGCTTGCCAAAGACAACATCGTCACCGGTCTCCCTAAATTCAAATACACCAAAGAACACTTATGTCCATCATGTGAACAAGGAAAGAGCAAAAGGGCAACTTATAAACCTAAAACCGTTCCCAGTTCGGTTGATAAGTTACATCTATTACATATGGACTTATGTGGCCCAATGAGAGTTGAGAGTATCAATGGGAAGAAGTATATTCTTGTGATTGTCGATGATTACTCAAGATATACATGGGTAAGATTTTTGAGATCAAAAGACGAAGCACCTGGAATCATCATCACCTTTCTGAAGCGAATTCAAGTTCTTCTTCAAGCTCCAGTTAGGATTGTAAGAACTGACAATGGCACGGAATTCACAAATCAGGAGTTACGAACATATTTTGAAGAAACTGGAATTACTCACCAGACATCAGCAGTCAGAACTCCACAGCAGAATGGAGTAGTTGAAAGAAGAAATAGAACGCTAGTGGAAGCTGCTCGCACTATGCTGATTTATTCCAGTGCACCGTTATTCTTATGGGCTGATGCTGTTTCCACTGCCTGTTTTACTCAAAACCGATCCCTTATCCATCCAAGATTCAATAAAACCCCATACGAACTAGTGAACAACAGAAAACCCGATATCTCTTATCTTCATGTATTTGGCGCTTTGTGCTATCCTACTAATGACAGAGAGGATCTGGGGAAGCTGAAGGCTAAGGGTGATATTGGTATCTTCATTGGTTATTCAGATAACTCGAGGGCATTCAGGGTGTATAATAGAAGAACGAAAAGAGTAATGGAGACGATGAATGTGAAATTTGATGAGATTTCACAAATGGCTTCTGAGAGACTCGCTCTAGAACCCGCACTTAACCCAATGGCTTCTAATCGTATCGGATTAGGACCCGCACCACAAAGTCAAACTTCTGGACACATCAGTTCAGAACTCACACCCCAAGGAGCTCAGTCAACTAACAATGATAAACCTACAAATCAAGAACTGGAAATTTTTTTCGAGTTTATGTATGATGAAGACTATGGTGGAGCTTCAATAGATACATCACAACAACGTTCCGCTGCACCCGCTCAACAACAACCACCACCAACCACTCCAGATGCATCAATACAATTGAAGCTGAAGCACCAACTCCCTCCAGGTCAATATCATCTACATCTACTCCTGCCACTCCAGTAATTGAGATTGGTTTACCTACAGTTGATGAGCAAAACCCAACAACACCAAATCAAGAAGAACCATACCAAAACGATGCTGTGTTAGAAGAAAAGAACCATTTGAAAACCCATTTGCTACGGAATCTGCTGAATCTTCTTCTCGGTTATATGAACCATCAAACACGCATTCGTTAGATTCAAGATACCCTTCAATGTTAAAGTGGACTAAAGACCATCCAATAGAACATGTCATTGGTGAACCTTCTAGGCCAGTACAGACGAGAAGACAACTCGCTACCGATTGTGATATGTGCATCTTTGCCTGCTCAGTTAGTTTAAAAGAGCCAAAGAACATTCGGGAAGCAATGTCAGATGATGCATGGATTGAAGCAATGCAGGAAGAACTTCTCCAATATCAAATTCATGACACTTGGGATTTAGTGCCAAGACCTCTCGACAAACTTGTCATTGATCTTAAGTGGATATGGAAGAATAAAAAGGATGAAGAGATTACTGTAATTCGCAACAAAGCTCGTCTCGTGGCCAAGGGATTTAGACAGGAAGAGGGAATCGATTTTGATGAGTCATTCGCGCCAGTAGCTAGACTTGAAGCGGTCAGGATTTTCTTAGCATACGCGGCTCACAAGAACATCACGGTCTATCAGATGGATATCAAGACGGCTTTCTTGAATGGAACTCTGAAGGAAGAGGTGTACGTGAGTCAGCCAGATGGATTCGTTGACAAAGATCATCCCGACTACGTCTACAAGCTCAAAAAGGCTATCTATGGTCTAAAACAAGCCCCAAGGGCATGGTACGATGAACTCTCATCTTTCTTGCTGTTAAATCATTTCTCCAAAGGAACAATTGACCAGACCTTGTTTACCAAAAAGTTTAAAGATGACATTTTGATTGTTCAGATTTATGTGGACGACATAATCTTTGGGTCCACTAATCCTGAACATTCAAAACATTTTGCAAATCTCATGAAAAGTAAATTTGAAATGTCTATGATGGGCGAATTAAAATTCTTCCTTGGACTTCAAATCCATCAATCCCATCATGGTATTTTTATTAATCAAGCAAACATATACAATTGAGATTTTAAAGAAACATGGAATGGAAAATTGTGACTCTGTTTGTACTCCGATGGTCACCTCACCCAAAATTGGTGCTGACCTATATGGGAAACCCATTGATCCGAAGAAATATCGGAGCATGATTGGGTCTCTCATGTACTTAACTGCTAGCCGACCCGATATACAATTTGCTGTTGTTTATTAGCACGGTTTCTGGCAAGGCCTACCGAACTTCACCTCAAAGAGGTTAAACGGATCTTTCGGTACCTTCGAAGAACCATTAACATGGGACTTTGGTATCCGAAGGATTCGGAGTTCAATCTAACAGCCTTTGCAGATGCCGATCATGCTGGTTGCCAAGTCACTGCAAAAAGTACATCCGGAGGAGCACAATTTCTGGGAGAGAAGCTAGTAGGCTGGTCATCAAGGAAACAAGACTGCACAGCGCTTTCAACCGCAGAAGCCGAGTATGTGTCTCTATCTGCGTGTTGTGCCCAAGTTTATGGATGAGGACACAACTCACAGATTATGGCTACTCTTTCGACCACATACCTATGTATTGTGACTCGAAAAGTGCCATAGCCATCTCGTGCAATCCAGTTCAGCACTCCAAGACCAAGCATATTAGAGTCCGCTACCACTTTATCAAGGAACACGTCGAAGAGGGTACTGTTGAATTATTTTTCGTGACGACTGAATACCAACTTGCCGATCTATTTACTAAAGCCCTCCCAACAGAGCGGTTTGAATACTTAGTTCGTCGAATTGGAATGCGAAGCCTAACTCCCGAAGAGTTAGAAAGTCTTCTCGAATCTTCTTGATTTATTTCCAAAAGCTTCGCATGTAAATATTTTTGAAAAACAAAATACAAAATTTGAAAAACCATCAAAAACAAAATATAAAAATATAAAATTTCAAAAAGACATAAAAAAATATAAAATACAAAAACCAAAAATATTTTTCTCACGACATGTCTCTTGTATAAATCAATATTCTGTACGTACCTAGAAATTTCATTCAACAATGATACGGGCATGTACAGATGCTTGAGCGAGAGTTTATTTAAACATTTTCTAAAACATGTCGATCTTAAAACTTTCTTCATCACGGCTTTCGTAAATTTCAGTACTGAACCCGAGCTACATTGTTGACTTCTGATTATTTCCAATCAGGACTCGCAATGTTAATGGCAAATCAAAACGAATCTTGAGCACATGATCAAGATTTTTCAAAAAGATTTTTCAAAATCTTTCTCAAATTCTGTGCTCAAGAAACTCCCTCTTGAAACTCAAATGTTTTATAATATGCTTTCTTTAAGGGGGAGTATAAAAATTAAAAAATGCAAAATGTTCCATTTTCATGCTAAAAATCCGTCTCTCTCCAAAAACACTTTCATTTTAATCAGTTGATATCAAAAATATCAATGCTATTTTTGAGGGGGAGAGGACGTGATTAAAATGTGATCAAAGTTCGTGGAATCTCAAAGTATGCTCACCAGACAAACTCAGTTCTAACCCTCGAATTGACGAAACTTGATGTCCGTTATCGAAAAGACTTGTCCGGGACGGGTAATAATTTCAAGATGGTTATCCATTGATGTAAACGTGTCTCGCAAAGGACTTGTCTGAGTAGAATGTACCAATTCGAGAGATGATCTTTGAATATGACCGGGACGGGTAATAATTTCAAGCTAGTCTAACTAGTGATGTAAGCGTGTCTCGCAAAGGTCATGTTCATTGAAAGTCGATCAATTCAAAATGTGCGAACTCTACCCAACATGTGCAATTTTAGTTAAAAATGCATGAGCACATGTGAAGGGGGAGTATTTCAAAAATATAAAACTCTCAAAGTGCTAACTAATGTGTTTATTCATAAACACTTTGAGAGATTTTCAAAAGGTTTTATGGCAAATCTAGGATAGTCATGGAGTTATAAGGTGACTAAGGTTAGGAAAACCGTCCTATGATCCGCCAGAGCCAGAGGGATCTACCCAAGGACAATTCCAATAGATTAGAATTAGAAGTCCTTAGGTAAGATTGAAAAAAGGAGTAAATGAGAAAGGGAAAGAAGGGGTTGAAGAATTAAAAAGAAAAGTTGAATGAAAGGGTGAAAAGAAATAGCCCTCCATGAAAACTTAGGGTAGAAACCGGGTCAATACATCTGCTATCGGTATTCACTAAGGTGATACTGATATTGAAGACAAGACGTCATGGACCCAGTGACGCGCTGCACCACCCCTCCTAGCCACTCAGATATCTCTTAAAAGATATTTGTTTCATTTCTCACGGAGAACACTACATAATCTATCGGCCTCTCACTCCGAGATGTGTTGATATTGAAAAGGTGGCACTCTGCTCCATGCCTCCGACGACTATAAACCAAAACGTACAATAGAGTCTAGAGCCATGAGATTCATCAAAATATCTCGTTAGGAACACTTCCAATATGATACACTTGTGTTCGCCAAAAAGGACACAAGTTGTAAGAGTCTTAATGAGATTCAAGGATCTTGCCATTTACATCATGATGGTTACATGCTTCAAACGGTCTATAGTCGTAGGGTGATCTCTAGCGACTCACTGAATCGTGGGTGCACTTCGGTGTGTCCGTGTAAGCCCTCTCGGGGGTATCCGGTTCAGAACGGCCTGGGGGAGATTAGAGAAAGTCTACACACTATGCTGTTGACGATCTCGAAGTCCTAACCCATAAGTGCTGGATGATTATTACTAACAGTTTTATGCAGCTACCTATAAACATCCATTAACCATCACCACATACATCATTCATCTTCTCCTCAGCATACTCATACTTATGAAAAACATCTCCAACAAAGCTCAAGTGTAAAAGTTCAAGACAAGAAGATCAAGTTAAAGACAAAGTGAAAAGACAAAGTCAAGAAGCTAATCAAGATGTCGAGAACAAGTTCATATGATGAAAGATTATGGGGAGATTGTTAGCATAAGTACAATATCCAAGATGTATGAGTATGTTGAAGGTCATGACGCATCATCACATGAAGATGTTGATTGAAGGCAAGAACATCCACAAAGACGATTCTTTGAAGATCACATAGCATGAAGGAACAAGAACAAAGACTATTATACAACGACACACGAAGCACATGGAAATGAAGATGAAAGACCAACTCACTCCGAGCATGATTTGAATGACCATCCCTTAGGGGGAGATTGTTAGGATTTATAAAAAGTGATGGTCATCGTCGTTTTTATATTTTGTATTTAAGGTGTAGTTGTGTATAGTT
Source organism: Artemisia tridentata subsp. tridentata (assembly GCA_021014915.2). Lineage (NCBI taxonomy): Eukaryota > Viridiplantae > Streptophyta > Magnoliopsida > Asterales > Asteraceae > Artemisia > Artemisia tridentata. The sequence goes on along the minus strand of CP139503.1, from coordinate 231,284,208 downwards.
AGCTTATTTAATCATTGGGCTTGGACATAGGTTTGTTAATTAAATGTTGTGTTCTATTTGAGCCATGTAAAAGCCCAACCCAAGTCCAAGCCCATCCTATCACTAAAAACTATAAATAGGACCTCCCTACACCATTTGGGAGGTTGGTGTTCTTAAGGTGCTCTCAAGGTATTGTAGTCATTTAGGGTTTGTATAATTGTTTTAAGTGTGTGATTTATATGAAGCTAATATTACATGTTCCACTCTTATTTCTTTGATCATTCCTAGTAGTTGTTGTATTGGTTAGGATAATTATTAGTATTAACAGGATGAAAATAACATCATATGATGAGAGTGTTGGTTGGACCAATGTGTTGAGAATGATGGTTCTGTTTGCACTGACAATGAAGTGCTTGATATGTATCAAGAATGAAAAGGATGAGATTCTATGATCGTGTTCTAGACAATGAAGGTGTTCTAGATAATGAAATTGTTCTAGACAATGAAGGTGTGAAAGTAAATCCTAGACTCGTTGGTTGTGAGAGGGTTATCTATTATGAATAGTTAAAATTGAACCAGGTACCCACGGATTGGGTGGAACCAAATCTTTGTTTCCGTCCGTCTTATCATAGGGTGCCGTAGGACCAAAATTGATTTGGTCACCTTTTGTTGTTTTTGATCAAACGAAGGTTCAAGCTAAGGTCTATTTACTTATAATTACAGATTTGGTTTCACTAATCCTAGTCAAAGTCTAAGGAGACTTAAAGATTCTCGTTTAGGAGGTTTGTCAAACACATGATGTATTTTTCACTTGACGATGTGCTGTGATGTTGAGCTAAGAAGGTTTGAATAACTTGTGGTTTTGTGAACTGGTTTTAACTGAATGGTTTGAACCTACATGTTGGTATTTGGGGATATGAACAAGTGTTCTTAAACAGACAATTATGCGAATGAGTTTCTCTCCCCCTTAATCGGTGGACATTCAACATAATGTGTGATGTGAAGAATGATGATGCAGGTTAATGAAGGCAATGAGCTTGGTAATGTTTTTACGGATGTTGGTTATCAACCTATAAGACAAAAGTCTTAATGACAAAAGATGTGAATATTACATAACAACTTATGTAAACAAATATTCATCTACTAGACAAAAAGCTACCATATGGCATCAAGACAAATAATCATATTGCAAGATAGCATGAAATTGTTTTAGATACTACATTGTGAAATTGTTTTGAAGTTAGGCTTAGTCACTTAAGCATACTTACTCATTAATTAACACAATGATAAAGAAAAACTTTTAAAAGTTAATCATCCCAAAACACTTAGACATATTATAGGTGCATACATGGCAAGCAAATAGTGTGACATAGTCACAAAAGTAATGAAATGACAGATTCATGCAACCAATTCTAACATTTTAGAAGTATGCAACATTTAGACTATTCTACGAAAAAGCTCAATGAATGTCAACTAAAGACAAGAGCAATCTAACACCAAGTATTAAAAATGACATATAGTGAGTTAACAAGTAATACGTTAATCTTGCGAAATAGCATATAACGAAAGAATGAACATATCATACAAATCATGTTAACATGAAGCATATAAGCATGCAGACTGATGAGTGTCTAAATACTCATCATTTCTGTCACATTTTATCTGCAAAAACATTTAAAAACAAGCGGATATGCTTCAAAATACAGAAAATATCATAAAATGTGTTTTTATATGATTCAGGAACAAAAAGATTGAAAACAAGTGAAAAACATGCAAAGTTCACAAAATTGTCATTTTCAGTTCCTAAAGTTTCACAAATTGGCAGAATTAGTCCCTGAAGGTTTAAAATGAAAGAAAAGTCAACATCAGTCCTTGGGAAATCAAACATATTCACTATTAGTCCCTGGATGAAAGTTTTCTATAATTGGCAATTTTTACCCCTCAAGTTTCATAATTGGCAAAATTAGTCCTCGGGTTTTAAAAATTGTAATTTATCAAATAAAACCCTTGTGCTATTTATAATTGGCAAAATAGACCCTTTTGATAAACTTTTGGGAAATTACAAGTCCAACCCTTCACAAATCAGAAATTACAAAATTGGTCCTTGTGCTTAAATATCTACAAACCAACCGGACCATGTTTTATTTACTAAACCCAACCCTTATTATAAAACCCAACCCAAAACAATTACCCAGCCCAATCCACATAACCCAAGCCCAACCCTTTTATTAATAAAAACCCAACCCGGTATTTAATACCAGGTTTGACTTCGGTCAAACCTGTCTCCTTCCTCACAACCCCGCCAAAACCAATACCACCCCATAGCCCATGGTTTCTCTGCCACCTCTCCCCTCCTCCTCAAGCACGCTACCTAACAAACCAAAAGGCTTTAATTGCTTCTTCCTTCTCCCCAAGTAACCAGAACAAGTGGTGTTAACCACTTTTCCATTTTTCCCGCCAAAAAGAAGAATGAGCGTATGAGATTGATTGAAGATAATTCAAAGGCCAAGATGTGTTCAGAGGGAGATAAGAAGACAATCCCACTTTATTTTTGTATATATAGATAGCAATGTAAGCCTTAATTGGCAAGTAGTTAACCTAGTGTAATCGTATTTCATATTTAGTAATCTTAGTTTGTAATTTCTCACTTTCAGTTGTAAGTTTATGTTATAATCAATCAAAGTAATCTTGTTTTAATCACTTTTGTTCTAAATTTCAAGTATTGCTAAGTTTCAAGTTATATGTTAATTCGAATAAGCTCTAAGTACCTTTAAGATATAATCACAAGCTTCAAACAACCCTGCTATAAGCTTATGAAAGCTTTTCATAGCTTTGTGTAAGTTTAATTAGTGTAACTCAGTTCTTAATTTCAAAAGATGAAGAAAGTCAACAAAAAGTCAACCTGAGGCCAATAAGCTGTTCAAAAGGATATAAGCTAATTTGGAAGGCTTTTTCTGGTTTCTAGCTTGGTTTAAACAAGCTAGGAAGGTTCTGATCTTGTTCTCTGTATTGCATGATCCATTCAGTTGTAAGCTCAATTTTCAAGTATTGCAAGTTACTGTACAATAGCTTATTGTTAGCTTATTATAATAGTTTTTTGTTTATTAATAGTTCTTAAGTACTTATTATCTGTTTTATAAGTTTAATATAGCAGTTGTCTTAGTTTTCTAGAAAATCATCTTAAGAAGCCAAAAATAGCCTTTTGTAGTATAGCTTATATTACTGCTTATTTGTGTGTTAAAAGTTGCTTAATATAATCAATATAAGTTAGATAATCAGTGTTAACCAAGAAACCTAGCTTATTTAGCCTGTTTCATTTCAAAAATCCACACAGACCCTATTAAAGGGCTGTTTGGCATAACAAGGTCAAATAGGTCTAAAAGCTTATTTACTGTACATTTACCATTTTCCCAAGTTCAATCTAGCTTAATTCATTCAATATAAGCTAATTCCAAGTCCTAATTAGCCAGATCAGTTGATTATCCAGTTTTACATAGGCAGTGATAATTTTAGACCTCAATATAGTCAAATAAGCCATAAGCTGCTACAAGCTGATTTGGACCCTTTTCTTGGTTTCTCTGAGTTTCATTTTGATCACATAGTCATAATACAAAGCCTTGTTATAAACCCATAAGCCTAGGCCAGAAAACTCAGAAACCAACACAAGCTCAGTATACACTGAGCAGACATAGCTGATTTTCTCAGCTTGTTATTGGCTTATCCAATTAAGCTGAGGACCTGATTTTTGGTTTATGAGTAGTTCACATAGCTAGTTTTAAGATTATCATCTGGTATTCCATTTCCTAGCTTATTTGATTGCTTAAAATAGGCCTGCAAGTTTTCCCCATTTCACTGAAATTGCCCTGCATCAGATTTGCCTGATAAGCACATCTGAACTTGTGCTTAATTGAAGTTCAATTGGGCTATTAAAATTGGGGATTTTTGGTTTTTAGGATAGCCAGTAGTGCAGGGTAGCTTTTGCCCCCATATTATTCAACTTATCTGCTTATTTGAACTGCTTAAATTGCTCTGCTAGTTGGCTATTGTCCCATATTTTCTGCATAAGTAAGCCAACTGTTCTAGTGCTTAACTTGCTCATTTCATTGTGCTTATTTTTGTTTTCAAGTTGTTTTAAGCTTCTTATAGTATATTAAACTTGTTCTGAGCCTTTGGTAAATTTTTGAGCTTATTAGCTTATTTTTAGCTTATTTGCCCAACTGCTTATCTGCCCAACTGCTTATTAGGGTCTAGTAGAATTTTGATTTTAATTTTCCTACATTAAGAATATTAATTTAGACTTATCCTGAATTTTTCAGATTTTTCCTAAGTCATTTAATATTTTTAATCTTTTTAATTAGTTTCTATTAGTAATTAAATCATAATAAATAGAATAATAATCAGAAAAATATAATTTTAATTTTCATAATTTTCTTTTATTAAATAGAATCTAGGAAAAATATAATAATCTTTTTAGACTTTAAGAAAAATAAAATAGAAAATAAGTGATAGCTTCTATTTAATAGATTTTATCTTTTTAAAAATTTTAAATTAAGCAAATTTCATTTTTATAATTTTCTTAGCTTCTTTTTACCTCATAATATTTATAGAAAAAGTTTTAGATTTTTCTTTGTTCATTTAGTATTTATTATAAATTAAAATAGTTTAAAAAGTAATTAAATAATAAATAATTAATAATAATTAGATAAAAAGTATAAAAAAAAATATAATTTTAGTTTTAAAATAAGTTTTAAGTAATTTTACACTTTTAGGTTTTAATTTTATATTATTTCACTTTTTAGTCCCATTTTAGATTTCCTGTTACGCGTTTTTAGTTTATTAATTCGCGTTTAATTTTCTCTTGTATATTTTGTTTCTCATTTGTTAATTAGATATAAAAAAGCAAAATCTCATATCATATCATCAGTCACTCTAATCCTAACTTTCCACAGTTTGCCCATTCATACCTCGTTGGGAAACGATCCGGGTAATCACTTACCTGGTTTCACACTACACACAAACGTGAGTTTTTGCAAGTATCCTTTTTCACAAAGGGGTGATTTGTATTTATTCACGTGTATCCGTCGTCTGCATTTATTTATAAGTGTATTCGGTACGGATCAAATTTTGGCGCCGCTGCCGGGGAGGTTGTGTTGCGACAATATTGTGTAGAGTTTTAGCGATTAGTGATTTGAGATCCTTCTTCCAAAAGTTCCTATTTCCCATAAACCATATAAAATAAAAAAATATTTTTCTTTTCTTTTATATATATATATATATATATATATATAAATATTATATAAAAAATAAAAAACACCAAAAACATTTTCCGTTTTCTTTGTTTAATAATAACAACAATAAAATTTACCATCGAGAACCAAGACAGAGTACTACCTAACTGGGGGTACGACCATAATAAGTTCCCAAACATCAGATTTAAAACTTGCCTCTGTATCACTTGCGAATATCGGCTCACCTTTGATTGATAAACAAACTATAACGGAGGTTTAAGGATAGTTTGACATTAAATTGTCGAACTGAAAGAAGCGGGTTTTTAAGGAGCATTAATTGCCCACCTTTGCTTCTCCGCAACTCTGTGCGTTTATCTTTTAGAGAGCTACCGTACGCTTGTTGATTGTTGGTTTAAGTTCACTTGTGTTTTGCTCCGATCTTGATTTAATCAAAATATTTTATTTAGTGCATGCGCACTCGTTCTTCCACGTCATCAAGCCCTTTACGTGAACTCGTAGATATTCCGAGAAGACGTAATCGTAGACGTGCTGCCCAAATAGTCGAACCCGAGATTCGTACTGTTCTCATTGATAATATGGCAGACGAACGCACAATGGCTGAAATGCTCCAAGCACCCACCGAAGGTTACGGAGATGCCATCGTTTTACCACCCATCGATTCTGATCATTTTGAACTGAAAACACATTTGATTCAGCTCGTGTCCACAAACCAATTCCACGGGTTTGAACGAGAGGATCCATATGCACACATTCGTTGGTTCAACAAATTGACCTCTACAATCAATTACAAGAATGTGCCGCAAACAGTTATCAAATTGATGCTATTTCCATTCTCACTCGAAGGGGCAGCCCGGATTTGGCTGGATAAAGAACCCCCTCGATCCATTGAAACCTGGGAAGATCTCGTAAAGAAATTTGTCAATTATTTCTTCCCTCCATCAAAGACGACTAATCTAAAAAATGAAATTGCTGGATTTCGTCAAGGTTTTGATGAAAATTTCGGAGAGGCATGGGACAGATTTAAAGATCTCCTAAGAAAATGCCCGCATCACGATTTCACGGAGTTACAACAGATCAATACGTTTTATAATGGGTTGAACCAAAACGATCAAGATTCACTTAACGCAGCCGCCGGTGGCAATATCTTGAATCGTAAACCTAAAGAGGTGGTTGAAATTTGTGAAAATAAATCAAAAGTTCCTATTTCTCGAAACAAAGTGAATGTTCCTGTCACTCCTGCTTCTTCATCCGGTAACTCATCAGAGTTAGCCTTTCTAACGGACGCAATGCGTTGTATGATGAAGGAAATGAAAGAATTGAAGAGTGAAATTCACAAACCGGAACAAATCAAAGCCATAAACAAAGTGTATGAAACTTGTGGTGGCCCGCATGCGTATTATGATTGTCAAGCAACCGATGCTTCTCTTTACCCAGCTCCCGTAGCTGCAGTAAACCAAAATCAATACCGACCGCATGCTGAAACTCAGTACCGAGCACCGAATGCTATGGTATGATGTGCCCGGTTCGGTGCAAGTTTTAAATTTATAAGGGGGTGAATTACCGAATCTAATAACAACACATACGAGCAAGTATACTCGTCCGTTGTAGCAAGATTTTGATGGTAAGTCGGGATCGTTTGCAGGGATTTGTGTAGTGAATCGAATTGTAAGTTAAAAGCAACTATCTCAAATAAGTAGTAATGATATGATGAAAATTCAAATGATTAAAAACTACACTTGCTTAGACTAGTGTACTACAATTGACTAATATGATTGTGATAACTTTGGAAAACATGTTGGTTGTGATAATTAGTTTTGACACTAATCTATTGTTTCTACAAATTAAACCTTCGTCAAGATTTTGGTTTATAAAAACAAGCATTAAGTTTAACCAATCAATTCAAGATCAATTCAAGGTTCATGAGTTGGTGTTCCCCAAACACAAAAACAATCTTTTGTCTAATCAAACAAGCTTAGAAAATGGTCAATAAAAAAGGTAACCGATTATAGACAAAAGGTCACAATTGAAAGCAAACTATTAATCTCTCGACCTTTAAAGTGGTTTACAATCAATCCGTTTTGATAGACAAAAGCATTTTCATTACAATCACAATTAAGTTCCTTTGTTTAATCAAGAATAGTGAAAAACAACAATCATTCATAGACAAATGATTATAACTAGTGGAATAACAATAGTTCTTTCAACCCTTAAGATTACTAGCACTAGTTAAACTTGATTACCCAAATGTCACTATGAAAACTTTATCACAATTGTTTCTTAGAATTGACTTGAAATTGAATTAAAACATGTTATCACAATCATATGCCAATCAATGAATAATACACATCATCTAAGCAAGTGCACAAAGGCACTAGCCACTCATAGCAAACATAAATTTAAACTCAATACTTTGAACATTAGAAACCATGATTGAAAGTCTTACAATGATTTGGAAATAAGATTACAAGTGAAAGACAATGATTCCACAAGCAATGAAAATGGTATCTTCAACTTTCTCCCTTCTCCTGGACTTATGGACGAATTTCTGAGTATTTTTCTCTGAATGGTTCTTTTTCTCTCACTCTTAGCACTTGTATGTATCTCAAGATTGATTGGTATATAAATACTCAACAAATGGTTCCATAAATTGCTCTAACCAAAGGTCTAAGTGCATAAATGCTTCTCTTGTTCTCCAAGTAGTATTGAATGGTTAGAATACTGAAAAGAAGGACCTAGAACCGGATTTATAAAGTCACAATCCTTAATAAAGAAGTCTTGGGTCAAACAGCGACTTCCAACCGATCGGATAGAATGGTCTACCGATCGGTTGGTCTTCTCGGTAAATCCAAATTCACTCCATCCGAATCGGTTGCGGGCGGCGACCGATCGGATGGCTATGGCTGATGAACCTATTTCTTGGACTTTTGCGTACGACTTGTTTCTCGGTTGTAGCTCTTGATTCTTTGATCTTTCTCTTTATCCTTAAGCTTATTAACTCGACTACTCGAACTTTAACTCATTGAAGTACCTTACGGAGCAGAACTTGACACAAGATTCACATGCAATCTCAAATACTTCCTTTTTCCTCATTTTTGCATCTTTTCCATCCATTTTCCTGTCTTTGGCTACAAATGCTTTGCAAACACACTTTGGTACGATTTAGTAGCAAAAGCATATAAATATAACCACAAAACATATATAAAACTACCAATAACGCTATCAAAAACATGTTAGATTTAGGCGTTATCAAATCCCCCACACTTGAACTTTGCTTGCCCTCAAGCAAATCTAGAAATAAAAACAATCATCCACATGGTATACACAAATGATTTGGAAAATGTGATGCAAATCTATCAAGCACTAGTACAAGCTAGATTCTTTGTTTTAAGCTTTTATAGTTGAATCATCGAGATGTTTGACAATACCCATATGATTTTCTTGCATGATACACATTACTAAACACCTCACGAAAGGAAAATGAAATATAATTCACTCAAACACTCATTTGTATGATTGGTGGAGTATATAAGAGGAATGACACTCATTTGCTCAGTCATGATCTAAATATTACCATAGGCTTGTACGAGAAACAAAACTACACCGAAATGGTGTGAGCGCCAAGTATACATATCAAAGAGGGCTTTTATTCGGGTTTAAGGCTTAAAGGGCAATAAAAGACTAACGCGCCACTATCTCAGGCAAAACATAATAGCTCCCTAACAACGAATTCTTGCATTACCAACTAACGGATGGTCACTAGACCGTACCTTGGTTCGCTAACGACGTTACTTGCATAACGGATGGTCGCCAAAATACGCCCTAGATCGCTAACAACGTTAGTCAATTCCTCAAGAAATCGGATGGTAACTACATGTCCATACACTTAATAATTTCACAAAGTCAAAAAGGGTAGGATAAGGCATGGGATATGTTTATGAAATTGTTTGAACATAAAAACAAAATTAGTCAAAGTCTACGAACCAAACGTTACTAGCTTTTTCAAACCAATATCATGCCATTTTGTGAAAAAAACTCCATACTTCCTTTATTCATACTTGATTCACTTAGCCCATTGGCTTATTCTTGTCACCTTATAGTTGCAATGACTTTTCTTCTTTTTCTCCTTTTTTTTTTTTTTTTTTTTTTTTTTTTTTGACTTGTCATCTTATAGTTGCAATGACTTTTCTTGGATAACAACTTTCGGAGTTTACGCTTTCTTTGAACTTTCATGATTTCCACATAACATCCATCCTTTCAGATAGCTAGCAACCAACCAAGACTTGACTACGGATAAGGCTAGGCTAAAAAGGTGTAAAATCTTTTTGAATTTTTCTGGATTTTATCAAAAGAAAAGATAGGCTTGGCGGGTGTAACTAGGGGTATCTAGCATTAAAGAAAAATGCTAACAAATGGGTCCATATGATTGGTTAACTAGCCAATGTAGCTAGCTAATATAGCATTATATGAAAATGGAAGGCCATTTGGGATAAAACCTAAGATTGCCTCTTATCACGCATATACACTTATATCACAAACGAAATGTGATCTCACAACGGTCTCGTAATGATTTACAAGTACAAGTTCTAGAATAAATAAAATCACCGGCACACTCATAACAAAAGATCTAAGCATAAAAGATGTATGCTGTATATAGAACAGGCTCAAATCCTCACACTTTAGTGGAAAGGGCTATAATCTGTGCTAGCTAATGTTATCGATCCCAGAATGGATTGCAATATTAATCGGGACACATCTCGAATTTTCAAAATTACAGATTTCACTAGTGGATAAATCCAGTTATTCTAGAATATGATCTTTAAAATGACAAAAGACTAGATTATAAGGGCAAACAAAATTTAAAAATTCAGCTCAAAACTACAATCTATTCTTATTTTCCTATTCACCCCCCCACACTTAAGTTAAGCATTGTCCTCAATGTGATAAACGACAAAGAATGAAATAGGGAAATAAGAGAATAAACCGTATTTTCTTCTCAAGAGGAGTCTTGATCCTAGCGTCCAAGCTTCGAAATCATTATCTGCAGTAATCTAAAAACAAAAGAGACACACATACGAAATATGTCTTCGCTTTATTCAAAAGACAGTGATACACCCCCACACTTAAGTTCAACTAAGCAATTTAGAAAAAACTTTGGGGTTTAATCACTAGAAAGTAAAAATGAAAAATAAACATAGCAAACACACGGGTTGCCTCCCGAGAAGCGCTTGTTTTATTAACGAGTCATCAGCCGGACTCGAACTTCTCTCTCTTCATGTTGGTGCTGACTTCTTCTTTGGAAATTTTGGAACGTATAGCACATTTCCAATCACTATTCCTTCTCCAGTTTCATCTATGTATTCCAGCTTAACTTTTCCCACGGTCTTGGTAGAACATCATAGATATAACCAGAATCTTCGGCCCACAGAGTGTTTTTCTTGAAATCGGCCGGGAAGGGTGACATAAAGGTTATAGCTTCATATTCTGATTCAGGCGGAATCTCTTGAATAGAAATTTCATTCGTCTGCTCCTTGTCATAGTATAACTTAATTCGGTGCCCATTAACAATGAAACTTCCACCATGTTTGTCATGCAATTAAACATATCCGGATGGAAATCCATGTTTCACTGTATACGGTCCGAACCATTTCGGTTTCAGCTTGGGAGCTTTGAACTTATACTTCATGTTAAAAAGCAGAACTTTGTCTCCAGCTTTGAATTCTTTTCTGATTCTTAGCTTTCTGTCATGATAAGCTTTTGTTCTTGCTTTGTAAAGTTTGGAGTTCTCATAAGCTTGCAGTCTAAGCTCATCGAGTTCATGCAATTGCAAAAATCTCTTTTCTCCAGCTACTTTGAGGTCTGGGTTACAGTTTCTTAATGCCCAGTAAGCGCGATGTTCGATTTCGAACGGCAAATGACAAGTTTTTCCATACAACAATCTGTATGGTGTTGTACCAATTGGTGTTTTGTAAGCTGTGCGAAATGCCCACAGAGCATCATCTAGTTTTCTCGACCAAACGCCGGGATTGTCTTTAACCATTTTTTCGAGTATCCTTTTTAAGGCTCTGTTGGTATTTTTGACTTGACCACTGGTCTGTGGATGATAAGCTGTAGCGAAACGATGATGAACTCCGTATCGCTTCATAATTTTCTCCATTTGTTTATTACAGAAATGGGTTCCACGATCACTTATCAAAGCTTTAGGAATTCCATAACGAGCGAAAAGCTTTTTGAGAAAATTAACAACTACTCGTGCATCATTTGTGGGTAGAGCTTCCGCTTCAGCCCATTTGGAAACATAATCAATAGCAACGAGAATGTATTCGTATTTGTGTGATTTAGGAAACGGTCCCATGAAATCAATTCCCCAAATATTGAATAATTCACAGACTTGAATGCTCTTTTGAGGCATTTCATCTCTTCGAGAAAGACTACCGGATTTTTGGCAAGCATCACAATTCTTAACAAGAGTATGGGCTTCTTTAAAAATAGTCGGCCAATAGAATCCAGCATCAAAGACTTTTTTAGCGGTGGTGGAAGGACCATAATGTCCCCCAGTTGGGCCATGATGACATTCATCGAGAATTCTTCTTGTTTCAGAACCATAAACACATCTTCTAATCATCCCATCGGGACACATTTTGAAAAGATAAGGTTCTTCCCAATAATAATGTTTAAGATCCGAAAAGAATTTACTTCGTTGGGCATGAGTTAATCCTTTCTTTAGAATTCCTCCAACGAGATAATTTGCATAATTGGCAAACCATGGAATTTCGTTCTCATCATCTGTTTCAACAGTCATGAGTGTTTCATCCGGAAAATAATCGTCAATCTCATCTTCTTTTAACTCTTCCAGATTTGGATTTTCTAAACGAGATAGATGATCAGCGGCTAGATTTTCTGCTCCTTTCTTATCTTTGATTTCGATATCGAATTCTTGGAGTAGTAAAATCCATCGGATGAGACGCGGTTTGGCATCTTTCTTCTTAAACAGATATTTTAACGCTGAATGATCGGTGAACACAATTGTTTTCGAAAGTACAAGGTATGATCTGAATTTATCGAAAGCGAAAACAACGGCTAACAATTCTTTCTCTGTAACTATGTAATTCTGTTGAGCATTGTTGAGTGTTTTGCTGGCAAAATATATAGGACGAAAATGTTTCTCTTCTCGTTGTCCTAATACAGCTCCAACAGCAAAATCGCTTGCATCACACATAAGCTCGAATGGTAGTGACCAATCAGGGGAAACCATAATGGGTGCACTAGTCAGTTGTGTTTTCAATGCTTCGAATGCTTTCATGCAGTCTGCATTAAAATCGAAAACAACATCTTTTTCAAGAAGTTTCGTCATTGGACGAGATGTTTTGGAAAAATCCTTAATGAAACGACGGTAAAAACCTGCATGTCCTAGGAAACTTCTAACGGCTTTAACGTTAGTTGGGGGTGGTAATTTGGTAATAACATCGATCTTTGCTTTGTCAACCTCCATTCCTGCGCTGGAAATTTTGTGTCCTAACACAATTCCTTCAGTTACCATGAAATGACACTTCTCCCAATTGAGAACAAGATGTGCAGCTTTACATCTTTCAAGCATTTTATCGAGGTTAGAAAGGCAAGCTTCGAATGAGCTTCTGAAAACTGAAAAGTCATCCATGAAAACTTCCATAGACGTTTCAAGCATATCTTGGAATATGGCAATCATGCATCTTTGAAAAGTCGCGGGGAGCATTACATAATCCAAAAGGCATACGCCGATAAGCGTAAGTTCCAAAGGGACATGTGAATGTGGTCTTTTCTTGATCAGCTGGATCAATAGGAATTTGAAAATATCCTGAAAAACCATCGAGAAAACAAAAGTATTTGTTTCCTGCTAATCTCTCAAGCATTTGATCCATAAAAGGCAAAGGAAAATGATCTTTTCTGGTGGCTTTATTTAATTTTCTGTAATCAATACATACTCGCCATCCGGTGACAGTTCTAGTTGGAACTAATTCGTTTCGTTCATTGGTCACAACAGTCATTCCTCCTTTTTTTGGAACACAGTGAACAAGACTCACCCAAGGACTATCCTCGATGGGGTAAATGATACCTGCATCAAGAAGTTTGATGATTTCTTTTTTAACAACTTCTTTCATGTTGGGATTGAGTCGACGTTGTCTTTCTACAACTGGTTTGGCATCTTCTTCGAGATTGATTTTGTGTTTGCAAAAATCAGGACTGATTCCTGGGATGTCAGAAGTTTTCCACGCTAAAGCTTCTTTATGCTTCTTAAGAACTGAAATCAGACATTCTTTCTCATAATCATTGAGCAACGAAGATATGACTACTGGAAGTAGCGAATTGTCTTCTAAGTAAGCATACTCAAGATTTTCTGGAAGTGGTTTCAACTCAAGATCAATCGGTGGTTCTTGAAGTGATGTTGTGATCCTCATTTGATCATTAAAACTGATTTCCTCAAAATCTTCTTCTATTATCTCTCCTTCTTCTTCTTCTTCTTCTTCATCAATCTTTACTTCCATAAAATCAGCGAATTCTTTATCAAAAGTTGTTTCACTAATCTTCTCTGAAATAGTCATGAATGGATCAGAATCTTCAAGTAATGTATCCAATTCTTCCTCAGTGACTTCATCGATTACATCAATGTTAAAGCAAGTGTCATCACTGGAATGTGGATATTTCATTGCTTTATCGATTAAAAAGGTGATTCTATCCTCTCCAACTCCAAGATTGAGTTCTTTTCCTTTTACTTTGATGATCGCATCAGCGGTGTTTAGGAAAGGTCTTCCTAAAATAAGGGGTACTCTACTATCTTCCTCCATTTCTAAAATCACAAAATCCACGGGAAAAATGAATTTACCTACTTGGACAAGCATATTCTCAGCAATACCAACAGGATATTGGTAAGTATGATTAGCTAATCGGATACTCATCCTTGTGGGTTTCAAGGTATTGATTGAAAGTTTCGTATACAGCGAATAGGGCATCAAATTAATACTCGTACCTAAGTCGGCTAAAGCATCGCATGTGATGTTGTTTCCTAATATGCATGGAATCAGAAAACTTCCGGGATCTCCGAGTTTTTGTGGAATTTTGTTTTGAACAATAGCTGAACATTCTTCATTGAGAAAGGTAGCGGATATTTGCTCCAACTTGTTCTTGTTGTTAAGAAGTTCTTTCAAAAATTTCCCGTAATTGGGCATTCCGGCTAAAACATCAATGAGGGGTACATTGAGTCTAACTTCTTTGATTATTTCAACAAACTTCTTATAACGCTCCTCCATTCTTTCTTTCTTAAGGCTCTGTGGATATGGAATTTTTGGAGTGTAAGCCTTAACTGGTGGTTTGGGTTTGGATTTGGGTGGTGTTTTTGGTGTATTTTCCTTCTTGGATTCTTCATCTTCATCCTCACTATCAAAATCGATAGTTGTGGTGTTGTTTGGGTTGGGTGGTGGATCATAAGACAGGCCACTTCTTGTGAATACAGCATTGATATGCTCATTTCTAGTTTGTGGTGGACGATAAGTCTTATCATTCGATGATGATGATGGTTTTGGGTTGGTTTGGGTGTTACTAGGCAACGAACCTGATGGTCGGGAAGAAATTTGATAAGAGAGTCTACCAAATTTGTTTTCAAGATCTTGGATAGATGCTTGATGATTTTTCTGACCTTGCTCAACTTTGGTCTTGAGATTGAAAAATTGATTCTTGACGAACTCGTTGGTTGATTTTTGAGCAGTGACAAATTCTCTCATCATTTTTTCAAAATCTGTTTCTTTAGGTTTCTTGTCGGAATTTTGTGAGGTTTGGTTCTCTACTTTTGGTTGGGACTCATGGTTGTTATCCCTTTGTCGGCGATCTTGCCAACTAGCAGAGTTTCGTCCGTAATAATTTCCACAATATCCTCCTCCTCGGTATCCTCCTTGGATGTAATTAGCTTCTCCTTCTTTTGGTTGGTCCATAGGTTGATCATCGCATTCTGATGATTGGTGGTTACCTCCACAGTTGTTACAACCATCTCGCATTTCTTTCATCTCTCCTCTAAGATCTTTGTATTGCGAATCGATTTTGGAAACCAAGGTTTCCATTTTCTCCATGAGTTTAGATGAATCAGAACTTTCGGCAAAAGCAACGGTTTTTCTTAAGGGTTTTGTCTTGGCATCTTTTGACCAATCGAGTTTGAGAAGAACTCGGTCTTCAAGCAATTGGTATGCCTGGTTAGGAGTCTTATAAAGAAAAATTCCTCCAGCATCAAGAATTCCTTGAGATGTTTCATCAAGTCCATGGTAAAAGATTTGGATAATGGTTCCTCGTCCTAAACCATGCCCATGATAACTTCGAAGTAAATCCTTCATACGAAGCCAGGCTTCGACGAGTGATTCGTTAGGATTTTGTGTGAAAGCACGAATTTCTCCCATGAGTCGATCAAACATTGCAGGTGGAAAGAATCGGCTTACAAAAGCTTGCCTCATCTCCTCCCAAGTAGTGATGATTCCTGGTGTTAATTCGTTATACCACACTTTTGCATCTCCAGCAAGTGATGACGGAAAAAGTTTGAGTTTAATGGCATCTAAATTTGTATCTCCGTATCGGAACATGCCACAAATTTCAATGAATTCGGCAACGTGTTTGTGAGGATCGGCCCTCGAACGGCCATCGAATTGACGATCTTTGATCATAGAAAGATGGTGACCTTTCACGGTGAAATTGTCACCTAAGTTGACAGCAACAATAGCAGCTCCAAGAGTGGGTGCTACGGCTCGGTTTGCTTCCCACATGGGTCTATCGTCAGCCATGGGAAAAGGTTGATCAGTGAATGGGTTATAAACGACTTTGGCTTCAAAAAGGTTATCAAAAGTTGGGTTTGGTATTCTTGGTACACGATTGGCTAATGGAACAAAGGGTGTTCTTCTTCTTCTTCTAGATCTTGTTCGAATCAAACTTTCGGGATTGAAAAGTGGTGGAATTGGTTCTACTCCAGTTGATCGAGTGTTCATACAATTCCCCAACGAATCGAGGCAATGTCTAAACAAACGAGCAAAGAATGAAAACAATTTGAAAAGATCAGAATCGTCTAACCGATCGGATAGAACAGTCTACCGATCGGATAGATCTCTCGGTAAATTTGATTTGAAGGATCCGATCGGATGGAAGTGTCCGCCGATCGGATGGTTCTCTCGGTAAATGAAAATTTTGGAAAACCGATCGGATGGTTGAACAACCGATCGGATGGGCAGCTCGGTAAAACTTTTTTTTTTTTTTTTTTTTACAAAAACTAACTATATGAGAATTGGACTAAAACTTACAGAAACACGATCAAAATCCCCGGCAATGGCGCCAAAAACTTGATGTGCCCGGTTCGGTGCAAGTTTTAAATTTATAAGGGGGTGAATTACCGAATCTAATAACAACACATACGAGCAAGTATACTCGTCCGTTGTAGCAAGATTTTGATGGTAAGTCGGGATCGTTCGCAGGGATTTGTGTAGTGAATCGAATTGTAAGTTAAAAGCAACTATCTCAAATAAGTAGTAATGATATGATGAAAATTTAAATGATTAAAAACTACACTTGCTTAGACTAGTGTACTACAATTGACTAATATGATTGTGATAACTTTGGAAAACATGTTGGTTGTGATAATTAGTTTTGACACTAATCTATTGTTTCTACAAATTAAACCTTCGTCAAGATTTTGGTTTATAAAAACAAGCATTAAGTTTAACCAATCAATTCAAGATCAATTCAAGGTTCATGAGTTGGTGTTCCCCAAACACAAAAACAATCTTTTGTCTAATCAAACAAGCTTAGGAAATGGTCAATACAAAAGGTAACCGATTACAGACAAAAGGTCACAATTGAAAGAAAACTATTAATCTCTCGACCTTTAAAGTGGTTTACAATCAATCCGTTTTGATAGACAAAAGCATTTTCATTACAATCACAATTAAGTTCCTTTGTTTAATCAAGAATAGTGAAAAACAACAATCATTCATAGACAAATGATTATAACTAGTGGAATAACAATAGTTCTTTCAACCCTTAAGATTACTAGCACTAGTTAAACTTGATTACCCAAATGTCACTATGAAAACTTTATCACAATTGGTTCTTAGAATTGACTTGAAATTGAATTAAAACATGTTATCACAATCATATGCCAATCAATGAATAATACACATCATCTAAGCAAGTGCACAAAGGCACTAGCCACTCATAGCAAACATAAATGTAAACTCAATACTTTGAACATTAGAAACCATGATTGAAAGTCTTACAATGATTTGGAAATAAGATTACAAGTGAAAGACAATGATTCCACAAGCAATGAAAATGGTATCTTCAACTTTCTCCCTTCTCCTGGACTTATGGACGAATTTCTGAGTATTTTTCTCTGAATGGTTCTTTTTCTCTCACTCTTAGCACTTGTATGTATCTCAAGATTGATTGGTATATAAATACTCAACAAATGGTTCCATAAATTGCTCTAACCAAAGGTCTAAGTGCATAAATGCTTCTCTTGTTCTCCAAGTAGTATTGAATGGTTAGAATACTGAAAAGAAGGACCTAGAACCGGATTTATAAAGTCACAATCCTTAATAAAGAAGTCTTGGGTCAAACAATGACTTCCAACCGATCGGATAGAATGGTCTACCAACGACTTCCAACTGATCGGTTTGTCTTCTCGGTAAATCCAAATTCACTCCATCCGAATCGGTTGCGGGCGGCGACCGATCGGATGGCTATGGCTGATGAACCTATTTCTTGGACTTTTGCGTACGACTTGTTTCTCGGTTGTAGCTCTTGATTCTTTGATCTTTCTCTTTATCCTTAAGCTTATTAACTCGACTACTCGGACTTTAACTCATTGAAGTACCTTACGGAGCAGAACTTGACACAAGATTCACATGCAATCTCAAATACTTCCTTTTTCCTCATTTTTGCATCTTTTTCATCCATTTTCCTGTCTTTGGCTACAAATGCTTTGCAAACACACTTTGGTACGATTTAGTAGCAAAAGCATATAAATATAACCACAAAACATATATAAAACTACCAATAACGCTATCAAAAACATGTTAGATTTAGGCGTTATCATGGTACCACCTGGTTTTCCACCCGTGCCCAATCAAAATAATCAAAATCGCTTTGTTCAAAATCAGGGACAAAATTTGAACAATTCTCAAAATTTCAATCAAAACTGAGGTCAGAATCAGGGTAATTATAACCAAAACCATGGAATGTCCAAAACCAAAATCAGACGTCCTCAGATGAGTTGCTTAAGCAATTCATAAAATCTCAAGAGGAGACAAATAAAACCCAATATGAGACAAACCGGTTATTGGTTACCCAAATAAATGATATAAAAAAGTCTTTAAATGATCTACCTTCTACCTTGGGAGGTCTCCCTAGTAACACTGTTGTCAACCCAAGGGGTGAACTCAAAGCTGTCACTACACGTAGTGGTAAAGCTCATGTTGGACTCAAGGTGATAAAGGACCCGGTACTTCCCTCTAACAATGGAAGTGCTAAATACGTCCAACCTATGGATGTCCAAAATTCTACACCCACAATTGCTCCTCAACCGTCAAGAATAGATCCCATTCTTTCACGATTTACGGTTAAAAGTTTGTCAAACAAACTTAGTGAGCAAAGAACAGCCAGAGCTTATTCCAATATGCTCAATGCTACTCCTGTCAGTGTGCTTGTTGACAGTGATGATGATAATGAAAATACCACTTTCGTCAAAGCTATCACCACTCGGAGTGGTGCTGCTTATGAGGGACCCTCTGGTCCTATTCCTCCTCCGTTATATGAAATGGAAAAAGAGACGAAGGATACAACGGACAAAGTGCAAATTCCAAGCCCACAAAGTACATCACAAGTCCATCCTCCGGTTGTCCCGAAAAAATCCAAACCAGGAGTTGTCTTTGAATTTGTTGAGACTCCTGAAGTCATTACCCCTAAATCCAAACATTACATTCCTTACCCATCGCGCTTAAATGAGCAAAAGCTCCGCGAAAAGGCTAGTCAACAAATGGACAAATTCTTTCAAATCTTTAAAGAATTACATTTTGACATAAGTTTTGCGGATGCTATCATTCTGATGCCCAAGTTTGCATCAACAATCAAACACTTGTTAAGCAACAAGGAAAAACTGATTGAAATGGCTAAAACTCCATTAAATGAGAACTGCTCAGCGGTTATCTTGAAAAAGCTTCCGGAGAAGCTTGGAGATCCTGGAAAATTTCTTATACCTTGTGTATTTCCAGGAATGGTTGAATGCTATGCCTTGGCCGATCTTGGTGCAAGCATCAACCTGATGCCTCATTCAGTATGGAAGAAACTTTCTCTTCCGGCTCTTACTCCTACCTGCATGACTCTTGAGCTTGCAGATCGAACCATATCTCATCCATGCGGCATTGCCGAGGATGTGTTTGTAAAAGTAGGGAAGTTCCATTTTCCAGCTGACTTTGTGGTTGTTGAATTCGACGCAGATCAAAAGGTTCCTCTCATTCTTGGAAGAGGATTCCTAAAAACGGGCCATGCTCTTATTGATGTATTTAAGCATGAGATCACATTGCGTGTGGGTAATGAAGCTGTTACCTTTAACCATGATCAAACTTCGAGGTACTCCTCAAATTATGATTCTAAATCGGTTAACCGAATCGATGTCATTGATGTTGCTTCAAAGGAGTACTCTCAAGAAATTGTTGGTTATTTTCATAATTCTGTGAGTGGGGTTCCCACCACATCTTCTCTACCTATCATTTCCGACTTTTCCCCTTCTCTCACTCCGTTTGAGGGAAGTGATCCCAATTTGGAAGAGATCGAGGCTTTTCTCAAGTGTGATTCATTTCTAGAAGGAATTGATAACACTGAGATTGATCTGGAGGGAGATATTCTTCTTCTTGAGAAATTGTTAAATCAGGACAATTCTCCTCCTCTCCCTCCCGTTGAACTTCATAAGAAGGAGATCAAGTCAGTTGAGAAAACTGATAAATTTTCGGAGATCAAGTTTAATGACTTGCCTCCTCCACTTGAATATACAATTCTTGAGGAGGAAGTTCTTATCTTAATTGCTATTCAGATCTCTCTTCTTCCCTTCACCTACCCGGTGATTTCCCCTATCCATTACTCATTCGGGAGTGAGGATATTACCTTTGACCCCGGCTGTAAAACCCTCATCCTCCATTCAGTAGAAATCCCTAAATTACCCTCTAATTTTGAATTTATAAGAACACATGAATTATTGTACAAAAGTATTATGAAAGCTATAACCTATGTAAAAAAAAAAAAAAAAAAAAAAAAAAAAAAAAAAATCCCTAAAAAAAACTCTTAAGTATTTATCACACATAACAAGTCATTTGAACCTAACCTTTTAATATATATAGTGCACAAAATTGAAAATATGTAGTGATGATAATACTAAATTTTATTTAAAATATGAAAAGGGAATAAGTCTCCCTAATTCCCCAATAATCACGTCAACCTCCCCAATATATCTCACCCTATTCACGCCCTGTATCCAACGTATCTCCTATTTTACTTTGCACACTAAAGAAACACATTTAACACGCTGCATTAATTCATAGACCCAATTAAAGAAGATAGGCAACACATGCTTGATTTTTAAAATAAAAGCCTATACCCTCACACATGCATAATGCACGCCTATAAAGCTATACATTGGGCTGACTCCTCTTTTGGAAAAGTAAATCCTATAATTCACGCCTAAATATCAGCTCAAAATTTCTTGCCTCATTTTTTTTATATATACCGATTCTACACCCATATAATAACACACACTAGACCCTAGAAATAATCTAAGTAGCAACAGCCTTTTCTTCTTCATTTAGTCGAGTAATAAGGTGGTTCAAAGGAGGCTTAATCAGGGCTAACAAGGTGGTCGATCGTGGTCTTATCCCGGGTCGATTGGGGGCTGTGTTTAGGTTTGAACAGATTATGTGTTTGGGGTTTTTGTTCTGGTCTTTCCCTTCTCAGTCGACATTAAGGTACCACTTATTCTGTTTTGGTTATACTCTCAACATTGATACACATAAACGTGATGAAGATGACCTAAAACTAATCTATGAGTTGATTTAATAAGACTGCAAACGGAGTATAAATGGATCACATAAAATGATGGAATACATATATATCGATGTTGTTTTTTTATTTTGTCACGATCAGCTCATATATGTGAGCCTCCAAAACTAGTTTTGAAATATGAAGTTAATCACCAATATGTCAACTAAAGAACTGGAAGTAGGGTCGCATGAAATGGTAGAATATGGTACATGAATGATGAAATGTGTGTCTGTCTATATAAGGTCTTAACTGGACTTGTAAAACTAGATTTTCTGCATGATTTTGGAAACATGAATGGGTCGTTTACGCATGTCAAAAGCATGGTAGTGTGTGTATGCATTAATGTCTGATGGCGTGCGTGTATGGCTGTGAACATGGGTGTTACGTGGGTACTGTTTGGGTTCAAAATAAGAGTGTGTTCGTGTGTCAAATGGGTTAGCTTCTGGGTGTGTTTCTGTCGAAGGGCTGGAAACAAAGGGTATGGTGTGTGTAAAAATGGTCGAGTCAAGAGGGTGCATACGGGGTCGAATTAAGTGGGTCGAATGCTTGAATAAGTAGGGTGTAAGTCTGTGATTTCATGTGTAGGTATACGTAAGGGTTAAACGTTGTGAGTATTAGTGGACTAAGTCGATTCGGGACTAAGTTTTGGTTTTGGAAAATTTGCGTATGAGTGGTGAATGTGTGGTATAGAATTCAACATGTTTCGTATACCAGAGTTATTCTACGCATGTCTTAGAGTTAGACTGAGCATTATGGCGACACTTCTAAATGTTGCATGACTTTAAAAAGAAATTATGTGTCTAACCACTGGTTACTAGTATATTAACGTTCACTTCAAATATAAGAAAGTCACATTTCTCAAATGATTTAATAGATAATAACAGTGAGCATTTAACCACTAGTATATTAACTGGTCAACAAATGTGTCACTTTCCTATGACCTTTAGCACCTGTGAGTCTAGCAAATGTTGGGCGACATTACCCAAACAAAAGTTATAGCATGGGTGAACGAACAAACTCAAACAACTATTAGATATAAGCGAATAATGGGTACTTGTTATATATGTACATGCATGTAAATCAGGTTTTAAAAGATTTATGATTTGTCCTAGCCTCGCTAAACTTGTTTTACTTCTAAAAGCATAATTGGAAATACACCTAAAACCTATGTTATGAATACCAAAGCTAAACCTCAATTCGAATGTGAAACCCTAAAAGACCTTAATAGTTATGAGTATAAATCAGTATAATATTAAATGAACTCATAGTTTCTTTTTGAAAAGTAAAATGGACTCATAAATGATAAATGATTGTTAATTAATGTAGATTCGTTGAAGAAAAGTGACGTGTGTCCCTTGTGTTCCTTTCATTTCCGTTAAGGTACAGATATTCTGCTTCTTTGATAAGAGGCCTTCATTCTCTGATTATGATTCGTATTAGGGTTCCCTATACCATTGCTATGTTCCCTTCATTCATGAACTCTGATTATTGAACCATCATGATATTGAACCCTTTTTTATTATGAACCTTTCATTCATGAACCTTTAATTATGAACCCTTGACCATGAACCTTTGCTTATGAACCTTTGCTTATGAACCTTTGCTTATGAACCTTTGCTTATGAACCTTTGCTTATGAACCTTTGCTTATGAACTTTTGCTTATGAACCTTTGCTTATGAACCTTGCTTATGAACCATGATTATGAACCTATGATTATGAACTTATGAAACAAGACATTGACTTATGCAAGTAAACTAAATACATGATTCACGATACTTGACCTTGACCCTCAGTTTGATACTACGAGCCACTCACTAGGCATGAGGGTTTCATGTCCATGTCAGTCGATGCACCGATGGCATGACTCTAGGGCAGGAGAGTGATGACCTGTCCCATCCCTGCACGTTTATGTTTATGATTCATGTTTATGTAGAGGCAGATTATGGCCACCGGGGGCGTATGGATGCATCCTAGATTTGTTCATGTTCATGTTATGTTATGTTATTCATGGTGACTGATGGTGTGTGCGATACACGTCTTTCACACTCCGGGAGCTAGCTACTCCAACCCATGATTGAGGACACCCCTCATATTTACAGGATACCCATGATTGAGGACACCCCTCATATTTACAGGATATTAAGAGGTCTCCCCTCTGCATGTTTACGATTATGATTATGATTATGATTTCATGTTATGTTATGGGCTCGTAGTGGATTTCTGACTTCCTTTACCATGTACCCTTTTACCTTTCCTTATGATACCATGTACTCTTACCTTTCATCTTGATACCATGTATTCATGCTTCACACTCTTTACTCATGTAAATTATACATTATACTACTGCTTGTTACGTTATATCTGTTCACTGAGCTCTAGTAGCTCAGCCGCGTTTCTTTTCCCGCGGCAGGTTTTAGTTGGAAGCTGGGTAAGAGTGAAGAGACTTTTGGACTTAGAAGACTTGATAATTAATTTTGGCCTAGAGACGATTGGAAGTTACTACATTGTTAGAATTTGTATTCGCTTTTGTAACCTTGTAATTTCAGTATTTCTTCTGTAACCTTTGAGAATCTTTGTATTACTTTTGAATGTATGCTTTGTTATATCTGATATGAGACCATTTGCGTGACATCTTTACCCTTGTCGGGTTGGGGTGTTACACCGGCATTTTCCATCTAACATTGGTTTAAATGCCGGATTTATCTCATCGGTGTGGAACTTTCTTATGTTCAATTGGTTATCCAAACATTTTGAATGAAAGTCCGATGGAGATGGTTTCTTCCACTTGCTTCCCCATGAACCAATGAATTCGGGGTCGAGTCAAGCTAGCGACTCGGTTAATAAAAACAGTAGTAAAACATGGGTTTTCACCCATGTCTCACCTAAGTGTGGGGGAGATGCCCCACATGTTGTATATATGTACAAGTCTAAAAAAAAATAAAAAAAAATGGCTATTAGTATTTCCTTTTTACGTTCTAAGTGTTGGTTTAACAGCCGGTACTTTGAATATTGAGGGCAATATTCAGTTCTAAGTGTGGGGGGAATTCTAGCGGATTTGATCAAATGTACCATCTAGTACCCCCATTTTTGGCCAAAATTTTAAAATTTTTTCTCACTTAGAACGCAATAAATGGTTATCAGTCCGCCATGTCTAACCCACATAAGGATTGGCTAATCCGAGAGCAAACGGCTTTTGGTAAAGATGTCTCAAATCCGTTTATGGCTTACAATTTGCCTAAAATTGTATGGTATTCGACTCACCATATCTTTATAAGTGAAGAGTTGGCTAGCCCGCAAGGTTATGGCTTGTGGTAAAGGCAGTGGAAAACCATGATTGGTAATCAGCTCACCAAAGATAATAACTGTATTTTATCTAAGAGTTGGCTAGTCCAGAAGCAAACGGCTTTTGGTAAAGACAAATCAAATCCGTTGACAGCTGATGGTTTGCTCAAAATCATTTGGTTATCATTGTACCAAAGTATCACATACTAAAACATTGGCTACTCCCGAAGTAATGGCTTTTGGTAAAGAGATAAAATCCATTAAATTTTCATAAAAGATTGCTAGGGACTAGCAATAGTTTAGTGTGGGGGATTGATGAGTGTCTAAATACTCATCATTTCTGTCACATTTTATCTGCAAAAACATTTAAAAACATGCAGATATGCTTCAAAATACAGAAAATATCATAAAATGTGTTTTTATATGATTCATGAACAAAAAATTGAAAACAAGTGAAAAACATGCAAAGTTCACAAAATTGTCATTTTCAGTTCCTGAAGTTTCACAAATTGGCAGAATTAGTCCCTGAAGGTTTAAAATGAAAGAAAAGTCAACATCAGTCCTTGGGAAATCAAACATATTCACTATTAGTCCCTGGATGAAAGTTTTCTATAATTGGCAATTTTTACCCCTCAAGTTTCATAATTGGCAAAATTAGTCCTCGGGTTTTAAAAATTGTAATTTATCAAATAAAACCCTTGTGCTATTTATAATTGGCAAAATAGACCCTTTTGATAAACTTTTGGGAAATTACAAGTCCAACCCTTCACAAATCAGAAATTACAAAATTGGTCCTTGTGCTTAAATATCTACAAACCAACCGGACCATGTTTTATTTACTAAACCCAACCCTTATTATAAAACCCAACCCAAAACAATTACCCAGCCCAATCCACATAACCCAAGCCCAACCCTTTTATTAATAAAAACCCAACCCGGTATTTAATACCAGGTTTGACTTCGGTCAAACCTGTCCCCTTCCTCACAACCCCGCCAAAACCAATACCACCCCATAGCCCATGGTTTCTCTGCCACCTCTCCCCTCCTCCTCAAGCACGCTACCTAACAAACCAAAAGGCTTTAATTGCTTCTTCCTTCTCCCCAAGTAACCAGAACAAGTGGTGTTAACCACTTTTCCATTTTTCCCGCCAAAAAGAAGAATGAGCGTATGAGATTGATTGAAGATAATTCAAAGGCCAAGATGTGTTCAGAGGGAGATAAGAAGACAATCCCACTTTATTTTTGTATATATAGATAGCAATGTAAGCCTTAATTGGCAAGTAGTTAACCTAGTGTAATCGTATTTCATATTTAGTAATCTTAGTTTGTAATTTCTCACTTTCAGTTGTAAGTTTATGTTATAATCAATCAAAGTAATCTTGTTTTAATCATTTTTTTTCTAAATTTCAAGTATTGCTAAGTTTCAAGTTATATGTTAATTCGAATAAGCTCTAAGTACCTTTAAGATATAATCACAAGCTTCAAACAACCCTACTATAAGCTTATGAAAGCTTTTCATAGCTTTGTGTAAGTTTATTTAGTGTAACTCAGTTCTTAATTTCAAAAGATGAAGAAAGTCAACAAAAAGTCAACCTGAGGCCAATAAGCTGTTCAAAAGGATATAAGCTAATTTGGAAGGCTTTTTCTGGTTTCTAGCTTGGTTTAAACAAGCTAGGAAGGTTCTGATCTTGTTCTCTGTATTGCATGATCCATTCAGTTGTAAGCTCAATTTTCAAGTATTGCAAGTTACTGTACAATAGCTTATTGTTAGCTTATTATAATAGTTTTCTGTTTATTAATAGTTCTTAAGTACTTATTATCTGTTTTATAAGTTTAATATAGCAGTTGTCTTAGTTTTCTAGAAAATCATCTTAAGAAGCCAAAAATAGCCTTTTGTAGTATAGCTTATATTACTGCTTATTTGTGTGTTAAAAGTTGCTTAATATAATCAATATAAGTTAGATAATCAGTGTTAACCAAGAAACCTAGCTTATTTAGCCTGTTTCATTTCAAAAATCCACACAAACCCTATTAAAGGGCTGTTTGGCATAACAAGGTCAAATAGGTCTAAAAGCTTATTTACTGTACATTTACAATTTTCCCAAGTTCAATATAGCTTAATTCATTCAATATAAGTTAATTCTAAGTCCTAATTAGCCAGATCAGTTGATTATCCAGTTTTACATAGGCAGTGATAATTTTAGACCTCAATATAGTCAAATAAGCCATAAGCTGCTACAAGCTGATTTGGACCCTTTTCTTGGTTTCTCTGAGTTTCATTTTGATCACATAGTCATAATACAAAGCCTTGTTATACACCCATAAGCCTAGGCCAGAAAACTCAGAAACCAACACAAGCTCAGTATACACTGAGCAGACATAGCTGATTTTCTCAGCTTGTTATTGGCTTATCCAATTAAGCTGAGGACCTGATTTTTGGTTTATGAGTAGTTCACATAGCTAGTTTTAAGATTATCATCTGGTATTCCATTTCCTAGCTTATTTGATTGCTTAAAATAGGCCTGCAAGTTTTCCCCATTTCACTGAAATTGCCTTGCATCAGATTTGCCTGATAAGCACATCTGAACTTGTGCTTAATTGAAGTTCAATTGGGCTATTAAAATTGGGGATTTTTGGTTTTTAGGATAGCCAGTAGTGCAGGGTAGCTTTTGCCCCCATATTATTCAACTTATCTGCTTATTTGAACTGCTTAAATTGCTCTGCTAGTTGGCTATTTTCCCATATTTTCTACATAAGTAAGCCAACTGTTCAAGTGCTTAACTTGCTCATTTCATTGTGCTTATTTGTGTTTTCAAGTTGTTTTAAGCTTCTTATAGTATATTAAACTTGTTCTGAGACTTTGGTAAATTTTTGAGCTTATTAGCTTATTTTTAGCTTATTTGCCCAACTGCTTATCTGCCCAACTGCTTATTAGGGTCTAGTAGACTTTTGATTTTAATTTTCCTACATTAAGAATATTAATTTAGACTTATCCTGAATTTTTCAGATTTTTCCTAAGTCATTTAATATTTTTAATCTTTTTAATTAGTTTCAATTAGTAATTAAATCATAATAAATAGAATATTGATCAGAAAAATATAATTTTAATTTTCATAATTTTATTTTATTAAATAGAATCTAGGAAAAATATAATAATCTTTTTAGACTTTAAGAAAAATAAAATAGAAAATAAGTGATAGCTTCTATTTAATAGATTTTATCTTTTTAAAATTTTTAAATTAAGCAAATTTCATTTTTATAATTTTCTTAGCTTCTTTTTACCTCATAATATTTATAGAAAAAGTTTTAGATTTTTCTTTGTTCATTTAGTATTTATTATAAATTAAAATAGTTTAAAAAGTAATTAAATAATAAATAATTAATAATAATTAGATAAAAAGTATAAAAAAATATAATTTTAGTTTTAAAATAAGTTTTAAGTAATTTTACACTTTTAGGTTTTAATTTTATATTATTTCACTTTTTAGTCCCATTTTAGATTTTCTGTTACGCGTTTTTAGTTTATTAATTCGCGTTTAATTTTCTCTTGTATATTTTGTTTCTCATTTGTTAATTAGATATAAAAAATCAAAATCTCATATCATATCATCTGTCACTCTAATCCTAACTTTCCACAGTTTGCCCATTCATATCTCGTTGGGAAACGATCCGGGTAATCACTTACCTGGTTTCACACTACACACAAACGTGAGTTTTTGCAAGTATCCTTTTTCACAAAGGGGTGATTTGTATTTATTCACGTGTATCCGTCGGCTGCATTTATTTATAAGTGTATTCGGCACGGATCACAGACAAAACCTTTCGAAGGTTTACACATTTGACTATCAATCAAGTAATTATCATGATAACGTCAAGACACTTAAACATATTAAACAAATAACATGTAATCAACACATGTATATGTAATGCAAGTGATTTTAATAAAAAATCACATCTACTACTTGTTTGATTTAATATTCCTAAGACAAGATAAAATATCATCTTTTAATACTTACTTTACGCAAGTATAGGAATAAAGATTTTTCAAGTTGGAGAATGAATATGAGACTATTACTAGTGGTGCTCAATTCAGGCTGAACACGACCATTTTTACGGGTGATTCCACATACCCAACTTCTCTGCTGGAAGCAATTTAACCGTTAGGTTAAATTGAGTTTCTAGTGCAATAAATTCTCCAGTAGTCATTCTCATGTCTGAAAGATAGGTATTCCTATTTTTGCCTATCAAAGTATATAAAATATGATAGTTTACCAATTACTTGGCTTAATGAGACTCAACTATTTCTATTAAAACTAATGTGATGAAGATGCCATGTTATACACGTAAATTTGACAAATATGTGTCAACATATTTTAGTCTTTGTGTTTGGAATCTAAGGTTGAATGATCTAAAGGGTGACATCCTTTGAGTTGAGTTTAATTATGAGTTATGCAAGTGATTTGATCATCTAAGATCAAGACATGTATTTGTGTGTGGTAATGGGATAAGTCAAGAACGTTCTCAAGAAAGTTCTTTGGAACAGGAATCTAAATAGGTCTTGTGTATGCTCCAGAGATGTGGATATGCACAAGATTTGACCAAGGTTTGATGTACGCTTGAAAGGAAATGGATACGTATGGTATCTTTCAACAAGTAAGATTTAACTCGTGCTCAATGAGGAAGATAGTTCATAGAACTAGTGGATGTTTGTTTTAAGATCATTTAGCCGATGAGGTGTAATGAAATCTCTTGTAACATAACCATTCATGTCGCAAAGAGAAAATGATGCATATGATATATATTATCCTTTTAACAATATGAAAACTAAACATATGATATTTTAGGCATAATGTTTTCTGAAACATCATGTTTTCCTAAATGAAGATATACACTCAATGTGTTTGAATTGGATAGACCTGTTATAAATAAACTTGGGGATGACAAGAAGAATTCACTTGAGTTTCTTATGTATACTCCTCAAGAGTCATTGTTACTTGTTGGCTTTACATTTTAACATATGTTGTTAAAATATTGATTTAAGGTTTAATGAAACTTATGCAGAGGTTTGATTACAAAGTATTACCAATACTTTGATGACTTGTGAAAGTTGCACTACTTAAACCTAGTGGACAATGATAAACATTGAATGTGAGCATCATGCTCATTTGATGGTGAAGGTTCTAATCCTATAGGTGGCAAAGTATGGTTGAATATGTTTAACGCATACTTGATTTAATACGAGTGTTTGGACAAAGGGATTTTTGAGCAATGCACTCAACGGATTCAAATGATGGTAAGGATTGAGATGTGGTAGGGGTTTATTGTGCTATGGGTGTACTTAGGTTTCTTGGATGTTGAAGACAACAAGGATGGATACTAATTCTTATGGTTCACTAGTGGGTGATATGATTTGAGGTTTAGGGCCTGAGATAGATCACAGAGGTGAATGTGATGTCATGATGGTGAAAGTACAAGAGTACTTAGGTTACATGGATGTTGAAGATGACAAGAATAGATACTGATTCTTGTGGTTCACTAGTGGATGAAGTGCTTAGTTATGTTTTTAAAACCTAGGGGTTGAATGTGACGAGATGAAGAACAAATGTTCTAGTTATGATAGGATAAGTGTTTTAACATACGTTGTTAAAATACTTGGGAGTTGATTTTTTCGGATATGACTTTTAATGACTACAATTGTAAGTCAGATATACTTGAATATTTCAGACGAAATACTTAAGTTGTCAATCCTACTTTGAGAAAAGGATGACAAGACTTGATAATTACATCTATAACCTGAGTGTGAGACTCGATGTAAATTGTCTTGAAGGATGACATGTTAACCAAGTGAGGCAACATTTGTGAATACAAGATAATATCAACAGTTATGAGTTGGGCGTGTGATCTGTGATATCTTTGCAAATGAGGAGTTTGGATTTATTGTGAAGTTGTCAATTAACAAATCAATCTAATGGATGAGTAAAGGACAGGTTAATGTGTGTAATGATCATAAATGATCAGTAGAATAAACCTAAAAACTAGAATCAATAATCTAAGGATCGGGATTAGTCGGGAATTTTGAAAAAGTTACTGTTGAAGCCTGCAGATCCAATCGACAACAAAGGCGGAACCAAATTTTTGGTTTCGCGGAATCCGCAGGATCAGGATTGGCGGATCCAAAGCATACACTAGGCGGATCCAAAATTTGGGATCCGCCGAATCCGCCATATGGAGATTCAGATTCTTAATAGAACATATGTCAAAATTTTCGTTACTCGTTCAAATTCCGAAAATTGTCCTCAAACATATGTAACTACGTAGTTGTGATAGATTCATAACAAAAACACAGGTAGTAACATATGTTAACATATAGATTAATCCGAGGATAACGAACTTACCATTAATGGAAGTTAAGCCAAACAGTGGCTTAAGCCCGAAAACTTGACAACATCAAAATGTTATCATTCTGCATTGTTATGTTAGTTCACATAAAAGTATAATGCCAACATAATATCCTAATAACATAACAAGTCATCACATTATTGTTTGAAATTTTCTTATACCAAACACACTTACACAGATACAACATGTTTACACATTTTAACACTTGAAATTAAGTGAAGGTTTGTGCAAGACAATACATTTTAAGATACTAAACTAGTTTCACTCAGTTCACATTTCTAAGTAAGTTATGCAAAGTTTTCACATAACATATGCAAACAAAAATATCTAAGTCTATAAGTGAAACAAACACAGTTTTTCAACTTAGTGGACAAGATCTAGCAAAAGTCCTATTGTGCATCAAACAAGCAATTGATAAACAAGCAAATAATTGTCATGGCAAAACACTTATGTATTTCCTATCAACAAATGCAATCACAATTACCAACAGGCAAATCACATGTATGCAAATAACTTAGAAAAGATAGTCACATAGCGTAGCATAAATGAAAAGATACTTTTCGTCACTTTGCGTTTAAATATGACGATGTATGCCAAGTTTGATTTGTTTCCTTTATATTACCAAATTCTTTAGATTCAAAAGAAATCATATCAATGTTCAAAGAATACCAACTTACATTGCCCGACGTAAAAGTTTAAGTTACTGTGTCAAAATGAAACTTAATATTTTGAACAGGTTGTAGTATTTGATTTGTTTTACCTACTTCAATTTAGATTTAGGACGTTAGATTATTTTTAAATGAAATTAGACTTAATTTCCTTCAAAATGATAGGGGGCGCAACTCATACGGACTTACGGTTAATTAGTTATGAATTTTTGAAGTTGGACAAAAACTGCATATAATACCGACGGATTTGGCGGATCCTTTTTGAGGGATCGCCCTTTGTAACATAGGGATCCGTGGGTGTCTGTGAAAAATTCTCCTAAACTCGTATTTTGACATAGAGAAAACGTGTAGGACTTTCTAGACTTAATATTAAACATATATTACACATATTTAACAACATTTCTACTTATGTGACTTATCTAAACATTACGGAGGTGATTTTTCAACTAAATTAATAGTTATCCCAAACGTTCCTTTTAAACCCGTGTTTTTTTATAAATTAGCTTTACGCACCCAATTTGACACTTAATCATTTTAAGAAATCTTTTCTTTTGATTTTCCAAAGACATCTTCAAGCTTGTATACAAAGTAATATTTAACAACAAAATTTCTAAGTATACTTAGCGAAACATTTTTCATATTATATTCTGCTTCAAAGGTAATTTGATACATGGATCGTACTCTATTTTAAAAACCTTTTGTTTTGAAAATAAGAGCCACGAGGCTCTGATACCAATTGTGAAAACGTAGAGAGGGGGGGGGGGGTAAATACGTTCCCGTTTTAAAATCTTAAAACTTATTGTATCAAATTTCCAATTTGGCTTGTTCTAATATGAAAAATGTCTGTTGTAGTTTATGTCTAGTATAAACTAAAGTATGTTGTCACACAAGTATTATCAACTAATCACAACACAAGCAATCACATAATACAAACATAAAAGTAAAGAGATAAGTAAAAGAAAGCGCAAACCAAACACGATGATTTATAGTGGTTCGGTCACGGAGCTCCTCTCCGCTCTACTCCACTCCCCGAGTACCCAACTCGAGAGTTACTTCACTAGATCAACAAGCTCCCTTCTTAGCGAAGAAAACCTTACATACATCGCTTACACTTTTTCCGACACTAAGCTAGATGTCAAGTTCTTTACAAGGGTTCAACCACTCCCACCGCCGCTTATACAATTTCCGACACTAAGCTAGATGTTGAGTTCTTTACAAGGGTACAACCACTCCCATTGGTTCTTTTACAAGGGTTCAACCACTCCTGCTATGTTTTATGGCCCAACATAGAAACCTTGTATTTTATGGCACAAACACATAAACCACCTAATCTAGTATGAATAGATTGTGATGCAACAATGATCCATGACATAAGTATATCATGGATATGAATGACTATTCTAAATGAACTTCCATTTAAAGGAAGCCTTCAATGGATGAAGATCACAAGCTCCCTAAACTTGTTGTGATGGATCTTCATATATGTATGTGAAATCTACATGAACTTCTTGAATAAGAAGTCTTCAATCATTGAGGATGTCAAGTGCCCTTGAATCTTCATATGTTGGAATGATATGGTGAATAATGACTTCAATATCTTCTAACCTTCTTGGTGGATCAGGAAGTATGCTATGGATGATGACTCATGATCTTAAGCTTGCTTCACAGGATCATAACGAATGTATGCTTACATCATAATGAAAGTTAGTAACATTATGATCATTATGTAAAGGGTGATTAATGTATGAATCTACATGGTTTGCTACCGATCTAAGTGTGTTCAAAGGGTAAAGGGAATGTGTATTCTAAGTGGTTAAAACCATGGGTAAACAATGGGCTACTATTTTTAGGAAAACTGTTTCAACAGTTGGCGGATTTGGCGGATCCCTAAATTTGGATCCGCCCTTGTATGGGTTTGGATCCGCCAGTGCTTGACAGCTAAGGATTTCATGAATCTTTCCATATCTTTTCATATCAAGCCAACTCGTGTCAAGATCTTTCAAAGTCAACTTAGTAGCTTGAAGATCTATACAAAATATATTACAAATCTTCCAAGATATGTAAGTGATGCATGCCATGATGTCATGTTAAATATTTCTAATTTAAGAAATAAACATAAACATGTAAATGTATATATGTATGTAACATGTATCCTAGTGATCATGTAGCATGTATATACTAGCTTAACTAATATGTGTTTACCATGATGTATCATGTTAGTTTGACACCTAAAGTGTACTTATCCTACTAAACTTAGAAAACATGATGTACAAGTAAGAATACTTGTATATGCAAAATGTGAAATGAGGTTCTAAGTAGAATGGTAAACCTTTTTAAAATACTTAATGACCTAGCCGTATTTTAAACATTCTAAATGGTTTGTTAAGGGTTTGATCATAATGCCACATAACAAACATGTACGAACCTGTGTTGTATCATACGAGGACCCGAGAGGTGTTGAATGTATGTTGAGACAAGATATGATTACAAGTAACTTGTACATTTTACGTTATGTATCAAGTTACGTGTTTGTCATTAATCAAAACAAACGAGATTGCTTGCACTAGCAATCTCCCCAACGTGACTGCTTGCACTAACAATCTCCCCCTTTTTGATGATGACAAAATATGTAAACGTGATAGAAAGTAAAATGTAAAAAGTTATTTGTATCCGTAATTACTTAATTTCTCCCTGTGTCCGATTCTCTGTTAACACCTTTCTCCCCTTTCTCCTTGTGTCTGTAATTACTTACTTTCTCTGTTTACACCTTTCTCCCCCTTTTGTTGCCGGTGCGTTACAAAGACCAAAAGGCATACGTCTATACGCATATGTGCCAAAAGGACACGTGAATGTGGTCTTTTCTTGATCAGCAGGATCAATTGGAATTTAGAAATAACCGTAAAATCCATCGAGAAAACAAAAGAATTTGTTCTCCGCAAGTCTTTCCAACATTTGATCCATGAACGGTAAAGGAAAATGATCCTTCCTGGTGGCGTCGTTTAATTTGCGATAATCAATGCATACTCGCCAACCAGTTATGGTTTTGGTAGGAACAAGTTCATTACGTTCATTAGTTACAACGGTTGTTCCTCCTTTCTTAGGAACACAGTGAACAGGACTCACCCATGAACTATCCTCAATGGGGTAAGTAATACCAGCATCAAGAAGTTTGATTATTTTCTTCTTAACAACTTCCTTCATGTTTGGGTTGAGTCTTTGTTGACTTTGAACAACGGGTTTGGAATTGTTTTCGAAATTGATTTTGTGTTTGCAAAAGTTTGGACTTATTCCACGAATGTCAGAAGTTTTCCAAGCGAAAGCTTCTTTATGATTTTTGAGCATAGAAACAAGACGTTCTTTTTCATCGGATTTGAGTGCTGAAGATATGACAACCGGAAGAAGAGATTTTTCTTCCAAGAATGCATATTCCAGATGATCGGGAAGAGGTTTCAAGACGAGATCCGTCGGTGGATCTTCAATTGAGGTTTTGATTCTCATTTCATCATTGAATTCCAACTCCTCAAAGTTGGTTGTTTCTTCCTCAGAAATTTCTTCGGTGTTTATCTGCATAAATTCAGCGAATTCTCTGTCGAGATCTTCATCGCTTATTTATCCAGATGTTTTATGAGTCTTAATTCTTTCATCAAGCAACTCATCGAATGTTTCCTCTGTAATTTCATCGATAACATCAATGCTATAACAAGTGTCATCATTCGCATGAGAATATTTCATGGCTTGATTAATTGAAAAAGAGATTCTTTCATCTCCAACTCCAAGATTGAGTTCCTTGTTTTTGACTCGAATGATAGCATCGGCTGTGTTTAGGAAAGGTCTTCCTAAGATCAATGGAACTTTGCTATCTTCCTCCATCTCGAGGATCACAAAATCAACGGGAAAAATGAATTGCCCAACTTGAACAAGCATGTTTTCAGCTACTCCAACAGGATATTGGATAGTATGATTTGCTAAACGTATACTCATTCTTGTAGGTTTCAAGGTATTGATCGAAAGCTTCGCATACAATGAGTATGGCATAAGATTGATACTCGCACCGAGATCGGCTAAAGCATCACAAGTGATTGAATTTCCTAAAGTACACGGGATGAGAAAACTTCCAGGATCACCGAGTTTTTTCGGTAGTTTGTTTTCAACAAGGGCTGAGCAATCTTCATTCAAGAAGGTAGCGGAAATGTTTTCCATTTTGCTTTTGTTGCTCACAAGTTCTTTCAAAAACTTCCCATAATTGGGCATACCAGCTAGGACATCAACAAGAGGAACGTTGATCCTAACTTCTTTGATTAAGTCAATGAACTTGCCATATTGTTCTTCCATCTTTTCTTTCCTCAAACGTTAAGGATATGGAATTCTTGGTTTATATGGTTTGAGCTGTGGAGTGGGTTTAACGACTGGTGTAGGAATTGGTTCGTTATCTTTTGGTTCTTCCTCTGCTTCATCCTCACTATTATCATGAACGATAGTGGTTGTTTGATTTGGGTTTGGTGGTAGATCATAAGATAGACCACTATGAGTGAATACAACATTTACATGCTCATTTCTCGTTTGAGGTGGACGATAAGATCCAGATGATGATGGTTTCGGGTTGGATTGAGTATTGCTTGGCAAAGTACCCGATGGTCTTGCAGCAAATTGATCAGAAAGACGACCAAATTTGGTTTCAAGGTCTTGGATAGAAGCTTGATGGTTCTTTTGACCTTGTTCGACTTTGCTTTTAAGCATGAAGAACTGATTTTTCATAAATTCATTCGTTTGCTTTTGAGCATGCACGAATTCACGCATGGTTTTTTCGAATTCAGATTCTTCATTTTTCTTTTCAGGTGTTTGTGATGATGAACGGTTATCATCAGGAAACGATGTCTGACGGTTGTTGTTACGAGGTTGGGAACTATGATTATCATCCCTCGGTGGACGATCTTGCCAATCTATAGAATTTCTACTGTAGTAGTTTCCACGATATCCTCCTCCTCGATATCGTCCATAAACATAATTGGCTTCAGCTTCGGGACCTCCCATGGGCTTGTCATCACATTCGGATGATGAATGGTTTCCACCACAATAGTTGCAACCATCACGCATTTCTTTGATCTCTTGTTGGATACTTTGGAATTTAGAATCGATTTTGGTGGTGAGATCTTTCATCATATCCATGATTTTGGAATTTTCATTCGTTCCTTCGGCGAATGCAACGGTTTTTCGTTGAGGTTTGGTTTTGGAATCCTTAGACCAATCGAGCTTAAGAAGTACACGGTCTTCTAGTAAAGTGTAAGCTTCTTTAGGGGTCTTATAAAGAAAAATTCCTCTGGCATCAAGGATACCTTGAGTTGTGTCATCGAGACCATGGTAAAAGATTTGAATGATATTACCACTAGATAAACCATGCCCATGACAACTTCGGAGCATGTTTTTCATTCGAATCCAAGCTTCGACAAGATTTTCTCCTTCCTTTTGAGTGAAACTACGAATTTCACCTAAGAGACGATCAAACATGGCCGGTGGAAAGAAACGTCCAACAAATGCTTCTCTCATTTGGTTCCCAGTTGTGATCACTCCAGGGCTTAATTCGTTATACCAAATTTTCGTTTCTCATGTGAGAGACGATGGAAAGAGTTTGAGGCGGATTGCATTAGCATCGGTATTTCCATAACGAAACATGTCACAAACTTCAAGAAAATTTTTTTGTGACAAATGCATGTATAACACAAACCGAAAAAAAAAACACTCCTCAATAACATTTCTATAACGCATCATTAAAAAATCACACTCATTCCACTTTTACACTAAAAAAAGAAAAGAAAAAATAAATATATACCAATAACCTCCATTATGCACATGACAAATGCATGTATAACGCAGATGGCGCTGCAACCGTGCAGTTGGCGGTCTTATAGGTACCAAAAATGGCCTATAACTTACCTATATGTCTATGCGTGGTTTTGTAACCTTACAACAGGTTTTACCTCTCGAGGGATCTCAAGAGGCTTACAACCCCACCAGGCAGTGTACCTGACCGATGTAGTATAGTGTAGTGGTAAGTACGGGGGATTGATCATTCTCCACAGGGAATAGTGTTCGTTAGGTATGAAAGGCTACTCTAATTAGGTCTAAGGGTTGAGGAAGATTCTTTTTTATGTTTTTATAATTTTATGAAAGCAAGTAAAATCTCGGGTTTGAAGGAGTGGGCGGAATTAGTTGCTAGTCAACTAACCCAAATTACTACGAATGCAATAAAATTAAATAACTGAAAATAAAATGTGGTGAGAAACTTATGTGTAGAGAAATGTGTTTACTTAGATTTCCTTACTCCCTAACTATCTTTTACCGGTTAATTAGTGTGTATTAGTTGCGTGGATGACGGGTGTATTCCTTAATACCATTCGTGGGGTGGCGTACTTACTTCCCCAACTCTACAAGCTCCTACTTCACTCCTATGTCGAGCCGGCTAGGAAGCTCCTAACATGGGATCACTAGAATTCGCTTGTGCATTAAATACAACCATAAAAACCTTTAGTACGCATTTGGTTCATGTTTCTTAAGACGTTCAAGCAAGTTACCGAATAGGAAGTTAGCCAGTTTTCTTAAGCCTAACATAGATAAACAATCATCCAATACAACTAATAACACACTAACAACCAATAATCAATAGCTAGGTTTCATTAGATCTAAGCAAACACAAGATAAATTTAGCCTAACATGTTAAACAAAAGACAAGAATAAGATAGAATCAAACAACACATAGACATATTGAATGATTAATTGATAACTTATCTTTCAATGAAACATGGAAGATCTCAAGGCAAAAAGCCCTGAAAAAGTAGCTAAAATCGTCTTAGGGTTTTCTCCCAAAATTCCACACACTAAGCTCTCTCTTAATGACAAAAAAATTAGAAAACTATATATAGATTTTTGGATCTGACGGCGTCACCTTATGGATTGTGACGCCGTCACCTCGCCGCTTTTAGGGTTCCCGGATGACCTTCTTGACGCCGTCCCTCTTTAGCTCTTCAAAAATCCATTCTGGCTTATCAAGGCTTGACGCCGTCGAACCTTGAACGTGACGCCGTCCCCTTTTGAATTAAGCCGTGACGCCCTTGATCAAGTTAAAGCGTGACGCCGTCAGAATTCACATGCTATTTTCACTGGCCCGTCCTGAGTAAATTTCACGTCCAACTTTTCTTGCCAAGGCATGACGCCGTCCAGAGTAAAGTCTAACGCCGTCAAGAGTAACTTTTAGCCGATTTTTGAGACTTTGCCGTTTTCTTCACTTTAATGCTCCAAAAACGTCCAAAATGCCTCCTTTTCCAGATTTCTCCTCAAAAGTACCTAAAATGACAAAAGGAACGATTTAGGGCAATATTTGATCAAATAAATACGATTTAAGGCTTAAATGACCCCTTAAAAGCGGTACACTTTTCGCTTCATCAAATACCCTTACACTTGAGATTTGCTTGTCCTCAAGCAAATGTGCTTTTACTCTAATTAAAATACAAGTTAGGGGTCATTTAATGCTAACATAAAAGTAATTACAACAAATAATCGTTCCACTTCAATCATAATAAGCACGGAGATTACATACTAGCACCTCACAAGTAGTGTTTAGATACTCACATCTCTCAAGTGTCATCAAAATAAATCTCATAAATGAAAACGGATAATATCTCTCACTACCTGTCATAGCAAATAGATTACCATAGGCTTGGGAAAGGATCGAAAACCTCCTCCACTAGGCGTAAGCACCAAAGATAAACTATCAAAGAGGGCTTTTAAATGGGTTATAACGTTAGGTGTAGGGAAAAGGAAAACATGGTTTTGTTGGACAAAGGATATTTTACTGGTGGCGAGTTAAAAATCTTGATCAATTACATGTACTATACAATGTTGCTAAGCCAAGACTAGACTCGATCTTAAGCTAGAAATGAAATAACAAAATAACAAAAATATAAAACAAACATAAAATGAAACGGGATGGTAGTCCGTATGTTTTTTCTATTTTTCATTTTCTCATTTTTTTGTGTTTTTCTTGATTTTTTTTTTTTTTTTTTTTTTTTTTTTTTTTTTTTTTTTGCATACACTTTTACCCTACCATCCAAAATAATACATCATAGGGGCGTTGCATTCCCCTTACACTTGAATTTTTACATAACTTTACAAATACTAATCTAATGACTCGAATTAAGATAATTGAAAAACTTGGAGTACTTTTAAAATATTTAGCACATATGGGGGTAATAAATGATGTTCTTCCCCATTACTCCATTATACTAGTACTTTACCCATAAGTCCCAATCGTCCCAAAACAATATGTACAAGGATATGACTCTACTTAGCAACCATGTAATCAACTAGATAATTAACTTGGGGTTTAAACAAATGTTGTAACAATAATGCACTAAAGATAAGTGCATACAAGGTAGGCTAAGGCGATTTGGGGTGTACATTTAAGTGGGGTGTAAACAAATTCTTCCTTTAAGTAAAATGCTTAAAGGTCGAAACGAAAAGATAGGCTCTGAGGGGTGTACTAGGGGTATCGTGTACTAAAAATGAGTACAACGCAAAGGGTGTGGGAGAATTACTTGACCAATGTAGCCAATGTAATTATAACAAAAACACAGGTGTAAAACAATGGGTTAATCCTAATGCCTCTTATCACGTAGTAAATCTAACTACACGAATGTAGTCTCACTTGTGGCCTTGGAATGGTCCTAACGCAAGTTCTAGAATCTAAGTGCTACCGGTACACACATCATAGCATAAATGCTTTTCCTACCAATTCTAGGGGCGAACCTCACATATTTGGGGTGGAAAATTTTTTAGTGGTACGGCTTTTGTGCTAGTTATATAACTCCTATCCGTGAGACGCTCATTAAGATCAAAGTTTCACTCCTATATGTTGTAAAAAAATTTTAAATTTGGCACTAAAATTGCCCTAACAAGTATTTCTCTCAGTTTTATTACACATCTACCATCAAACAAACAAAAATCAAGCGCAATAGCATTCTCTAAAATCGTACTTTTACCCTCCCCTTACACTTAAGATGAACATTGTCCCCAATGTTCAAGTAACAAGATGTAAAAGCAAAAAGTAAAAGAATGAAATCAAATACTCCCCTGATTCGCTCGGTGGATAATGAAATTACACGGTTAAATCTTCCTCCAAAGAGAATGTTGAAGCTCCATGACTAATGCATCGCCATAAGCTTGATTCCATAAACATCTCCTTGTCCAAAATAACCTGTTAAACCTAAGAAAACAAACACGAAAACCTGCATAACATCGGCGGGAAAAATCTATATATAAGGATATAATGCTTGTGGAATGATAATTTTGCAGATTCCTGGAGATTATAAGTTTGAGATTTTAATAAAAACTTTTTATGAAAACAAAACTTTCAAAAATTTCTGGAAATTAAATCTGACGCCGTCAGGTTATAACCCCTGACGCCGTCAGAAATGACCTGACAAAAATTTTCATTTTTAGTTTCCGGAAAATTTCTGGAAAAACCTTTACCTTACTTCCTGGAAATCCTGCAAAACATCATTATGACTCGATACAAGCATTTGACTCAAACACACACTAATATGTATGCTAATTTATTATTATTACGATTCATGTTAATTTGTGTTCTAATAAACCGATTTAGATTTCCCTTACACTTATCTTTTGCAAAATACCTTTATATGTAGTTAAGACGAAGTTAAAAACAAAATAAAGCATTTTCACAAATTAGTTTTGAACATGAATCAATACTAATAAAAATTAAACACACATACGGAAACAAATAAAAACAAACAAACAAACAAATAAACACACAAAGCAAATAAATAAAGCTTGGGTTGCCTCCCAAGAAGCGCTTTTCTTTATTAACGAGTCTTGTAGCTAGACTCAAAGTCACGTACATTACGTGACTCCATCATCGGTCACGGTTCCTAGGCCATTCTCCTTCGATCCTCTATCAGAATCACTTTCATAGTAAAGGTATTTCGGGTCCACGTGATCAAAAGGATTGTTTCGGTATTTAGAACTAAGTGCCTTATCGTGCTTAAAGAATCCGCTTGACAGGTCAAAAGTGTCCTTACACCCCCTTCTCACATCATCATCACATAACACGAGTTGGGAACTTAACCCATCGAGCCCTTTATAATCATTCTCCTTGAATTCTCTCATCTTGTAAGGCGTTTGGTATGAGATTTCCCTAATCCCATCGGTGAAAGTCATGATCCCATTGAGCTCGTCCACAACCAAGCTTGTGGCCTGGCAAAAAGGTGCCCCAAAAACAACTTGTGATAACCTGGGATCGATGTACTCTTCGATATTATCGACGATTGCGAAGCTCATAGTGAATGTCATATTTCCTACAAACACCTGTACATCATCATCTATGCCGATGTCGTCCTTCCCTTTATGAATCATCCCCCATCTGCAAATGTTGTTATAATGAAACAAGGACATCACATTTTTGGGTAAACATGTGTCAATGTAGACATTATAAAAATGCTTGTGACCAATCATGCAAGGTATTTTGAGATTATTTGGATCATGTCGCTTAATTCGGCCAGGCCTTCTACCGTGTAACCCCCATGTGTTGCTACTTGCTGATGGTTGATACTCATACACTTCTTCACAGCCATCCCGAAAAATCACTTTCCTGACACCATCGGTAAATAATGCACTCCTATCATCCTCATCGAGTATCACTCCGGTTGCTTTTATGAATGGTTTGCCTAGAACAAGGCCAGTTAAGGATGGGCTGATGATAGAGTTCATGTTATTAATTACAGTCAACTCGATGTGAAAGAGGAACTTTTCTATCACAATTGGTACCCTCCTTATTACCTCGATGATATTAGACCCTTCATATTTGACGTGTTCAGTGAAGGCTTCGTTATATAGAGAGAGGGATATTGCGCTCATAGAAGAGTTGGGGTTTATGTAGGCATCTTTTATAAACTTTTTCCTAGTGGTGCAAGATATCTTAAAGACCCTAGGAGCGCCATCCTCTATTCTCTCTCCGAATCCCATAGGCGACCTTGCTGTGCCCCTCTCAAGTTCCTCTACCTGGGGGCGGTCTAGCAGTCCTGGGAGCCCATGAGGTATTTC
This sequence comes from Artemisia tridentata subsp. tridentata, assembly GCA_021014915.2. Taxonomy (NCBI): domain Eukaryota; kingdom Viridiplantae; phylum Streptophyta; class Magnoliopsida; order Asterales; family Asteraceae; genus Artemisia; species Artemisia tridentata. Next base: position 231,241,429 of record CP139503.1, on the reverse strand, counting down.
GGATTTCTCTTCCGAGCCCTCCTCATCACTCACCTTCATTGTACTCGAGTTCTTTGGTGAGTCTAGATAGTCGTCGGGCGCCTCGGGCTTCTTTTTGGGAACTTCACCCTCCATTTCATTGTCCACATTCTTGGCTGTTTGTTGGTCCAAATTTGGTTTAGGAACAGGTATTGTTGTAATGGTGTTCACGAAGTGGAGAGGTTTCGAAGGGGTATGAGTATCTCCTGTTTTTTTTTTCGTTTTGTGATATGTATTTGAAGAGTTTACTAGGGTGCTTGATTTTTACAGGAGGGGGTGTTTGGTGGGTCACCGTAACAGATTTGATCTCATTAACTCGTGCCAACTCACAAGTTGACCTGCCAGCAAGGCGATCATTGATAACCTTTAACAGGTCATCAACCTTGTTGTTCATATCAACTTGCTGTTGTCTGAATTGATTCTCAAGTTTGGAGAGCTGTGTTTCTTGAGAGAGAATAAATTTTTGCAGTGATTCCTCGCGATTTTGTTGTTTATGCGTGCGTCGCTGAGGATAATGTTCAGACCAGGTGAGTGGGGTAGAGTCATTGAATGATACGCTACGAGTTTGGTTCCAACTAAAATTTGGCTTATTCTTCCATGCCTCATACCCATCTTCGGAATTTTTGGGCCCATAATTAGTGGCGAGCCACTTATCTCCCGCCTTATCGATTCGCGAGGATGCGAATTCTTTGAAAGCCTGTTTGGGAAGTTCCATGCAATCATGAGTGTCGTGGGGACCACTACATAATTTACACGAAGAAGTGATTTTGTTCACTTGGCTTGAAGGTTTAGGAGCCTCGTAAGATTTCATGAGAAACTTGACTTGATCTTCAAGTTCTATGATCCTACGGTCGGAAGTGCTTGAATTGTTCGAAGGCAAAGATATTGCCTTGACCGTTTTATTCAAATCACGGGGGTCACTCCAACTCTCGTTGTCATAAAGAGCAAGATCCTCTAGGAGAGCCCATGATTGTTCCGCACTTAGATCACGTAGCTTACCACCGGCCGATTGGTCAATGGTTTGCCTCGTGGAGAGATTGATATGGTCATAGAAGATTTGGACTTGGAGCCAAAGTTCTATGCCATGGTGAGGGACTTTTTGGAGTAAGTCCTTGAATCGAGTCCATGCCTCGTAGAGAGTTTCGCCTTGACGTTGTTGGAACATCAAGATATCATTCCTTAGCTTGGTAGTTCTTCCCGGTGGGAAAAACTGAGCAAGGAAACGAGTAGTGAGATCATCCCAAGAGGTAATGGATCCTGCGGGTTGACGTTCTAGCCACTGACTAGCTTGGTCCCGCAAAGAGAATTGGAAGAGACGCAATCGGGTCGTCTCTCGAGTGGCAACATCAAGGTCTATGGAATCAACGATTTTAAGAAAGTCCTTGAGATGTTGATTAGGATCTTCAGAACGAAGTCCATGGAACGCGCATCCGCTTTGCACCAACCGGATGGTGTCGGATCGCAAGGGTGTGATATTGGCTCCTTGAGTGAGCTCAATGGTGTTTCGATAGCCATGGTGGCTAGGACGGGAATACTCTCCTAAAGTACGGGCTCTAGGAGGTGGTTGTGGTTGTTGTGGTGGTGGGTTGTGTGGGTTAAGGATATTACCATCTTCCATGATGTCGGACGGTAATGGTTACGAACAAAGACACGAAGAAAATAGATAGACTAAAGAAAACCTAGAAAAATAAAATAAAAATCTCACTAGAAAGGAATCTAGTGAATAGACCTAATAGAAATAAAAATTCAACCTAAACAATAACTATTCCCCGGCAGCGGCGCCAAAAACTTGATGCGTGGTTTTGTAACCTTACAACAGGTTTTACCTCTCGAGGGATCTCAAGAGGCTTACAACCCCACCAGGCAGTGTACCTGACCGATGTAGTATAGTGTAGTGGTAAGTACGGGGGATTGATCATTCTCCACAGGGAATAGTGTTCGTTAGGTATGAAAGGCTACTCTAATTAGGTCTAAGGGTTGAGGAAGATTCTTTTTTATGTTTTTATAATTTTATGAAAGCAAGTAAAATCTCGGGTTTGAAGGAGTGGGCGGAATTAGTTGCTAGTCAACTAACCCAAATTACTACGAATGCAATAAAATTAAATAACTGAAAATAAAATGTGGTGAGAAACTTATGTGTAGAGAAATGTGTTTACTTAGATTTCCTTACTCCCTAACTATCTTTTACCGGTTAATTAGTGTGTATTAGTTGCGTGGATGACGGGTGTATTCCTTAATACCATTCGTGGGGTGGCGTACTTACTTCCCCAACTCTACAAGCTCCTACTTCACTCCTATGTTGAGCCGGCTAGGAAGCTCCTAACATGGGATCACTAGAATTCGCTTGTGCATTAAATACAACCATAAAAACCTTTAGTACGCATTTGGTTCATGTTTCTTAAGACGTTCAAGCAAGTTACCGAATAGGAAGTTAGCCAGTTTTCTTAAGCCTAACATAGATAAACAATCATCCAATACAACTAATAACACACTAACAACCAATAATCAATAGCTAGGTTTCATTAGATCTAAGCAAACACAAGATAAATTTAGCCTAACATGTTAAACAAAAGACAAGAATAAGATAGAATCAAACAACACATAGACATATTGAATGATTAATTGATAACTTATCTTTCAATGAAACATGGAAGATCTCAAGGCAAAAAGCCCTGAAAAAGTAGCTAAAATCGTCTTAGGGTTTTCTCCCAAAATTCCACACACTAAGCTCTCTCTTAATGACAAAAAATTAGAAAACTATATATAGATTTTTGGATCTGACGGCGTCACCTTATGGATTGTGACGCCGTCACCTCGCCGCTTTTAGGGTTCCCGGATGACCTTCTTGACGCCGTCCCTCTTTAGCTCTTCAAAAATCCATTCTGGCTTATCAAGGCTTGACGCCGTCGAGCCTTGAAGTGACGCCGTCCCCTTTTGAATTAAGCCGTGACGCCCTTGATCAAGTTAAAGCGTGACGCCGTCAGAATTCACATGCTATTTTCACTGGCCCGTCCTGAGTAAATTTCACGTCCAACTTTTCTTGCCAAGGCATGACGCCGTCCAGAGTAAAGTCTGATGCCGTCAAGAGTAACTTTTAGCCGATTTTTGAGACTTTGCCGTTTTCTTCACTTTAATGCTCCAAAAACGTCCAAAATGCCTCCTTTTCCAGATTTCTCCTCAAAAGTACCTAAAATGACAAAAGGAACGATTTAGGGCAATATTTGATCAAATAAATACGATTTAAGGCTTAAATGACCCCTTAAAAGCGGTACACTTTTCGCTTCATCACTATACATCTATCTATATAACATAGTTTGGAATACTCTTTACAATTAATAAAACGTATCGCGTTGTAGTTAAGTCTTGTTTTTAGCTAATGATGATCAGCCCAGCTGGTCAGAGGCACTCTTGGTTTTACCCAATGTCTTGAGTTCGATCCTTAGGGATGGCAAGTCTTGGGGTATTTCCCTCCGAATACTTGTAACGGCCATGGTCAACATCTCGTTGTCTAGGGTACGTGCAAGGCTTCACTATTATTCAGCGAGGTTTCCCAGATGTCGTATCCTGACTGAATATTCGAAAAAAAAAAATAAAAAAAATACACACTACTCTTGCAAACCTTATAATCTTATGTAATACACTTCTTTTATAATTTTTTGGCAACAAAAAGTTTATCTATCTTAAAATATATACTGTAACTTTTTGAAGCAGCTCATGCAATAAATGCGATGATGTGTCTCGCTTGTGATTGACCGATGATTTTAATGCCTCCAACACCTTCAATGCATCACTTTTCAAACAGTAGAACATAAAAATAAATTAATCAAAACTTCTTTCATGCAACTGCACACATTTTCTATTTTTACTAATCATTAAATGCATTCATACCTTTGTAACCGAATAGCAAAAAAATTTCAAAACTATATTCCCTCCGTCCCAAAATAAATGGTTTTATTCAACTTTGACCTTAAATATTTTTATTTGTGTTATATAATACTTGATGAAAATTATACCAATGAAAATACATTTGAAACCCAATCCATTCATATACTTCGCATCAAATATTATATAACACAAATAAAAATATTTACGGTCAAAGTTGAACCATAAAAACTCTAAAAAGTCAAACGTGACATTTATTTTGGGATGGAGGTAGTATCAAGTAAATATTCTTTGACACTCATTATAAATATTCTCATCACAATCTTCTTTATATCAAACTTTGCTCCATTTACTCAATGAAACTCTATTGCAAGGGGCTGGATCTACTACTCAATTGCAAGTTTGTTTTTGTTCAATAATCATACAAATTATGCTTCATTTAATCGTTAAATAATTTTTAAAAGGTTTGAGCAAATGATTATTTGTTTTTTTGAAATACATTGGGGATATCACAGTGATAAAAGGTATGGTCAAATTTTTAATTGTTGTTTTTATTTTTTGTTCGATTGATTTTCGTATGTATGATTTGGTTGTTTTTTTAATGTTCTCTTCAGTTTGATATGCAGGGGGTACTTTTATATATTTGATGTGATTTTATATGCTGTTTTAAGTTTTCATAATTCATCAAAATAATATTTCAATTTATAGAAAATGATAATGTTGTCACAGTAAATAATTTAGTTTTTGGATTTGAATGATTTTCGTGAATCAAGGATATTTACTTTATTTTAAACATGGCAGTCAATCAAAGGATATTCACTTTATTATAAACACTTTAATGCTAAAGTGGACTAGATTTTGGTTGCTAAGGCTTCTCCATGTTATGTAAGAGTAAGTTTTAATTTTATTATTTTGTATTCTTAATTGAAATGAGGTTTTTAGCTTATAAGATTCTTTTGTCTTTGATCAGTATCTGAAGAGCCCTGTTGATCGAATTGTTATTTTTTTTGAAAGTAATGCTGCTGTGAGTCAGAAGATGGCGTTGGAAACAGCCGCTGCCGTACAGGTTTTATAACTAAGATGCTATAGATTAGCTATTTTTTCACTATCTTTTGTGTTGTGTCTGTGCTGCAATTTGTATACATAGATATTTGACTTCATGTTGAAACTGCCTTAATGTATTATTTTATACTCTTACGTAAGCTAATAGTGGAATACTAAAAGCATTACGTATAGAGGAACTAGATTAACAACCCGCCCGATGGGCGGGCTAGTTTCGATATATTATTTTCATATATTTAAGATAGAGTAAATTACACCGTTGGTCCTTGTGGTTTGCGTTGACCGCAGCCGGTGGTCCTTTAACCAAAAAAATTGCACCAGTCAGCCTTAAGTCGGAAACGTTATGCACCGTTAATCCCTCCATCCAATTGGCCCCGCTAACTCCCACTAACGCTCGTTAAGTAAGGATTTTAAAGGGGCATTTTCGTCACTTCACATTACAATTCATCTCTCTCTTACCACTGCCACCACCCACCACCACCACCACCATTTCAATAACAGATCAACCTAACATCATTTCAAATCAATAAAGATCAATCTTTACATCTACAAATCAATAAATTTCACACTAATCTTCAGATCCAAACACTAATCAACAATAAAAATCAAATCTTTACAATAAAAATAAACAATTCATGAATCCAAACACACCGATCTATCAAAACACACAATCCCACACACTCCGATCTCAAATTAATCACGTTCATCATCAAACACACAAAAAAACATTATTTTCTTCAAACCCCGATATTCATCATCAAAACACACCACCAATCCCCCTCCCTACTGCCACCACCACGAAACCCTCACCACCGCCACCAGCCCCTCTCCCTACTGCCACCAAAAGCCAACACCTATCTAATCCCAACTTATCTACAAATCCAAGATAACAACTGATAGTCAACAACAACCAACTTCAAGACTATCCTAAGCCTAATCTTCTGCTACCTCACAACCAACACACATCAAACACCATCATGACTCAACAATGAAAAAAAGAAACAGAATGATCTCAGTGTGTTTTTATGTCGCATGTTACTGATCTTTAAAAAGACCCAACAAACACCCATCACTGATCGTTAACAAGAATGAAAAACAAACAAACAACCTACCCGAGACCTCTTTATGAGATCTTGATGGCATACTTGTGCTTCGGTTTCTGTTTACTCTGAAGTCATGAATCGTGGGGTTTGTATTTGAGAATTTTTGAGTATAATGGATAACAAGGGATGTTATGTGGCGTTTCTCATGGAGTAATAAGGATGTAGTAGTATTTGATTGTTGAGTATAATGAATATAGTGACTAAGAAACCAGGAAAATCCTCTTCAGAAGCATCTTCAAGAATTGATATCAGGGCATCCATGAATACTAATTGGTTTCCGTCACGCTTTTTACCCATTTCTCTCTTTTTTATGCTCTTTTAACCACTCCTCAAAAAAAGTATCCATTTCTTTTGCTGTAATCTTCATGGATTTTTTATATCCTCCAAAATCCAAACCCTTAAAAAGAGGAATTAAATCAGACATCACAAACACACCCAATAACTCAAAGAATCTCCTCGTCACAGCTTGGAACCGAACACCTTCTTCGTCATTGGGTGCAAATCTTTTTCCAGATATACTCCTCACCACAATGTTCAATATCATATTCCCAAACCAATGTTTCATATCCACCTTTACAATATCTGAATTTTCCATCTCTTTGTTCTTCACCCAAGATTCATAGATATCTTTCATGGATTCTTGAAGTTCTGAGACTCAAATATGTCCAAGCATTTCAACTCTTCATTGAGGATTTTAATTATAAATCAAAAATTAGTATTCATAGATGAATGAAACCAATCATGCATTTGTGTGTATGGTATTTGTTGACTGAATCAAAGAAAGAAACAACCTTTTTCTTAGTTGCTACGATGGGATTTATGGAGTTATAAGGATGATTTGATTTGATAAGTTTATGTGGTTAAATGTTTTGGAGTGATAAGGAGATGGTAGGTGGATGTATTAGTGAAATTAGGGTTGAAGTGAGAGATTAATGTCTCTTTTATGGATTTAATAGACAGTGATGAAAATGCCCCTTTAAAATCCTTTCTTAACGAGCGTTAGTGGGAGTTAGTGGGGCCAGTTGGATGGAGGGACTAACGGTGCATAACGTTTCTGACTTAAGGCTGACTGGTGTAATTTTTTTGGTCAAATGACCACCGGCTGCGGTCAACGCAAACCACAAGGACCAACGGTGTAATTTACTCTTTAAGATATTTGTAATTTAAATTTATGTTGTTTAGCATAAATTATCGTAAAACGAAAGAATTATTTAAATATAACTTATACATATAGCTATAGTATTGGTAAGTTATTCATTGTTAGAAATAAATCATCATTTTTTCTAAATCACCATTGCTGATTCATATAAACCATTAAAACAAAAGAATATCACGTAGCACAAACCATCCGCCTTATCTAAGTTTGTGTAAAACTTCTTTAAATACAACGTTGTTTGCTTTATCATTGTAGTTACCCTCTCGATCGCAACAAAGAACTCTCAAACCTTCTTTGCTCTTAACCCTTGAAATAGCTACATACAACTGACCATGAGAAAAAATAGGACGCTTAAAAAAAAGCCAAACTTTGTACAAAGTTTGCCCTTGAATTTTATTGATTGTCATCGCAAAACACATTGATATTGGGAACCGTCTTCTGTTATGCTTGAAAGGCATTTTCTTGTCAGACGGGCTTACAACCATATGTGATAAGTGTAATTTAATTTTATGTTGTTTAATAAAAGTTGTCGTAAAGAAAAGAGTTATTTAAATGTAACATATGCTTATAGTTGTAATAATGCTAATTAGTTCTTGTTATAACTTGAACCAAACACTCCTCATTCCTATTATAATCTCCTACTTGTGAAACGCATTTGCAATCCACTCCAAACACAATTTGTTCTTGTTATAACCTGAACCAAACACTCCTCATTCCTATTATAACCTCATCCAAACTCATGCTATTTCTGCATACGCCTAAACCAAACACACCTTATGCTGCAATATCCTAATTAATACACTTTATTTTTGTAGTTACCTAATCCAAAAACATCATGTTACTTCAGTACTTGGTCTTCAATTTCTTGAGTAAATCTTATTTTGCGGTTCTTTCGGCTTTCCATTCTACTTTCAAATTAGCATTCTCATCCAGCAACTTCTTCACAAACCATCCTAAGATTTCCGCATTCAACCCTACAAAAGCAACTTTCTCCAAAATAGACCCATGATTCTTGTTTAACGAATTCAGTTCCTCTTTTAGGCAATATATTTTTTGTTGAGCATGAAGCACCACCTACATCTACAGATCACATTAAAATAATTGTTCTGTGTACTAAACATTTTTTTAAAAAAAAAGATGCAGTAATATACTAAAACACAGCCTATCATGCATAAATAATCATATAGACACATAGTTACTAAGCTCAACGTGCCAGAATAATGGGCATGAACAGGGCATCATAATGCCCTATTTATCTCATTTGTGATATCTTATTAAAATCACTGTTGCCATGAAAAAATAATATCCAACATGATGCCACGATTCATTTAAAAATCATAATTCAATTAAAAATTCAAAGAGAGAGCAGTTACCTAAACTTGAAGTTCAAGCTTGTAAAAAATAACCATTTTCTTTGCTTTATATTCGTTATTCATGGGTCAAGCATAGTTACATAGCATTAATTTGCATACCATTTGCAACATAATTGTATCTTCTAATGCCTAATGTTATACTAAAAATACATGTTTATCCGATCTTTTAACTAACTTAAATGATCCTTTACAGGTATATGGGTTTATGCTATCATTTGATATGTTTCCTTATTAAATATATTTTATATTACCTAAATCACATGAGAAGATAATGCATTGAATAAGAATCCGCTAAGAATCTAATACTAAAATTACCATGAGAATATAACATTAGTTTGGATCGCGAGGCCAGCAGAGCTTGCTGCAGAGGAACCACATAAGTTCCAAGCCTCATCCAACTCCACGTACCTCCTTTTTCTTATCTCCTTTTCTTTTCACCTGATATGTTTCCACGTACCTCCTTTTCAACCAACTCGCAGTTTGGCCACCAGCAATTACTTGTGTATTGTAACACCCCAACCTGACAAGGGTCAAAATGTCACATTATGGTTTCTATCAGAACATATAAAATAAACGCAAGCGGAAGACTTTATAAATAATGTAAAGTCAAGAACATCATGACTTCCAAACTTACAAACTCCCAACAAGTCTAGACGAACATGAAAAGGAAATGAAATATCCAAAACACAAGTTTAATTATAATCTAAAACAAATGGGGAATCTAATCAAGGTAGGTCTTCTAAGCTCTTACTCTCATCATTCATGCCCAGCATCCCGCTTATTACCTACCGCATGGAAAAGAAACGCGGCTGAGCTTCAAAAGCCAAGTGAACAGATATATCGGAAACAAATAACTGAATCAATGAATAGAAAATAGAAGCAAAGGAAACTGCTGAACAAGGTATCATATAATCAGAGAAGCAATGCATAGACCCAACAGAAGAACCATAATGAAGTCACAGAAATCAAACAGAGAATAATCATCATATAACTGAACACAACAGAACATAACAGAAATGCCCACGAGCTCAGAAAGCATACCACATGCTTAGTCACATAATCCTGTCATAGCATAAGTGTACAAGGAAGGGTGACCTCTCAAGTAACAGAAGTGAAATGGGGTACATGGCACGTACAAACCAGTCACTAAGTCATATCATATCATATCCATATCAAATCATATACCTAGGATGCATCCATACGCTCCCTGAAATAGAATACATATAGAAGTACGAGACTATGCATATATATAACATAATGGCCATATGCGCAAATAATCATATAATTAGAACAGAAGGGAATGCCGTGGATCAATCACACCTCCACAGAAAGTGTCATGCCATTGGTGCCTCAATGACATGGCCATGGTACCTCCATGGCTAGTTAGCTCGGGCAACAGAACATATAAACAAAGCAAGGCTATCCATAATCATAACGGAGCTACTATAGTAAAAATCAATCAGAGCATATCAACAGAACAGAATCTCATATCAATGAGATAATATACAGATAATCATAACAGATTGGATAGCAACTGAATCATATCAAATGATAATATCAAACGAATCATATCAAGCAAATGAATCAAGTCAAGGATCGAAAAGTCATGAGATCAGAACCCTTACTGAGAAAGGGTAGAATATCTGTACCTTATGCAAAATAAATCAAACAAAACAGGAAAGCACACAGAAACAGGAACTACTCCTTCTTCACAGAACCTATTCAAATTAATGATCATGTATTACTTATAAGCTCATTTTATAAGTTTATTGCTTATAGTTATTCAGATTTCAGATTTAGGATTTCTTTCTATTTTTAGAAACTTTTCATTTTTAGTAACTTGCCATATTTAGTAAGTTTCTATATTTAATAACTTCCCAGATACTTTCCATCTTTAGTAACTTCCCGAATTAGTAAGTTCCCATAATTAGTAAGTTTCCCGATTTAATAAGTTTCCATAATTAGTAAGTTTCCCGATTTAGTAAGTTTCCATAATTAGTAAGTTTCCTGGACTAATAACTTTTAGGGTTATAAATGACAATTAAGTAAACTTAAAGACTTAATATGACCAACATTATAGTTTAGGGTTTAATATGACAACTTATAACAGTTTAAGGTTTAAAGTGTCATTTTAGCAAAGTTTATGGTCTATTATGTAAATTATATAAATATATGATAAATTCTTAGTTAGCTGCTTTCATGCACTTCAATAACAAATCCGTGCAAAATATATCACTTCGTCTATTTGCAAACCCAACTCGACACTAAAACAACCCGAGCAAACCCTTTTGTGCACTTACCCTATTCGACCCTTTTTAACCTACACCTAGCCAAATACTCAACACACAAACACACTGTCACAACCCGCATTTTCAGGATATTTTCCATATTCACTATTCATCTCGGGAAATTACTATTCATTAGTTACTATTCACCGATCACTATTCACATTTCACTATTCATCGTTTTCAGAGTCAATTTGAGATTCTGAGAAGCGTTCAGAAATTTTACTATTCACATGACACTATTCATTCCCGGAAGAATTCACTATTCATGGTTATCGTTCATTACTTCGTAAACTGGGTTTACGGGTCTTCAAATACGCGTAACCGGTGAGGTTTAGCGGTGTATTCATACATCATCATTAAGGACCCGTCATATAGACTAGAAGTAGTCTACATATCATCAGTAACATCATCAGTATCCTAGGTCATGCACGGACATACATTATTTCTATTTACGTATGATTAATTTGTAATTAACGTTACCACTCAGTTTTCACTACTAATTATATAACCGATACTCCCGACAATGATCCTAACATATTTTCATACTTATTATAATGATATAAAAATTATACTATTAATTTACCCGGTGTTTTAAAACCATTTGCTATATTTTCCGGAAAACGCCTATAACAGCGTCGGTTTGCGAATTTTCAACTCGATAATTATTTTAACACCCGATTCTCATCAGGAATACAATTTCATAATTTTTACAAGATCGTCATATTTTATTTCACCTCGTCACGATTTATTTCAAGATAACTCGGTACCCGATAACACCCAATATATAATTTAAACTAGCTAATACTTGTACAATTGGACACCATCATTAACTAGCCCACAAATCTTCCACCCTTTCCCCTAAATCACGCCAAGGCCCCCCTAGCTAGTATGCACATGCATTTAATTAACTAAGCTTACATAACAAGATTGCTAGATATTTCACTTCATTATCTTCATTTAAACAAAACATAAACTAGCAACTTCTCTTCCCTTTTTCCTTCTCTCTATATTCGGCCAAACAAGAACACCAACAAGAAGTCATCAATTTTTCAAGATCCAAGTGTTTAACAAGTCCTAGTAGTAATCTAGTTTGGGTTTTGAAATAAAAACCACAAAGATTAATAGGGTTTTCATCACCATCTTTCAATAATCATCACAAGTAAGTTACCCATCATTTTCCTACTCTTTTAAACATTTACTTGATGTATTTTCATGATCTAGTAACAAAACATGCAAGTATGTATGATCCATACCACTTTATTAGGTTTTTATTACATAAAAAATGGGTTTTGATTATCCTATGCTTATTCCCTTGAAACCCACCATGGTTGGTGATGTTTAGGACCCCATGACACCCTAAGAAGGTGTATGGTAGGATTTGCGAACTTGTGGAGTTGATTTGAAGAGATTTGAGTAAGTTTAGAACTTTAAAAATGGATTTTAAACATTATAGATGAGGGTCTGTCCATAAACGGCAGATCTGGAAACCTCAGTAATTTTTGAACTATTTTGGTCTAAATATTCAGAAAGTACTTTCAAAAACGAAACCGTGGGCGCCGGAATCACTAAAATCGGACTTATAACGAAGGAGATATGATTTTCCGAAGTTGGGTGACGAAAACTATTGTTTCAGAAAATTAGGTGCTGATTGCCGAACTTTAAGGGGCAAAATGAGTCGTTAGCCGTGATCTTGATGAGCCGAGCCATTGAAAATATGTTAGTTTATATTTATACGAACCCGTGGATATAAAGAACGTAGAAAACGAGCTTATAACGACCGAGATATACACATTTAAAGCCCGACAATTCAATACTTATTTTGACAGCTCACTACATTAAAGTGTTTCAAGTATGAAAACTAGTATTTTTACAAGTCAAAACATTGATAGCCGATTATCTAACTGATCGAGGCGCGGTTGATCAAAAGTTGAATATAACGATATTTAGATATTGTTACAAGGTTTACAAAAACGTTGAGTTTTATTTCTAACACATAACGAGCTATATTTCACGGCTAGTTTTACAAGGCCGTTCGGGCATATTTTCAAAAGTTGTAAAAAGAGTTATTTTGCGACGAAAACATTATATTAACCAATATAACACCAAACAAGGATCGTGGAGTACCGTTTCAACATATTTACACGAAAAGTAGTATTTAACTTAACGAGACGTCAAAAATGTATTTTTCGACGATAAACGTTATTTTCCAAAATCATCGAGTGGTATCGATAACATACGTATTTGCATGTGCAGCATCATCTCATTTCTTACATTAGATTCCATCATTCATATTAGGTCGCGGTTAGAGATCGTGCCTCATTTCAGTGTATTCACTTTTGTCATCGTAGCTATCATACCAGGTGAGTTTCATAGCCCCTACTTTCGTACGTTTTGAATAACTGTTTTGGGGGAGAATACATGCTCATTTTCATCCAAATGTATACATGATTTACTTGATTATGCCACTTGTTTCATCAAGGCATTACTTGCTCCACTTATGAATTTGTTATTCATCCGAATGTATTGTGTATTCACTAGTATTGCACTTAATTCTTATTACTCATGGACACAAGCACTTCAAACATTATGCATACTTAACCGAATGAACCGGCTCCACTACTATGTACATACATGACAAAATGAATGGGTCACATAACCGAATGTACGGGTATTATGACCGAATGAACGGGTCACATGACGAATGAACTGGTCACATCATCGAATGTATTGATCAAACCAAATGTACTGTGAACCTTGTGGTCCACATATTACTTTTATTCACCAAACCAAAACTCATTTGGCAGTGGGTTGTAAACACACAGGTTGCAAGTCTTGTTATGGCCAAGGCTTGGGACTGAGTGGATTTACAATGCCTTTGCTGGGAAATCATTATTCAAAGGCATTACATTTTACAACAACTCTATGAACTCACCAACCTCGTGTTGACGTTTTAGCATGTATTTTCAGGTATTTAGCAAAGGCACGCTACTGGAGGCTTTGGCAGGGCATGGCATGGTCATAGAAGACTCTGATATTTATACAGGGACCGTTTTAAACTATATTTTTAAGGGCCTAATTCCGCATTACTTTTAACAATGTAATTCAACATTTTTGTTAAACAATGTTATTCTAAATGATTGAGTTGAAAACCGTTCTTTGCACTTGTGTTGTGATACCAATTGAGTTGCACCCCAGCTACATGTATGCTTCCGCTGGACCCGATTCTGGGGGTGTGACAGATTGGTATCAGAGCCTCGGCTATAGAGAACTGAGTGTTTTTAAAACCTAGACTATAGCTACATTCACGAAAACTTAATCCTATGACCGCCACGTGCCTGCCTGCCAAGCTGATGCCTCATTTGTGGTTTGTTGCTGACATAATTGATGAGATTTGTATCTCATTATCAGATAGATTACACTCACTTATTCTAGTTGATTACCATACTTGTCTTCCATATTAGTATGCTTACATATCATATGCGTTTCATTGTTACGCCTTTTTCCTTGCGTAGTTTCATTATTCGACCTCGAGATTGGTCATTTGCATTAGTCTTTCAGAACATCTTTTCATATGTAAAGGACATGGTATTAGTATAACTGGGCTGAGTATTTCAAAATTCATGGAACCTCGGTAAAATATAGACTGGTCATCTATATTCGACCCGGGATAGTGGGACATAGGCTGACCACCTATATCCGACTCAGAGATGAATTTTGCAATACTGAGAATGGTTATAATAAAATTTTGTCCAGATCAATTCTCTACCCAACTTCCAAATGTTTCATTCAGGTGTGCGTACTCAAACGTTGCAAGAACATTTCACACCTACACCACTTCGGTTACCACTGAGTGGAAGTGCGCCGATAAATCATTGCATCTCATGGACATTCCCATTGTGCACCATACATTTACATCACCGTACTCTCTTTCATCATTGTTATGTGAATTCCTCATCATTGTTATTTGACTTCCTCACCATTGTTCATATAGCGACTGTTACAGTCATTTCCCTTCTCACCATCACTATCATTTCCTTTCCCCAGTCCCATATACAAGGATTAGACGACACTCTAGGGATTCCTAGGTTACTCATCACTCCCTACTCCCAATGTTAATAAGTGGATATTATCAAAGACCTTCTTAGGAAAGGCTTTCCATACCATCTATGAGGAGGATCCCTCGGTACATTAAGACCATTCAAAACTCAACAGAAATCTCAAAGTATCACTAAACCATCCGAACCGCTATCACTGGCCTGATCGCCGAAATTCTATAATCTAGAAAGCATTGGCTTGACCGAATTACAAGATCCGTTATGGTACGAATGCTCACCAAGAAACATTTATAGGGATGAATCCAACCTCCTAACCAAGATTATAGAACATTCATGCCTTCATTTCCCTCGTGAACCACCGCCTAGAAGCATGTCAACTAATCATAACGACTTCAAGTTTTCATTTTATGACAAGCCACTCAGAACATCTACTTCTAGAAAACGTCTTATTTACGTTTCACCCTCCTTTTCTTGTTTTGAAGAGTTATGCCGCGAAAGAAAGCTACTTCAACTATGACACCAGCTGCTATTCGGAAGCTTGTTGCGGATAGTATAGAGGCAGCACTAGTAGTTGAAAGGGAGGCCGTAGCTGCACGGGCTGCTGAAGCCGCTTCTCGGGCAGAAACCGCAGGAGTTGCCGGAATGGCTGCTAATGGTACTAATGGTCGTAAATGTACATACAAGGACTTTAAGAGTGGAGATCCCCCAAAATTCAAGGGCACTGAAGGAGCCACTGCTATGATCCGTTGGTATGAAGGGATAGAATCTGTGTTTCTTCTATGTAACTGTCCAGAGGAGTACAAGGTAAAGTTTGCTGCTAGTACACTTGTTGAGGAAGCTATGTCGTGGTGGAATTCTTATGCAAAACCCGTGGGAATGGAAAATGCTCACAAGCTTACGTGGGATGAATTCAAGAAGTTGCTGACTAAGAAGTTCTGTCCACGCACTGAAATAAAGAAGCTGGAAACAGAGTTTTACGAGCTAGTGACAACAGGTAATGATATCGAAACATACATCAGGAGATTTCAAGAATTGGCTGTGCTATGTCCAACTATGGTTCCAGATAATGAAAAGCTGCTAGAAAATTTCACTGGTGGACTACCTCACAACATCCAAGGAGATGTGATTTCCTCTGAACCACACACACTGGACGAGGCTATCAGAATGTCTCAAAAGCTTATGGCTCAAGTAGTGAAGCAAGAAACTACTGTCAACAACAACAACCACAACAACAACGAAAACAAGAGGAAAAGGGATGACAACCAACGAGATGATCAAGTATGGCAGCCAAACAAAGGACATGAAATGGTTAAGGCCTACGTTGCAGGACCAAGTAAAAGGAAAGGATATGCCGGGACTTTGCCCAAGTGCCACAAGTGCCGGTTTCACCACGAGGGACCTTGCCCCACTCAATGTGGAAACTGCCAAAAGGTCGGACACAAAGCCAAGGATTGCAAGGCTCCCACCCTCGTAATGCATCAGAAAGTCACGGTAACCAGCCATGAGTGTGGAGTAATTGGACACTTCAAGAGTGAATGTCCAGAGCTGAGAAACCAGAATGGAGGAAGAGTTCGTTGAAGTGCGAAGCTCGTCAGGACAACAACAACAATGACAATGGTTAAGAAGAGAACTTCTGCCTTATCTATTTAAACGGAAGCGTAAACCCTCTAGTGTTGTATTTCTTTTGTGTCCACTTTGTGTTCTATCGTACGAACTTCATGTACTATTACGATTCCGATCTAATGAATGTTTTATCTTTTATCACCGCAATGTGACTCATATATCCACGTCTCTTCACCGAGTACCCTCCAGAGACCAACGCTAACTGAATTCAGGGACTGAATTCCTTTAACGGGTGGAGACTGTCACAACCCGCATTTTCAGGATATTTTCCATACTCACTATTCATCTCGGGAAATTACTATTCATCAGTTACTATTCACCGATCACTATTCACATTTCACTATTCATCGTTTTCGGAGTCAATTTGAGATTCTGAGAAGCGTTCAGAAATTTTACTATTCACATGACACTATTCATTCCCGGAAGAATTCACTATTCATGGTTATCGTTCATTACTTCGTAAACTGGGTTTACGGGTCTTCAAATACGCGTAACCGGTGAGGTTTAGCGGTGTATTCATACATCATCATTAAGGACCCGTCATATAGACTAGAAGTAGTCTACATATCATCAGTAACATCATCAGTATCCTAGGTCATGCACGGACATACATTATTTCTATTTACGTATGATTAATTTGTAATTAACGTTACCACTCAGTTTTCACTACTAATTATATAACCGATACTCCCGACAATGATCCTAACATATTTTCATACTTATTATAATGATATAAAAATTATACTATTAATTTACCCGGTGTTTTAAAACCATTTGCTATATTTTCCGGAAAACGCCTATAACAGCGTCGGTTTGCGAATTTTCAACTCGATAATTATTTTAACACCCGATTCTCATCAGGAATACAATTTCATAATTTTTACAAGATCGTCATATTTTATTTCACCTCGTCACGATTTATTTCAAGATAACTCGGTACCCGATAACACCCAATATATAATTTAAACTAGCTAATACTTGTACAATTGGACACCATCATTAACTAGCCCACAAATCTTCCACCCTTTCCCCTAAATCACGCCAAGGCCCCCCTAGCTAGTATGCACATGCATTTAATTAACTAAGCTTACATAACAAGATTGCTAGATATTTCACTTCATTATCTTCATTTAAACAAAACATAAACTAGCAACTTCTCTTCCCTTTTTCCTTCTCTCTATATTCGGCCAAACAAGAACACCAACAAGAAGTCATCAATTTTTCAAGATCCAAGTGTTTAACAAGTCCTAGTAGTAATCTAGTTTGGGTTTTGAAATAAAAACCACAAAGATTAATAGGGTTTTCATCACCATCTTTCAATAATCATCACAAGTAAGTTACCCATCATTTTCCTACTCTTTTAAACATTTACTTGATGTATTTTCATGATCTAGTAACAAAACATGCAAGTATGTATGATCCATACCACTTTATTAGGTTTTTATTACATAAAAAATGGGTTTTGATTATCCTATGCTTATTCCCTTGAAACCCACCATGGTTGGTGATGTTTAGGACCCCATGACACCCTAAGAAGGTGTATGGTAGGATTTGCGAACTTGTGGAGTTGATTTGAAGAGATTTGAGTAAGTTTAGAACTTTAAAAATGGATTTTAAACATTATAGATGAGGGTCTGTCCATAAACGGCAGATCTGGAAACCTCAGTAATTTTTGAACTATTTTGGTCTAAATATTCAGAAAGTACTTTCAAAAACGAAACCGTGGGCGCCGGAATCACTAAAATCGGACTTATAACGAAGGAGATATGATTTTCCGAAGTTGGGTGACGAAAACTATTGTTTCAGAAAATTAGGTGCTGATTGCCGAACTTTAAGGGGCAAAATGAGTCGTTAGCCGTGATCTTGATGAGCCGAGCCATTGAAAATATGTTAGTTTATATTTATACGAACCCGTGGATATAAAGAACGTAGAAAACGAGCTTATAACGACCGAGATATACACATTTAAAGCCCGACAATTCAATACTTATTTTGACAGCTCACTACATTAAAGTGTTTCAAGTATGAAAACTAGTATTTTTACAAGTCAAAACATTGATAGCCGATTATCTAACTGATCGAGGCGCGGTTGATCAAAAGTTGAATATAACGATATTTAGATATTGTTACAAGGTTTACAAAAACGTTGAGTTTTATTTCTAACACATAACGAGCTATATTTCACGGCTAGTTTTACAAGGCCGTTCGGGCATATTTTCAAAAGTTGTAAAAAGAGTTATTTTGCGACGAAAACATTATATTAACCAATATAACACCAAACAAGGATCGTGGAGTACCGTTTCAACATATTTACACGAAAAGTAGTATTTAACTTAACGAGACGTCAAAAATGTATTTTTCGACGATAAACGTTATTTTCCAAAATCATCGAGTGGTATCGATAACATACGTATTTGCATGTGCAGCATCATCTCATTTCTTACATTAGATTCCATCATTCATATTAGGTCGCGGTTAGAGATCGTGCCTCATTTCAGTGTATTCACTTTTGTCATCGTAGCTATCATACCAGGTGAGTTTCATAGCCCCTACTTTCGTACGTTTTGAATAACTGTTTTGGGGGAGAATACATGCTCATTTTCATCCAAATGTATACATGATTTACTTGATTATGCCACTTGTTTCATCAAGGCATTACTTGCTCCACTTATGAATTTGTTATTCATCCGAATGTATTCACTAGTATTGCACTTAATTCTTATTACTCATGGACACAAGCACTTCAAACATTATGCATACTTAACCGAATGAACCGGCTCCACCACTATGTACATACATGACAAAATGAATGGGTCACATAACCGAATGTACGGGTATTATGACCGAATGAACGGGTCACATGACGAATGAACTGGTCACATCATCGAATGTATTGATCAAACCAAATGTACTGTGAACCTTGTGGTCCACATATTACTTTTATTCACCAAACCAAAACTCATTTGGCAGTGGGTTGTAAACACACAGGTTGCAAGTCTTGTTATGGCCAAGGCTTGGGACTGAGTGGATTTACAATGCCTTTGCTGGGAAATCATTATTCAAAGGCATTACATTTTACAACAACTCTATGAACTCACCAACCTCGTGTTGACGTTTTAGCATGTATTTTCAGGTATTTAGCAAAGACACGCTACTGGAGGCTTTGGCAGGGCATGGCATGGTCATAGAAGACTCTGATATTTATACAGGGACCGTTTTAAACTATATTTTTAAGGGCCTAATTCCGCATTACTTTTAACAATGTAATTCAACATTTTTGTTAAACAATGTTATTCTAAATGATTGAGTTGAAAACCGTTCTTTGCACTTGTGTTGTGATACCAATTGAGTTGCACCCCAGCTACATGTATGCTTCCGCTGGACCCGATTCTGGGGGTGTGACACACACCCTCTTATACACGACCTACAAGACATCCTTATTCCTTTTTAAACCGAACCAAAACTTGACCCTATTATCTCTTCTCGTTAGCCCTTATTTGCGAGACAAAAACCAAATAAAACACCCCATTTTCAAACCAAAACAATTACCCAATAATCGACCCATGTTTCTTGTGTTACAAAGTCTTAATCTCGACACCATTTACACACACACGACATGATTTTTCCAGCCTATTCGTCACACATAACACTCATTCGAAACATTAATCTTAACGAGACAAACACACATAAAATCATGATCCAAACTAATCCTGTTGAATCTAACACACCTGCTAGATCTTTGAGCCTATATGGATCGGTAGGATGCCTATGTAATCACAAGCACACTACAAGAGAATCTCTGAATACGAATGAGAAAAGAAAAGAACTAAGACAATGATCCTCTATGGATCGTATAATGAACTAAAAGATGATTTTATTGAAGATTGTTAAGTTACAAAGATATCTAAAACTCATAGACGGGGTGTTCCTTTTATAATGACAAGGAACCCTAACCCTAACCCGTCCTACAAGAATACATGTAAAGAGATAAACATGATCTCTTCTAAAAATAAACTTACTAAACATACGGATAACAGACAATAATATCCGCAGCAACAAACACCATCAGCAGAAACAAAATATATCTATCAGCAGCAATAAGCTTCGGCAGGAACCAACACTATCGGCAGGTAGGGGTGTTATCGGGTAGGGTTATCTGGTTATCGGGTTAGTCGGGTCGGGTTGAGTCGGGTTTGGATTTTTTAAAACTCACCCGACACCCGACCCGATAAGGAATCGGGTTATCGGGTTCGGGTGGTTGTCGGGTCAGGTTATGTCGGGTCGGGTGATTCGGGTTATCGGGTGACCTGATTAAGCCCTCATTATATATGATCATAATTTCATGACAGTTTGCTAGATGAGACAAACTTGGTATAAATCCTTCATAACTGGACTTTTACCATCTTGCTTGGTTTTTGTGTCGAGCTCTCTTGATGGCACTTGCAAGGTTACTTAAATATTGTGCTCTATAGTTTTGTACCATAAGTATATATGATACGAGTATATTAAATGTACTGAATTAGTTTTTTTTCCTTTTCATTAACTGGATAGGGTATGGATCTCGTAAAAGGGACTCTTTTGCAAACTTTATCTTTTCCACAACCAATAACCGCAGTGGTCCTTGACCATGCAGAAAGGTTTATGTTCTCAGGAAGTGCAGATGGCACGATATTTATGAGCCCGTTTGATATTGGACTGATGAAGGAATATTGTGTTGATTCAAATGACGAAAAAATTGAGTTAAGTGGACACAAGTAAGTTCATGTTTTTAACTATATCAGCTGATGTAACATGTTGAACACAACTTTGACATAATGTACAAGTTTTCAAATTTTGGTGCAATGAAAACTATAGGGAATCGATTACAGCGTTGACCTTTAGTAGATCAGGTCTTATTTCTGCCTCAGAAGATTGTACTGCTTGCTTATGGGATGTAGTTGAGGGTGTGATTATTCGAAGATTTTTCCATCACAAAGGTAGTTACAGTCATTACAACTTGTTTGGGGTATGCATTTGCATGCCATGACACTAGAATGGCCAGTACATGCATGACAGTGAGCAAGTAAATCAACTTAATCCACACATTATTGATGATAGTTTTAATGCCAAATACATAGAAAAATGCCAAGTAAATCACAGTCGGGTCTTATCGGGTTGACCCGATAACCCGATAATATTTTTTATTTAACTCGAACCCGAACCGATAACACTATCGGGTTATCGGGTTCGGGTCAAATCAACCCGACTATATTTTTTGACCCGATTAGACCCGACCCGATTGGGTTCGGGTTCGGGTCGGGTTGACCCGACCCTAAAGACACCCCTATCGGCAGGAACCAACTTTCACTATCGGCAGTAACAGGAAATATCTTATTTCCAGAATTCCCAACAATCCTCCCCTAATCTTGAGGAAATAGTGTATTTCTGAAAAGATTCCCTAGGTGTGCACTCTACTCTGAATGTACTTTGAAGTCCAAAGGGAGAGGATTAGACCAGCAGCAGCATCAGTAAGTAACCAGCAGCAACACTTGAAACTTCCAGCAGCAACTTCGATAGTTCAGCAGCAATAGGAAATCATCCTCAAAAGAAGATCTAAGCTGGTCACCATGTCATTCTTGATCTTGACTGCTACTATGACAATATGTACATCAAATCACTTAAGTTTCATACTATTCTCATCACATCCAGGTGTGTTAACTCATGTGAGAGGTGAATCATTGAAAATAAATGGATTTGATGTCTCTTTACCAATAGCCATCACTACTGGAGTAGCTAATGTTTAGGTGTGTAAGACCATGGTACATTGATAACCATCTGATTTTGAGTAAACCAGCAACTATAAACGGATTTGAGTTGTCTTTACCTGTAGCCGTTTGCTCAGGACTAGCCAATTCTTTGGTTTCAACTGAACCTTGGTGAATTGAATACCAAATATGGATACCAAATGTCTTTACCACAAACCATACTTTTGTGGACTAGCCAATTCTTTGGATCCCATAAAGGGTTACATCCATGGTGAATTGAGAACCATTTCAACTTCTCAGGAATAAACCATGGGTGAATTGAAGTACCCTATAGCTTTGAGCAAGCTATTACAGTTATCAACGGATTTGATTATCACACCAGATCCGTACCCTCATGGTGAGTCAACTCTTTCTTGTCTGCAAGACATGGTGAGTTGAATACCATTTGCTGTGTAGGTGTAAACACCAACACTGTACCTGCAAGGTGTTGCTCAAACCAACTTATTAGCACACAAAATATACAAAAGTTTTTTTTTTTTTTTTTTTTTTTTTTTTTTTTTTTTTTTTTTTTTTTTTTTTTTTTTGAACTAAAAGAAATAAGAAACACACCAAAAGAAAAAGAAAGAAAATAAGAAAAGATAGAAAGATGTACAACAACAACAAGAAACCTCCCCTTAGGCTTAAACCTCCCCTGAATCTCAGCACCTAAGGATTGAGCATTCCAATATGAACCACCAGATAGTTGAACCTTGGACCATCAAATGCTTTAGTCAACAGGTCAGCCACATTCTCATCAGAGTCAATCTTAAGCACCTGAATGAGATGCTTCTCATAAGCATCCCTTATGAAATGATGCCTAATCTCTATGTGCTTTGTTCTTTGATGAAACACTGGATTTTTAACAATACAGATGGTACTTTGGTTGTCAATGAAAATTTTAGTGTTCATGAAGTTGAACCCATAATCCAACAATTGATTTTGCAACCAAAGGACCTGTCCACAGCAGCTAGCAACATACTCTGCCTCAGTAGAAGATGTAGCTACAATAGTCTGCTTCTTGCATTGCCAAGAAACCAACCTTCTTCCCAAAAACTGGCAACCTCCTGTAGTAGATTTTCTATCAAAGTTTGCCCCAGCATAGTCACTATCACTATAAGCTTCCAGCACAAAAGAAGAATCCTTTGGATACCAAAGTCCCAGCTTAGGCTGTCCTTTCAAATACTTGAAGATTCTCTTGACAGCATTTAAATGGGAAGTCAAAGGTGTAACCTGATATCTAGCACAAGCACAGACTGCAAACATGATATCAGGCCTTGAAGCTGTCAAATACATCAAAGAACCTATCATAGATCTGTATAAGTGAACATTTACAGCATCATCAGATTCATGATTAGATTTAGGCTTTGGAGCTTCAAAAGGTGTTGTAGCAGTCCTCACATTGTCCAAGTCAAACTTCTTAAGTATGTCATGAACATACTTTTCTTGATTAATGAAGATACCATCTGGTCTCTGTTGAACCTGTAAGCCCAAGAAGAATGTCATCTGCCCCATAGCACTCATTTCAAATTCACTTTTCATCAATTCCTCAAAATCCTTACACCAGGCTTCATTAGTGGAACCGAAAATAATATCATCTACATACACTTATACCAAGATGATATCTTTAAAATTCTTCCTAATGAAAAGTGTTTTATCTATTGTTCCCCTTCTGTATCCATGTTTAAGCAAAAAAGCAGACAACCTGGCATACCATGCTCTTGGTGCTTGATGAAGTCCATAGAGTGCTTTCACCACTTTATAAACCAAATCAGGATGTTGTGGATCCACAAACCCCTGTGGTTGAGTAACATACACTTCCTCTTCAATACTCCCATACAGAAATGCACTCTTCACATCCATCTGATAAACCACAAACCCCATAAACGAAGCAAAAGCCAAAAATAGTCGAATAGCTTCAACTCTTGCTACTGGTGCAAACACCTCATCATAGTCAATACCCTCTTCTTGTCTATGTCCCTGAGCTACCAATCTAGCTTTATTTCGAACCACAATTCCCCTAGCATCCCGTTTATTCTTGAGAATCCATTTAGTTCCAATTGCATGTTTTCCTTCAGGCAATGGTACTAATACCCATACTTTCTGATTCTTGAACTGCTGCATTTCCTCTTGCATAGCCTCAACCCAATCAGAATTATCAAGGGCTTGAGCTACACTTCTCGGTTCAGTTTGAGATAGAAAGCAAGCATAGAGACAATGAAGATAGTCAGTGTGATTTCTCCTTAACTGTTCCTGAATATAACTTAGAAAAGCAGATTCTCCAAACTTGGATTGATTCAACCTTCTTCTTGTTTGAACAGGAGAATTTAGATCACCAAGAATCAAAGATTGAGGATGTACTGTGTTAATCCTCTTGGTAACAACAGGATCTACCTCATAAGCTGTGGCTTGATTAGTAATAGAGGGATTTGCTTCACCATCATAAGAGGAGTGAGTGAAAATTCCAGATCTTGACTGATGATGAGGATCAGTCAGCTTAGCAGTTGAAGAGATTGAATTTCCCAGATCAGATGGACTTGGGAATTTAGTTGGAGGCTCACTGAATCCCAACAAATCAGCAGATGGAGTAGACAAAGAAGCAGCAGGATTAGTGACAATGGCAGGAACAGCAGATGTATTAGCAGTAATAGGTAAACTATCAGCAGAATTGACATCAGCAGGAACAAGAATCCCACCAGCAGAAGCCATTTCCCTTCTAACTTCAGCTTCAGCATTTCTCAATAGCTCCACTGTCTCTTGTGAAAACCCAGAACCAAACTTTTCAGCAGCTCTCTTGGCTTGATATTCTTGTCTTTGAAGCCTAGCAAGGTCTTCTGCAAAACTTGAATTATCTTCAGTCTTATCAGAAGAATCCTTGAGTTCTGTACCTGAAATGTGGTTAGAGGGAAAAGAAGGAACAACTATTGGTCGTCTATCACACTCTGAATCAGACTCATCATCTGAGGTACTTGCATTGTTAAATGAATAAACATGTGGACCTACAGATTGATTAGCTTTATATCTAGAATAACCTAAAGAATCAGTCAAATAATCTAGGTCAAAATACCATTCAGGACCAGCACCCTGTAAATTAGGTTTGTCTTCTAGAAACCTTAAATTGAGTGTTTCTTCTACCCTCTTAGCAGACAAGTTATAAACCCTATAGGCCTTACTATGAGCAGAATATCCAACAATGAACCCCTCATCTGCCTTCTCTTCAAATTTACCTAGGTGATCACTAGTATTCAAGATAGTTACATGACATCCAAAAGGCTTAAGGTAACTTATATTAGGAACCTTTCCAGACAAAAGCTCATAAGGAGTTTTGTTGTGGGGATTAGTAATAGATACCCTATTCAGCACATAGCAAGCAGTGCTTACTGCTTCAGTCCAAAACATGGTAGGCAACTTAGAGTCAGCTAACATAGATCTAGCTGCTTCTATCAGGGTCCTATTTTTCCTTTCTGCAACCCCATTTTGTTGTGGGGTTCTGGCACTACTATAATCTCTTTTAATCCCCTTATTCCCACAAAATTCAATTAAACTAGAGTTTTTGAACTCACTTCCATTATCACACCTTATAGCCTTAACCTTTTTATTTAGCTGATTTTCAATTAAGGTAATAAAATCCCTAAGCACAGAATAGGTTTCATTTTTAGTACCTAAAAAGAAAGTCCAAGAAAACCTGCTAAACTCATCAGTAATCACCAGACAATAATACTTATTGTAAAACCCTAAAAATCTAAAACATGTAAAAGACTAAAATGCCCCTGCAAGTTTAAAAATTAATTAAAAGCGTATAAAGTATCGAATCGATCCCAAATTTCTGGCAATGCATAAGATATGATCTCAAATAATTTTAACAATTTCATTTAACATTTATACAAAAGATAAAATTACCAAAATGCCCCCATAAGAGCCGAATAACATTTTATTAATAAATTGAATTATATAAATTAAAATAAATGTAGTTAAATGGGGAAATTAATCACATTAATTTGACAATCAATTTTAATCAATTCCTGGTCTTAATCCCCCCCTTGATTCGTTCCTTCCATTTAAAATTCAATCACACACCTTTCTTTTAGAACCCTATTACCGAGTGGAATAAAAACACACACATAATTCACCTAGCCTCCAATCGACACTCTAAAATTCCCAAGCTATTTTTCTGTGTTAAATCATCATCCAAGGAGTCCTAGAAAAATAATACTTCGAATTGTGGTGGCCGGATTCAAGGGTTATCGAAATTTCTTGTTTAAATCCACTCGAAAGGTAAAAATTCCACTTTGATTCATTCGATCATGGATAAATTCGTTTCTTATTTTTATTGTGTTCCTCACATCATATGTGACACGTGAAAATTGGTTTCAAGATTTTTAGATCATTTTTGAAGCCGTGGTGAATTCTTGGGCGTTTTGGCTATACGCGTACAAGATAAATCCTCCAACCCATTCTACACGTTCGAATCTCTTTGTGGTATTTTTCTCAGATCCTATATGTATTTAGAACATCAAATAAAATGCTATATACGAACCATGCATGATCTACGAATTAATTGTGAATTAAATCTTAAAATCGCGTTTAAATCTAAAATACTTGAATACGAATTTTTGGGGCTTGTTATTTATTTTATTTAGACTCTTCATGATCAAAATAATCTGAGAAAAATGATACTTCAAATTATTGGGGCCTAATCGAATTATTTGTGGATTTATTCTATTTTACCGATTTGAAGGAATTTAAAAAGAAAAGAAATAAAGTGTAATTCGAATTAGGGTTTATAATTAGGGTTTGACCTTGACTGAAAAATGATGTTATAATGATTATATGATGATTGGTGAATGATTGGTATTTTTAGGGTTAGGGTTTTGTTAATAAAAAGTGTTATTCGATTTAAATTAAAATGTTAGGGGGTGTTTTGTAACTTTTGAAACTTAAGGGTTATGTTTAGAACTTATTTTGGGCTGTGAACATTTCGAATAAAATATTAAGTTGAGGGCCCCATGTGTAATTTTTATGTTTAAAGGAATTAAAATGTTTATTTTAATAAAATACAATTCGATTTGTAAATAATTTAAATAGAGGGACTAAACATGTAAATTCTGGAAACTTAGGGTTGATTTGAGTAATAAATTATATTCAGGGGGTTATGTGTTATTTTGGTAATTTAATGGCTTAATATGTAATTATTGATAATTAAAGATTGAAAATGTAAATTAAGGGTTAAATATGTAACTTTGATAACTTGAGGGACTTGATGTGTAATTTATGAAAACTTAAGGGTGAATTCGTATAATATGATGAAATAAGTATCCATTGTGTAATTTTGATAAACTAAGGGTCTAATGTGTAATTATGAATATTATAAGGGTATAAAATGTAAATTATGAAACCTAAAGGACTAAAAGAGTAACTTGAGGAATCTAAAAGCTAAAAAGAGGAAAATTTCTAAAATGGAAAGTTACTTAAAATGAAAGGGTTTGTAATTCTTGTCTACCCCCCTCTAGGTGTGAAGAAAGAGAGGACTTGATCCACTTTGTGTCATCCATTTCTGATTTGTGGTTGCTTCTGGAATAAGGTACAGATATTCTGACCTTCTCTGTAAGGTTTCCTATGATTCTTTTCTGATCTGTTAAAATCTCTTATTTGATACTCTGTTACGATCCTTTGCTATGATACCTTTGCTTCGACCTTTGATCTCTGATTTTGGGACATATATTGACTTAAAGAAAACTATTTTTGAAGTTCGTTTTATGAAAACTATTTGAAAGATCATTTATGAAAACTATTTCGAATGATTGTTTTAATTGAACCTTAAGAGAAAACCTTTTTGAAAAGTATTTTTGATATTGAACCTTTTGAAGATTTGACTATCTGATACTTTGACCCTTTTGGATATTGACCTGGGATATTTGCCCTTCTGATATTGAACATTCTAATATGACACACTGATTTTGATATGAACCTTTGACCTTTGACCTTTGACTCCCAGTTTGATACCCGAGCCAAAATTTGTTCCCTAGCCATGAAGGTAACATGGCCGTGTCTGTGATGCACCACTGGCATGACTAGTGTGTAGCCCTAGTGATCTGGTTACACCGTCCCCATTCTGATTTTTATTATGCATGCACACTATATGATTTATTATGGCCGATCTGTTCTGGGGGGCGAATGGATGCATCCTAGATTTGTTCTGTTTCTGATATGTGATATATGATCTGATATGTGGTGACTGATGATGGGTGCAATCCACGTCTTTCATGTTCTGGGAGCTCGCGACTCCATATATTTCTGTTGGATACATGAGGCCACCCCTCATATTATCTGGTTACTGAAGAGGTATCCCCTCTGATTACTGTGAATGTGAGATTATGACTGTGAGATTATGATGTTGAGATTATGACTTTGAGTTTCTGGGCTCGTGGTGGATGACTGTCCTAAACCTTACTCTTTATACCTTTTCCTATTTCTCACTCTTTATGATATGCCTGTTCATTTCCGTTTGCTTTTGTTTCCGTATTATATATATCTGTTCACTGGGCTTTGTAAGCTCAGCCGTACGTTTTCTTTCGTGTACGGCAGGTTTTTAGTTGGAAGCTGGGTTGTTATTAGAGAGGACCTTGAACTTAGAAGACCTTGCTAGCTAACGTGGATTTAGAGATGATATTCAGACTTAGTGATTATTGTATATCTCTTGTAACCTTGTAATTTCAGATTTTTGTTTGTAACCCTTAGAATCCTATTGTATTATTTATGTCATATGCTTGTGTTTGTTCTGATAAGAATCCGTATCTGTGACACCTTTGCCCTTGTCGGGTTGGGGTGTTACACTTATGGTCTCTACTTCTGATAGAAGTTGGACCAAAAAGATCCATATGAAGCAGTTGCAGAGGCTCAGAGATGGTGCTCACAGCAGTAATGGCCTTGTATGATGCCCTGTGTTGCTTCCCTTTATTGCAGGCAACACAATTGTGTTCATTTGTAAAGGTCTTGAAAGGGATTCCATGCACTAAGCCATTCTTTGCCAGCTTGTTGATTGTCTTGAAGTTCACATGTGCCATCCTTCTACCATTTGTTTGCTTCATCCACAGAAGCCTTTGCCACCATACAAGCAAGATTACCCTCAGGGTTAACATCATTCAGATTGAAGCAATACAGGTTATGAGTCCTTGGAACTTTGAGCACTATCTCACTATCATCAGGCATCTTGAAGTCCTTGGAGAGCACAAGACAGTCAGTCTTAGTGAAGAGAACTCCATTCTTCTTAACACATATTTATGAGACAGAAAACAAATTAAAGTTCCTGAGTTCCTTCACATAGAGAACATTCTCAAAGTCCAGTTTAGGAGTCTTAATGGTTCCTTTCCCTGTAATCTTTCCATCACCTCCTCCAAATGTCACTGTTCCTCCATAAAAGGGTACAAAGTTATGCAACCTTTCCAAATTCCCTGTCATACTTCTCGAACAACCACTGTCAACAATACCTACTTCTTTACTCTTAAAAGGAATGTCCTACAGAACAAAATTACATACAACAGTGTTAGATACATGGGAGGCCCAAGTCATTACTGACTTGGGTCTGCCTTGTGGATCAATAAAAATTAAACCATGGAGATTGATGAGATCCACCATTGTTCTTGGACCCCATTCTCATATATTTGGTCTTGTTTCTCCAAGAACAACCTGCTGAGGACTTAACAGCAGTTCCCCATCTTGCCCTTCCCATGTTTAAGGTGTCAAAATAAACAGGCCACATATCATTTTGAAAGTAAGTGCTGGTAGGTCTGTAGTAAGGTCTAGAAACATTGCTCCTCCAATCAGTAGGAATGAACTTATCAGCAGCAACTGGCTTACCAGCAGGAACTGGCTTGCCAGCAGCAACAGAAGCTCTACAAGAATTTATTCTTGCTGCTTGTGGAATATATGGGGGAATTGCACTGACATTGTTCCATACAGACCTATTTTGACAAGCATATTTACCCATCTGTTTTTCATAATAGTCACAATCTTTAATAAGATGATCATAACTACGACACACAAAGCAAGATTTCTTTCTAGGGGATTTTTTCTTAACATTCTCTTTCTTATTGCAATCAGAAGAATTCAAACCAACACAATTAACATTATCCTTAACCAAATTAAAATCACAACCAGAACTGTTTGAAACAAAACCAAAACTAGAAACATTATTGTTTTTAACATTATTAAAAGAAACATCTTCAACTCTTTGGGATTCATCAGTTTCCACTTTTGAAGACATATCTTCCGATTTTATTGATGTAGAATTCTCACTTGATCCACACGTGGCATAGTCATCAGTCTTGATTTCTTCAGATTTTTCACTGTTAGAACAAGAGACAAATTCATTAGAGTCACAATCAAGATCAGGCAAGTTCTTTGCCTTTTTGCCATAAGTCATTTGTGAATCATCAAAGTCAAGGTCAAGGGCTGTGTGGATAGGGACAGGCTTAAAAACACCTCTTATAGGTGGAGGAACTGCATTCATCCCTCCTTCCTTAACAAACTTAACAGGTTTTTGATAATCTTCCTTAGGGGTAGGGTCAAATATCCTAGGGTTATATTCCCCAACATCATATCCCATGAGTTTATCCTAGCCACTTCACTATCCAGTTTAGCCTTTAAATCCTGATTTTCTAATTTGATCTTAGCAACTTGAGATTCAGAATATTTAAGACAGTTATTGGAGTTCTCTAAATCTCTTTCCAAAACCCTTATTTTTTGTTCATATGCAATCTGATTAGCTTCATGCCAAGCCTTTTGTTTTTCCACAGTTTTAAGAGCCTTTTTATAAGCTTGAATATCTACAAATAATTTATTATATTCAGGCTCCATTTCATCAAATTCCCTTTTTAACTCAGTATATTTATTTTCACTATCCTTTTGCAATTTATTATATTTAATTTCACAATCAAAAGGACATTTTAGTACCTGAGTTGGATAACCCATCATTCCAAATTCTCCAGCCACATGTGTCTCAGCTCCATTTCCAGCAATCATCCCATAAATCCGTGAAGCTCCAGTCACCTCATGTTGATCCCAATCCAGCATTGCATCCACAGACACCAGAGCTTTAACTTCCTCTGGTTCTAATTCTTTCATTCTGAATGCTGAATACCTTGATCTATCATCAACTTTCTTGTCTTGGCATTCTCTGGCAAAGTGTCCTATCTGACCACACTTGAAGCACTTTACCTTCCTTCTGTCAAACCTTGCACCTTCCCTTCCATTGAGATTAAGCTTCCTCCCAGACTGCTGCTCAAACCTGTTAACCTTTAATGACAGCATAGCCAACTGCCATTTGATATCCATCTCCTCCAAGTCAAATTGATCAATTTGATCAAAATCATCATACATCAACTGCTGTTGTGGAGTACTTTCAGCAACAAATGAATGAAGAATTTCCTCAACAACATTGTCGTTCCTTGATTGAGATCTTGATGCTGCGGGAGAATAGGAAACAGATGAAGATGAGGGGTTTGGGCTATCACCATGAGAGACCTTATTAGCACTTGGAGCACTAACAAATGCAGTATGAGTAGGTGTATGAGATGAATAAGTAGAAACCCCTTTGATGTCAATCTCTAGAGTCTTGAGTTTGTTGTACAGATCATCAAAGCTTAGGTAGTCCAATCCTCCTTTGGCTTTCAGGGTTATAGAAACTTGAGACCAGGATGAAGGTAAAGCCCTCAGAAACTTTGTGTTGCAGTCCTCATTATCTGGTCGAGCCTGCAACTGATTAAGTTGGCTGAGGATCTTGTGAAATCGATCATACCCTTTGTGAATACCTTCTTCCTCAGAGATCTTAAACTCCTGAAATTCCTGCTTAAGCATTGATTTCCTCATCTTTTTGGACTCCTCATTCCCACCGAATCTAGCTTTTACAGCAAGCCAGATTTCTCTAGCATCATCCAGGTGATGAAAATCACCCATGTGATCCTCTGGAAGAGCCTGAAGCAAGAGAGTTCTTGCTTTAGTTTCCCTTTGCACAGCCAGCTGCTCCTCAACTGATGCAGGAGCGAGAATAATGATTCCCCCATTCTTATCTCTTCCAATTCTCTTCTTACTATTCCCTTTGAGGATAACATTCCAAAGATGGTGATCACTGTTGGAGATCCAGTACTCCATCTTCATCGCCCAGACTTCATACTCTTCCTTCTTAAGATATGCGAACTTAACATTACTGTTGGACACAGTGGTTGTAACAATTTGTTGTTGAACTTTTGTGGGTTCAGGTTCTTCATTGTTAATGGCAGCGAATTCAGGGTTTTCAAATTCAGGGTTTTCAAATCCAGGGTTTTCATCGCCCATTGTGAAAGGGTTTAGAGAGATTGTTTTGAGAACTTTTGTTTCTTGATCAGAGATCCTCACGAGGCTCTGATACCACTTGTTGAATCTAACACACCTGCTAGATCTTTGAGCCTATATGGATCGGTAGGATGCCTATGTAATCACAAGCACACTACAAGAGAATCTCTGAATACGAATGAGAAAAGAAAAGAACTAAGACAATGATCCTCTATGGATCGTATAATGAACTAAAAGATGATTTTATTGAAGATTGTTAAGTTACAAAGATATCTAAAACTCATAGATGGGGTGTTCCTTTTATAATGACAAGGAACCCTAACCCTAACCCGTCCTACAAGAATACGTGTAAAGAGATAAACATGATCTCTTCTAAAAATAAACTTACTAAACATACGGATAACAGACAATAATATCCGCAACAACAAACACTATCAGCAGAAACAAAATATATCTATCAGCAGCAATGAGCTTCGGCAGGAACCAACCCTATCGGCAGGAACCAACTTTCACTATCGGCAGCAACAAGAAATATCTTATTTCCAGAATTCCCAACAAATCCTACGTCCAACTCTTTAGATTCAAAAGACGCACACAAATATTTACATGTTTCCAGCTTGTTTTCTTATTCACGACACACACACAACTACACCCTTTTCAGCCCACTCGACACCCATTTTAGATCACATGAAATCACAAACTGAACAAACCCTAGTTTCCCTTTTCGACCTCCATAAATACGACTCACCATGCATGCATTCTTTCATTATTACACATATATTTCCAGGTTTAGCGCGTATAAAATTGATCCAAATTAGTAGTGCATGCAACCTGATTCGACTAGCCAATTATATATATATATATATATATATATATATATATATATATATATATATATATATATATATATATATATATATATATACTAAAAGGGGGAAGTTGCTTCCCCCCAAAACAATTTATGCACTTACTTGGCTATCTCCTATTGGTTATCTCCTATTGGTTGCAAACAATTTATACACTTACTTGGCTATCTCCTATTGGTTGCAAACAATTGATACACTTACTTAGGTATCTCCTATTGGTTGCAAACAATTGATACCCCTGAAAATTCCAGATCCCTTCGCATAAAAAATCTCCCCTCCCCACTTCTTCCACCGCCTTAAAACAATTACTATCCTTCAATTCAATCTCTTCACTCCCGTTTGCACGACCTAAACCAATTAAATACACATATATTGAATAAAGTGTATAAACCCTAATTTCTTGATATACGTTGTGATCTCCTATGTGTTCCAAATAAAACCAAAGCACAAAACGAAACCCATGTTCCACCTTCATCAGATCATCTCACCGCCACTCTCATCAAACCCATAAACAAAACCAAACGCTTCTCACAAAAACAATTAAAAAGTTGAAGATCTATTGATGTCATTGGAAATCAAGACGATTGTAAGTGTTTTCAGCTCTTAATCTTTGTCATTTTTTTGTGACATTCAATTTTTCATATTTATAAAGATTGATACTTGAGCTTTTCATTAATTTTTTTCGATTTAGGGATACGAATGTGATGAAATAGATCAAATTTATATCTAATATTGTGTTCTGCTCTTTTCTTATAGGAGATACGATGGGTTCAAGTTTTGGTTGACTATGGAGAAACACTGACAGAAGGGCCTTTGTCTGTGAATTTGAAAACAATTTTAATGTATTTTTTTTTTAATTCACAAGAAGATGTTGAAGGTGAATTAGGAAGTGCGGCTGTGGTTGTCGTTATAGATAGGGAAGTGTAGATCAAAGTCGTGTATACCACGTGTTTGATGTAGTAAGTTTCTCTAACTTCGTAAAAATGGACTTTAGCTTAATTTTTTAGTTGTGCAGTGTGTGCTTGGTTCGCGTTTGAACAACAGTGTGCATACATGACCATTGACCTTAAAAGGGCCATTATTTGTAGCCATCTTTAACCTTTTGCCAAATATTATTCGCTTTGGTTACGTGGCGGATTCGGACTAGGCAGCCTAGCACCGGGACATCCTCGAAGGATCTTATGAGTATGAAAAAGGCTTAATAAGTTATTCGCATCGGTTTGGTTTTGTTGTTTTGTACAATATGTATGTGTTGGTTTTAGTGTTTCAGTGGTTTTATGGACCTAATTGTAGCTAAAAGTTTACGCTATAGATTTTGCAACGTAAACAGAATTTTGGTGTTTAGTATATAGGATAATGAAGTTGCTAATATATTGTAAATCAATAAGCATTTTGGAATGATCTAGCGACTTACATCTTCATCATGTGACATATAGGGTCATTAGGGTGTGTTTACAGGCCCTAGCTACATCTATCTAGGGTTCATTACTTCATTTGAACTATAACTTATTTAGAAGAGCTTAGCCTCTGTCAAAAATATTGCCACATAAATAGGTTGAGGTAATGGCATCATTGGTTCATATGTTTTCTGAATAAATGTTACGGTTGATTGACATAGGTTGTATGGATGCTTCTAATACTAATGCTGGAGTCATTGGAGAGAGAACCAAAAGAAATAACCTTGGTGGCGAATGAAGGGGTAGAATAAAGTCACTGCTAGAAACTTCAAGACTGAAAGGCGCCACAAAGAAAAGTTAATTATGTATCTTCTTATGCCGAGGTCTGTAGTACCAAAGATCGGCAAGGTGAGCAAAAAGTAGAGGATATCCAAGTTAAGATTTACCTTTATATAATTTTTTTAGTTTTTAGGTTTTTCGTAATTTGGTGTATCGAGTTAGTTAATATTTTGTTTTGTCTATTCAGGGGTTACGTACGATTATGAGAAGCGGTTCGGGAAAATGAGAGTTGCGGAAGATTGGCAAACCGCGCTGATGCGAATCATCCAAGGTCACAATTTCTTAAGGTAAAGTTGTTTTAAATTAGTTTTCAGTTATTGTTCCTCAAGTGGTGGGTTACGGTTTGGTTCAAGTGGTGGTGATAAAACGGCAAAAATGGTGGTTGACCTGTGATTGCTGAGATGAAAGTGCCTCATGAGGGTCAAGTTTAACAACCTAATCTAATATATATTTACTGATTAGAACTGTTTATACGTTTATTGTGTTAACTATTTGCGAGTAAAATAAGTAGTTGCAACTGTTTCCTCAACAAAATGGTCAGGTTGGTTTATATAAGTAGAAGTGTCGATGATTAACAATGTAATGTGAGTGTTAGATTCATTAAAATTTTAATATTGAACGTGTTATGATTTTACTCTATTAATTAGTTTTAGAAATTAATGGTTTTTGAAGCAACAAGAAATGATACCTTTGGGTCTATTTTTTTTTATTGTATTAAGAAATCTCATGGAAGCAGGATAGGTTAACCATCTGTGATTGTGTATGCTTATATTGACATGAGCGGACACATATCCTTTAATATAATCTTTTAACGCAAAAGTCTAGATTTATCTTTGCTTACAAAATTTTCACCCAAACATTTCATCAAAGTAAATGATATTGAAAATTTGGACTTTCTGATGAGTATTAAGAAATTATCTTAATTGTTTACTTCCAGGTTGCAAGAGAATGCAAATACTTTCCACTAACAGAGTATGCAACAGTTGGTAGAGCATTAACCTTATATGACGTTGGAGCCAAAAATGAAGCAATAGCGGAAATGGAAGATGTCTCCATTCCCTTGAAAGGCAATCCTGGCAATATATGAATATACGTCTCTGCTTTTATTTTTTTTTATTTTTTTCCATTTCGTCAATAATCTGACCCACAGAAATTCTGATATCGTATATTAGCAGTTTTAAAAATCCAGTTATAAGATAGGTTACAGAATGGTTATGTTTGTCGTGTTTGATGACCGTTCATAATGGGGGATTTTTAGTACGGCTCAAAACACTAGGGTAGGGTTATGTTTAACCCATGACTACTGTTAGACCCGTATCCCGGTTTTGAGTAGGCCTCACCCTAGATGGAATATGCTAAGGTTTAATGTGGTTGGTTGGTCAACAAAGTTACGTGGAAAGTCAAACCCGATAGTCAAGTGATAGTCAAAATATGTGTTATAAAGTTATGGGAAGTATTATGTGCCTCAAATAGATAGGAAATGGACTTCAAGGGCTTAAGTTGTCATATGCCAATTGTGTTATAAGTTAGTTGTGGCTAAAATAGGGGGAAAGAGACTTGAGGGGCCATTCTTGCCAAAGGACCAAACTTGCTACCTAACTAATCTTATCTAGGAATTTCTAGACAATTCCTCCATTATTGATAAGTGAGGTCCGGTTTTTAGAGTAGAGAAAAAGAGAGGGAAAAGTTGGTGGTGCCTTAAGAAGATGAAGGAGATGAAGACCAAGTGCCTATAGTCCTTCCTAGTTATGATCATCACAAGTAAGTACTTATGTTCTTGATGCCAATGAAGTATAGATTATGAATAAAGTGGGAAATCATCAATTGATCAAGATATGATCAATTAATGATGTAGAAAGGAAGATGGGTTGTTTGATAAGTTATGTTAACCTTGTGTATGTTATTAACTATTATGTTAGGGGTTTTTGCATATATATCCTTCCGAAAATGCATAATTGCATATATATCCAAAGCATGCATGTACTATGTGCATCAAAAACTTGTACAAAGGATATACATGCAATTATTCACTTTGGGAGGGATATATATGCAATTCTGCCTTTATGTTATTAGGGATTGATAGGTTGTATGGATGCTTCTAATACTAATGCTGGAGTCATTGGAGAGAGAACTAAAAGAAATAACCTTGGTGGCGAATGAAGGGGTAGAATAAAGTCACTGCTAGAAACTTCAAGACTGAAAGGCGCCACAAAGAAAAGTTAATTATGTATCTTCTTATGCCGAGGTCTGTAGTACCAAAGATCGGCAAGGTGAGCAAAAAGTAGAGGATATCCAAGTTAAGATTTACCTTTATATAATTTTTTTAGTTTTTAGGTTTTTCGTAATTTGGTGTATCGAGTTAGTTAATATTTTGTTTTGTCTATTCAGGGGTTACGTACGATTATGAGAAGCGGTTCGGGAAAATGAGAGTTGCGGAAGATTGGCAAACCGCGCTGATGCGAATCATCCAAGGTCACAATTTCTTAAGGTAAAGTTGTTTTAAATTAGTTTTCAGTTATTGTTCCTCAAGTGGTGGGTTACGGTTTGGTTCAAGTGGTGGTGATAAAACGGCAAAAATGGTGGTTGACCTGTGATTGCTGAGATGAAAGTGCCTCATGAGGGTCAAGTTTAACAACCTAATCTAATATATATTTACTGATTAGAACTGTTTATACGTTTATTGTGTTAACTATTTGCGAGTAAAATAAGTAGTTGCAACTGTTTCCTCAACAAAATGGTCAGGTTGGTTTATATAAGTAGAAGTGTCGATGATTAACAATGTAATGTGAGTGTTAGATTCATTAAAATTTTAATATTGAACGTGTTATGATTTTACTCTATTAATTAGTTTTAGAAATTAATGGTTTTTGAAGCAACAAGAAATGATACCTTTGGGTCTATTTTTTTTTATTGTATTAAGAAATCTCATGGAAGCAGGATAGGTTAACCATCTGTGATTGTGTATGCTTATATTGACATGAGCGGACACATATCCTTTAATATAATCTTTTAACGCAAAAGTCTAGATTTATCTTTGCTTACAAAATTTTCACCCAAACATTTCATCAAAGTAAATGATATTGAAAATTTGGACTTTCTGATGAGTATTAAGAAATTATCTTAATTGTTTACTTCCAGGTTGCAAGAGAATGCAAATACTTTCCACTAACAGAGTATGCAACAGTTGGTAGAGCATTAACCTTATATGACGTTGGAGCCAAAAATGAAGCAATAGCGGAAATGGAAGATGTCTCCATTCCCTTGAAAGGCAATCCTGGCAATATATGAATATACGTCTCTGCTTTTATTTTTTTTTATTTTTTTCCATTTCGTCAATAATCTGACCCACAGAAATTCTGATATCGTATATTAGCAGTTTTAAAAATCCAGTTATAAGATAGGTTACAGAATGGTTATGTTTGTCGTGTTTGATGACCGTTCATAATGGGGGATTTTTAGTACGGCTCAAAACACTAGGGTAGGGTTATGTTTAACCCATGACTACTGTTAGACCCGTATCCCGGTTTTGAGTAGGCCTCACCCTAGATGGAATATGCTAAGGTTTAATGTGGTTGGTTGGTCAACAAAGTTACGTGGAAAGTCAAACCCGATAGTCAAGTGATAGTCAAAATATGTGTTATAAAGTTATGGGAAGTATTATGTGCCTCAAATAGATAGGAAATGGACTTCAAGGGCTTAAGTTGTCATATGCCAATTGTGTTATAAGTTAGTTGTGGCTAAAATAGGGGGAAAGAGACTTGAGGGGCCATTCTTGCCAAAGGACCAAACTTGCTACCTAACTAATCTTATCTAGGAATTTCTAGACAATTCCTCCATTATTGATAAGTGAGGTCCGGTTTTTAGAGTAGAGAAAAAGAGAGGGAAAAGTTGGTGGTGCCTTAAGAAGATGAAGGAGATGAAGACCAAGTGCCTATAGTCCTTCCTAGTTATGATCATCACAAGTAAGTACTTATGTTCTTGATGCCAATGAAGTATAGATTATGAATAAAGTGGGAAATCATCAATTGATCAAGATATGATCAATTAATGATGTAGAAAGGAAGATGGGTTGTTTGATAAGTTATGTTAACCTTGTGTATGTTATTAACTATTATGTTAGGGGTTTTTGCATATATATCCTTCCGAAAATGCATAATTGCGTATATATCCAAAGCATGCATGTACTATGTGCATCAAAAACTTGTACAAAGGATATACATGCAATTATTCACTTTGGGAGGGATATATATGCAATTCTGCCTTTATGTTATTAGGGATTGATATGTTGTAGAAGATTGATGATTATGGTTAATTGTGGAGATTGATGATGATGATGGATGATAATGGTGAAGATGATGTCTTTGATGTTGTTAGCTTGGACTAAGGTAAGTAACTCCCACTAAAACATGTATTATATGTGTATTTATCATGTATGTATTGTGGTTGTATAAGAGTATAAGAGTTGGATTTAGAATGATTGTAAGCTAAGGATGGATGGCTAGTGAATCTTGACTAAGGGTACGTTAGCTTGTTGGATTTGGACTAGTTAAGGTATGTTGTTGATTATGGTTGTGATGAATGGATGTAATTATGTTATGAAGTTGTGTATGATATGAGTGGTATGACGTAGCCTAGAGGCTTTTATGTGATTATGATGCTTATGTGGAAATATGTGTATGAGATATGTTTTATGTCGGGTTACTTACTAAGCGTAAGCTTACCCTTTTAGTTGTTAATGTTTTGTAGGTTTATGTGCGACGGAAGGAAGGTTCATGGGTTGTAGCATAAGGATTTGGAAGATATTATACCTTAAGAGCTAGGTAGAATACCGAGCTCGAGTCAAAGTTGTACCCCCGTGAGACTTTTAGTGTTTTCTAAAGTAAAGTCGAGTGTCAATTTGTATGTTAGAGAGGTCATAACGATTTGGGGGCCTAACGATGAGTCAAAGCGTGTTTTAAGTGTTTTTAGTAAAAGTTAAAGGGGCGTTTGGATTGTATGTGTTTTTACCCATTTTGGGTTGCAAACAGGTCAAGTGTTATTGGAACATGTTTAGTATGTTAGTATAATGATTTCTGGAAAGTTTGGTGTAAAACGGAAGTCGTATGGGTGGTATGTAGTGAAATGGGTCAAAATGAGTGTTATGCATGACCCATCAGTCTTGGATCCCCCTTTTGGTTCTAAATTGTGGTCCTAAGTGTGGATCCAGATTCCAGTCTGGGATCCCCCTTTAGGTTCAAAAGTCTGGACCTAAGTGTGGATCAAGGTAGTCATCTTGGTCATGAAATAGTTCTGTCTGGGATCCCCCTTTTGGTTCGAAATCCAGACCTTAAGGTGGGACAGTTAATGCTCATCTTGGTTATAAAATGGTCATCTTGGTTATAAAAGGGTCATCTTGGTTATAAAATGGTCATCTTGTTTATGAGTCGGAATGTTCATCTTGGTTATGAATGTGGATTTTTATAAATGGTCAAAAGAGTAGCGGAATATAAAGTAAAGTCAAGCGTTTCCGAGTGTAAAATTCAAAGTTTTTGGTCAAAGTGGTCAAGGGGCGTTACAACTACTAAATCTGCTTTTTCTGAAATGGACAAGACCGTGTTGATCCTGCGGTGCCAAAACCAAGAGGTCAAGTAGCGGCAGGTCAGAATAAAGCTCTTGCTAAGAACAAAGTAAGAAATGAAACCTTATCTTTATAAAATTTTTACAATGTAATACGTGACAAGTGATTATGTAAATAAATAAAAATATCGGTCGCAGGGAAAAGCCACTTTGATACACAGAGAAGATGAACTTCCTTTAGCAGAACGCATTGCCGAAAGGAACTTCCAATCTTCACATGATGACAATGAAAAGAGGGTAAAACCATTATTAAAATGATTTATGCATAATAACCATTCGGTCTTGGTATGTCAAATTTGTGACTAAATAAAGTTATTTAAACAACAGAAGCTTGAAGAAAGCCACAACCACTGAAATTTCGGCTGAAGATAAAGTTATTGAGATGAGTGACGGTTCATACTTTGAACCTGTAGTAGCACCATCTGAGAAGAAAAAGAAAGGTCGTGGGAAACCAGCAGCAGCTAAGACATCAGAAGGAGCAGCAAAGAAAAGAGGTGCAGCTGCTGCTACCGCGTCTAAGAAAACAGCTGCTGGGCAGAAGCTCATTACTGAAGTGCTGAAGCCAGTAACCGTAGAAACATCACCTTAGAAGAAGGTAAGAAATATAAGGTTGCCACGTACTGGGAAGAATGAATAACAAAGATGACGCCATTGAGGAAGGTACTGAAGGTGAATTTGACATAATTTGTAGACGGTTAGGTCTTTCTGGACCTGAGGATTTTGCCATATCTACTGCTGATTGGGAGAATCGTAGTTTGCCTGTGAGTATAGAGGATTATGACGGTCAGTTGTCTGTGGATTTTGAAAAAAAAGTTGTTGTAAAGGATGATGATGGCGTAAGAATCGGTGAAATTGTGACTAATGGAGATCATAAACGTGTTGATGATGACCTCAGCGATGAGGATATTAACGAGGATATGTATCCGAATGATGATGTAATTGAAATTGATGAGAATGAGGCTAGGAATTTGGAAGAAGATTGTGTTGTTGATGAAACAGATAAAACAGAAATAAATAATGGTGCCAGGGTTTTGGAAGAAAGCGGTGATGTTGAAAGTGAAAAAACGGGTGAGAGAGGGATTAAAGGTGTACGGCCATCTTTTTTACTTGCTCCTCCGCCATCTATGTCCCGGGTGATTGTGGATGATTCGACTTCTAATTGGGATTTGATTAGGAGTTTTGCTCCCATGGATAATGAAGATTTGGCATGTGTTATAATGCCAGGCATGAGTTCAGATGTACTATGGTTCCATCGGGCTGTGTTGGTGCACTTCTTGCCTATGCTCAATCCGGTGATGGTAGTTTCCAGGTATGTAATCATACCCGTTTGACCAATTAACCTTTTACCTAATATTTTGAATTGACCCGTTCACATGAGTGGTGCAAATCTTCATTCATTTGTCCATGTGCAGGTAAGAGCACAAGAACGGAGGCCGCACCATAAAAGTTGAGATCCATGATGGGCCTTATAATGTCAACGAGAACTAGAACTACATGGAAGCTTTATAGAATTTTGGAATATCACTGTCAGCTTGAATGAATAGTTTATCGTTCAATAGTTAGATTTTTCAAATGGTAGGTCCTATTAATAAACCTGCAAGAAATTTAACACACTTATCATTGTGTATGCTTTATTGCTAAAGATGTGTTTGATACCATGTTTGAAACAAAGTAATAGAGATGTCACATAGTAATAAAAGTTTGGTCAATTGTATTTTCCTCTCGCAATTCTCTTAAAAAATTGTTCTTTTGCACCTACTACTTCGGGATATGTTGGTTGCACATATATATTTTCGCCTATGCTCAATCCGGTGATGGCCCTTTCAGCAGCAAAATCCAGACCACAAAGGGCGAACAAGAATGATAAATTATCAAATGTTAATAGCATACTAATATATGGAGAAGAGTACCAAAAGGATGAGTTTCCAATTTGCAGTCACAATGTCTGGTAGACAATTTATATTGTATAGCATTATTTTTTGTGGTGGGAAAACATGATAACACTGTACAGTTGTTATTTTGATGAGAATTTTAATGGTCACTATACATAAAAGGGATGTTTGGTTGATAACTCAAAATTATTATGGGTGTAGGTTAAACAATATCTGTTATTGATTTATATCCTCATTTGTTCAATATGTTCAACATCTTTTTTCACTTAACAAAAACACAATTAACACATCAAAACCGATCTTAACCCAGAAAAATAGCTGCAATTCCAGCACAAAAATGCCCCACCGCAACGCGCGGGTAGCCATACTCGTTAAAACTATATATCGACATACATATTTTCATTATTTCATGCGACCATATTCTATCATTTTATGTAACATACTAACGTTTCATTTGTATTCCTTTTAAGTCGATCATAGCCTTGTTGTAGGTTACAAATTATATACGTTTTATGTGTACATGTCGAGAAGAAAAATTAAGTCGAAGGTAGGTGATACCTTTGTGTCGAATTGAAGAATGAATCAAGAACAAAAGGACCTAGAAACCAGAACCTTATTCGAACAACACAAAGACTCTCGACCCAATATAACCATGATCAAATCGCCTTTGTTATGCCCTTCTAAACCTTCCAACGTACCACCTTTGCAATACTCGAAGGAGATCAAAAATAGGCTGCCGTCTTGTGTTAGTGATTAGGGTTTTATGTGTGTGTTTTATGAATGTGTATTTTGGTTGTATAAGGAATAGATAAAGGGGAGTATAGGCTGAGTATAGGGAAGGGTCAAGTGACCAAATCTCATTTCAAATCCTAATGAATCTAGACATTTTCTTATGCTACAAATGGTGTACAAGTTTTTAATATTTTTGGGCCCTTTAAGTAGTGTGATATATAGCTTATAGTACCATTTGTGTCGAATTTTATATACTTAGGTTATAGGTTTTAGTATTTTTGTAATTCTTAATTTATAGCTTCTAGTTGTTTAAGTTGTGTTCGGATTCAAGTTCAAGATAGTAACGGATTAAGAAACAACATTTTAGGTTGTTATAATTCTTTCACTCTAAAATGAAAAATTTTGTCCTCGAAATTTGAAGTTGGAAAATCAAACGAATACGTACCGAATCACGAAAAGAAATATGGATAGCTAGCTCGCATTGATTCTTCGGTCTCCCAAGTAGCCTCGCTCTTGGGGTGATTCTTCCAAAGAATCTTAACGAACGAAATTGTTTTTGTTCTCATGACCCGATCCTGACGCTCCAAAATAGCCTCAGGCTCCTCAACACAAGAAAAATCTTCCCGAATCTGATCCAACGGGTAAGAAACAACATGGAGCAGATGATAATTGTATCCCCTCAAAAGAAATACATGAAACACATTATGCACATGAGAAAGCTGCGGAGGTAGTGCCAAACGATATGAAACTTCACCAACGCGGTCTAAAATCTCAAACGGACCAATGAAACGCGGACTAAGTTTCCCTTTAATACCAAAACACTTAACACCACAAAATGGAGAAACCTTAAGAAAAACACGATCC
This sequence comes from Artemisia tridentata subsp. tridentata, assembly GCA_021014915.2. NCBI lineage: Eukaryota > Viridiplantae > Streptophyta > Magnoliopsida > Asterales > Asteraceae > Artemisia > Artemisia tridentata. The sequence continues at coordinate 231,197,054 of CP139503.1, read as the reverse complement.
CCAGGACTAAATTTCAAAGCACGTCGATGACGATCAGCATAACTCTTCTGTCGAGCTCTAGCTTCCTTGAGCTTTTCCTTAGCAATTGCGACTTTCTCATTAGTCACCGCAATCAATTCGGGATCTTCAATAAGCTGTTCACCAACCTCATTCCAACAGATAGGTACCCTACACTTTTGTCCGTACAATAGCTCGAAAGGAGCCCCTTTAATACTAGCATGCCAACTATTGTTGTAGGTAAACTCAACCAAACACAAATACTCGTCCCAATGTCCCGACTATTCTAGTGCACAAGATCTCAACATATCTTCCAAAGTCTGAATAGTGCGTTCCGACTGCCCGTCGGTCTGAGGATGAAAAGCCGTACTAAACTTGAGTTGAGTACCCCAAGTGTAGCAACCTGTAAAATTCCCCAAGTGCAAAGGTTAATCAAGTACTAATTACCATTATTGCTCAGTTAACCATTTTACGGGCAAAATTTGAAAATTTTGTTTATTACAAACACATTGATACGTAATTCACAAACACATTGGAACGAACTCACACGCAGACCACGACGAATCCAACACACTCATAAAACACCAAACGGATCACAATACTAATTCTCGGCCCAAATTTCTGGCCTATTACTATTCACAAGCCCAACTCGACTTTTATAATTTTATTAATTCACTTATCTCACTGGACTAAACACACCATACTTGGGATCAATTTCTTTTAAATTTGACACACAAGATATGTAACTTTTTACACCATTCGAATCCTCACCCACCAAAGAAACAGGATGTCGAGTCTCACATCCTATCTCAAACATTTTATTTCTAAACGAGACCCAAAGCTAATCACTCTCGACACTTGTACAATTTCATCCCATTTTCACCCATATTAACCAAATTAGGTTTAACTTATTTTTGCCAAACACATTTATTTTTCTATGATCAATTATGAGTTCTCAAGTTTGTTTTTCACTTTCTCACTCAATATGACACGTTAAAATGTTGGTTTGGACCCTTAACCATGTTGACATACATACTTATGCACTCTACTCGACATATACCCAATCCTACACTCAAGCCCTCCCCTAAATATCATCCTACTCGAGTTTTATTCCCCAAATCTCTGCCAAGAATCTTATCCAATCAAGTTGTATCAATATTAAACAATATATAGTTGTGTACGTGTATATGTATATGTATACAAACATATACCTTAACTTCCATTCACACTTAGCAAATTTTCATACATTTCTCTCAAGTATTCCCTCATTTCCGAAAGCCTCAAGACCAGGAGCATTTACATAACATTTTGAGCCACATTCCAAGTCGAAAAGTTCAATTCGAAGCCTTTGGTGATCCTTTTTACAAGCAACGTGCATCATATCCAAGTTCTAGTCCATATTCACATTTAACTCACCACCTTATAGGTGTTGTAAGTCAACTCGATCCACTTTCTATTCTTTCCTTTGATTTTTAACGTTTCATGCATAGTTCATAATTCTTTCGAACGTATTTTTATTTTCTATGCATTTTACGTGTTCTAATTATTTATTTTTCATAAATACATATCGACCTCCTCCAAAGGATGGCTAAAAATCGAGTTACACACTTGTTCGGCATTTACATATTCATTTTAATGTATATCGAGCATCATTTTACTCATGTATTGCATCGTATAAATTTATAACACATTTATAAGTCATAATTTATTTTTGGACAAACTCGTTTTATCGAATAGAAAGGCCTCATTAAAATCCATATCGTATACATAACACACCATTTTTATTGCTCACCTCAATTCTTTATAAGCTCATCAAATAATCTGTTGTAATAAACTTCCATTATAAGCTCATATAAGCCCTTTTTGAACATCAATATAAACGCTACTCGGACTGTTTTAAATATACTCATTTTATCGCTTGGGCTTTTAAGCCCAATAAGCAATTATTAAGCACTCTCAATAAGCTGTTGATATAAGCACTTTTGTATTGATTTTGTGACACTAAAATAAGCCCAATGATAAGCCCATTAACCCTTAAAACCCTTTGGATCGTAAAATCTTAATGGGCCTTTGTTTCGATCGTTAAAGCCCATTAAGTGAAAAATAAGCACTTGTGATGAATAAGCAGTTGGATAAGACTTGAATAAGCTTTTTAAAGTTATTAAAACTTTCAGAAATCATTCCACCTTATTTTTGTGAATTTTGGACTTGTTTTGCAAAATATATACCAAATCGGGTTAAAAGTGTACATTTCACAAAATTAAGTTCTAAACTGTCATTTCAGTAAATTAAGGGTAGAAAATGATCATCCAGTGAATAGGGAGCTTAAAATGTCATTTGGAACCTTTTTGGACTAAAAGTGAAAATATAATAAACTAAGCACTAACGGTGCAAAACTTACTCCATTAGGGTAAAAAGTGTAAAATTGGTATAAGTACAAGTACCAAACTGTAACTTTATATCATATTCAATTCTATTTCACATTTTACACTTTTCAACACAATCACGTGCATTTTAACATTTCGTTCAATATATTTAAACGCGTTACGTTATATTTATATATTACGAATTTTAACGATTTACATAAACGTTTCGTTCAACCACTTTCGAGGAAACGATATTATTGGATTTAATAACATAAAAACAAGATAATATTATTTTTGAACTGTAAGCATTTTAAGCATATCACACACTCACATCACAAACCAAATCGTTATCCGTTACTCATTTTCACACTCACTATTCATATTAAGCCAAAACTATCAAAATTCTCAGACGTCACTATTATTCAGGTCATGTGTTGGAGTCGTTCCCGTAATTCACTTGATTTCACATTTCACCTTGCCAGTTACACTCAAGGTGAGTCATAGCCCCACTTTTACTCATTTAATGACTTTATACTCTTTGGGGAGATACATGCTTGTTTTACATACAAATTTTACTTGTTTACTTTAAATGTGGTACATGATTGATGACACACTCTATTCGTTTATTGAAACATAACACTTGTTTTTACTTACACGAGTACTTTAAACTTTTACAAATTACCATTTGTGTTAGCCGGATCGATAATCTTTGTGCTAGCCGGATTGATAGCCAAATGCACCCTATTTGTGTTAGCCGGATCGATAGCCTTTGTGTTAGCCGGATTGATAGCCAAATACACACTATTCACCCATTTGTGTTAGCCGGATCGATAGTCTTTGTGCTAGCCGGATTGATAGCCAAATGCACATTATTGGAGAACTTCTAGGAAGTTGGCAAACTCCTACACACAAACACCATTACCTATATCATTTTATGATATCACCCACACGCACGTTAAACCACGGGCGTATAACAACGTAGCCCACTTTCACCCAAACTTGAAACTTGTGTTCAACTGATACGTATACAAACAAACTACTTTTGTGTTGACCCGGTTAGGGCAAACAAACAAACTATGGGAGTATAACAACGTAACCCACTACTTACTTCACCAATACTTGTATTTATCACAGTTACCACCCACTTTTGAAAACTATTGGAATCAACTGTTTACTATTACAAACTCTATAAACTTACCAACTTTTGTGTGGACACTTTTTAGCATGTTTATCTCAGGTAATTAACAGAGCAAACAAGGCACGGAGTGGGAATTAAACTGATGATTTTGTGGAGTAAAATAAATTATGTCATTCATTTCAAACTACTACACCCTTTTATGGGATCCCACAACTCTGATATCTTCACTTTTGTATCTCAACTATTATTTGAATGACAATAACTTTCAAAACGCCTCTTTTGAGCCGTTTTCTATGATTATGACAATGATCCTCCCCATAATACCTCGATTAGTCTTCCGCTGTTAACTCATAATTTAGGGGGTGTTACAGATTGGCATCAGAGGCATAGTTATAGAGAACCAAATGTTTTCAAACATTGGACTATAACTACACTTTCAAAATGAATGATTTTTACACCATACCACTTTACGCCCTCCGTGTCTGCATAACACCGTGCTCAGTATATTACCTATTAAGATTATATTACATTAATCTTTACACACTTGATATTTCACATTTACTCTCACACACTTGATTAATTCACCTTTATTCTCGCACACATGATGTTATTGATTACTTACATTTACTATTTTCGGGTTGCTATAGTACCATATCTACAATATCACACCTTAGCAGCTAATTATCGGATATGGAATCCGAGGATACCTTATCATCTATCACCACACCTATAGTTCCCAACACTTCGACTGCTACAGTGTCAAACCCCACTTTAGATGAAATAGAGCCCTTTGAGGAGGGTGAAGTCGTCGCTACACCACCCATGACACCTGTGGCACCAGGTAACCCAGATTCAGTCCATATCTGAAGACCCGTATATACTTGCTAGACGGGCACATATCTCACCACCACACCTAGAGAACCATATAGTTTCTCCCACCTACACCTCACTTACTGACGACCAGTACATGCAGACACAGCAATGGCTGCTTGTAGAGGATTCAGATACACCTTTACCTACTCCACCACCCCTACCTGCACTGATAGCCTGGCGCAGACGTGTCAGGATTTTAGCACCCTATGTACCCGAACCGTTTATGACACCATCCCGGAGCCATCCAAACGGCCCTATCAAGATGCATACAACTCGCAAGAGAGTACGAATACCTGTAGTTCCAACTATACCACCATCACTACCCCTGTCTCCTACTTCACCCTTAGACATGATCAGGATATCACCACTATCATCTCCTGAGTATCAGTATGCATTGCCACCACTACAATCATCACCACCTCCACCATCGGTTAGACCCGACCACCTGTTCAACCAACTCACCCAAACTTACCCGTTTGCACCTCACCAACGAGAACCGACTCCAGAGGAGGATTTTCCCTCTCAGAGCAGGGCCCGCATAGCAGGTCCCAGTGATCCATCTCCCTTATCATTACCAGAAACTTTTAGAAGAAACTTGATGAATGCAGAGAAAGTTGCTGAACTTCAGCTTTTGTAGATGATGAATCACTTTGATCCTTAGCAATCCCATACCAAGAGTTGATCATTTATTTGCGATAGTACCCAAACACGTCGTGATTTTATGATTCCCAGTTGGTTGTGATTTCACATTGTGACAATATTATTAGGACTTGTATGCAACTACCCTATTACTCAAATTATTCTAACATGGTTATTATGTGGATTCTAAATCTGTGCTTTGTTGTGGCATTAATAGATTTATGGCTCGCACAAGAAACCAGGAAACTACCACTCCCGCAATAGCTATGACTCCTACAGCTATCCAGAAGCTGGTAGCTGATAGTGTTGCAACAACTCTAGAAACTCAAGCGGCTACCATAGCCCGCTCGAGTAACAACAACAGATCCACAGCTGAAAGCGAGGCATCTGCGTCTCGAAAGTGCACATATAAAGATTTCATAACTTGCCAGCCAGCTTCTTTCAAAGGTTCCGAAGGAGTCACCGAACTAGCTCAGTAGTTTGAGCGTACCAAAACGGTATTCATGCGGTGCAACTATCCAGATAATAGCAAGGTTACCTTTGCTACGGAAACACTTCTGGAAGATGCAGCATCATGGTGGAACTCTACCGCCCAGACCATGGGACTGGAAGAAGCGTATCGGATGTACTGGGTCGAACTGAATACAAAAATACTAAAGAAATACTGCCCTCGAACCAAAATCAGGAAACTAGAGGAAGAATTCCACCAGTTGATTGTAAAGGGGAACGATTTAAGAACCTACAATTGAAGGTTCCAAGAACTGTCGGTACTATGTCCAACCATGGTGCCAGATGTTGAAAGAACACTGGAAAAGTACGTCGAGGGGCTGCCTCAAAGCATCGAGGGAAATATCACCTCATCGAAACCATCAAATCTGGAAGAAGCCATCACCCTTGCACAACAATTACTAGAACGAGAAATCAAACGGAGCTCTACCTCCGGGAACAATGATCATAAACGAAAGCTAGATGATCGTGAAACCACCACTCACAACAACAACAACAACAATAGGAACAACAACCACAACAACTATCAGCAAAACCGCAACAACCACCAGCATCAACAGAATCGCAGGCAGGAAGCTGGCAAAGGCTACATTGCCACACCTGCTGAAGGAAATGGTTACCTTGGGAAACAACCTTTGTGCAACCAATTCAGGATGTATCACACTGGGCCTTGTTATGCTAAGTGTGGAAAATGCCAGGAAATAGGCGACAAAACAAGGGACTGCAAAGTCACAGACGATAAGGCGCAGCCATTAGATGTGGTACACCACAGATGTGGTGGGAAAGGACACTACAGGAATCAGTGCCCAACTCAGAACACCAACTAGAAAAACAAAGCCAGTGGAAGAGAATGGAAGCCCGTTAGAACCTCAACAACGTTAAAGGGCAAAAACAATGTTTAAACAGAAGAAGAAGTTTCTGCTGCAATAATAAACCATAGTTCAAGCCCTCTAGGGTTGTATTTCCTTTTGTACTTTACCTTGGGTACAATGGCGTAACCTGAGTGTAACAAATACCTTTCTATCTTATGAGATCTCTATCTTGTACTATTTCCACAATAATCTCAACCTACATCTATTACACCATAACCATTTCGTAACAATACACTGCTATCCCATTAGGAATCTGGTTAATTTCATTCTTGAACGAACAATGGACTATTACCATCCTATAAGGTCCTCTCACGAACACAAGGATCCATTTCAAGCTATCCTGTTAGAACCCCAGAAGTTTCTAATCTATCACCATCGTGCAAACCGATTTTTCTTCTTACCTTGAAAAATTATTTAGGTTGCCATTTTACAAAAACAACACGTTGAACACCATCTAAAACTCTTGAGAAACATAATACTACTTTGACTGAGCCAATCATCACATCATTTGTCCTTAATTATACATAGCCTGATCACCGATGTCTAATTCGGGAAGAATCATGTCATGAAGGGAACAATCATCTTTTCAGACTTCCTAAAACGATCTTCATTCAAAAGCAAAGCTTTGTGACAAGGCAAACTATTCGTGAACATCCCTGTTTACAACACTCTATAGATATCTACACCTTTTTCACATCATCCAATGAAAGAAATCCGACTTGAGGACAAACTCGTATTCATGGAAGAACCAGTGGAAATAATGAACAGCGAGGTGAAACAGCAAAAGCAAAACTGTATTCCCATTGTCAAAGTTTGATGGAACTCTAAGCGAGGACCAGAATACACGTGGGAACATGAGGACTAAATTCGTGACAAATACCCACATTTATTCACATAGACAACCTTAACAACTACCTTAGACTTTAATTCCGGGATGGAATTCTGTTTGACGGGTGGGTACTGTAGCAACCTGTAAAATTCCCCAGTAATTTGTAAAGGTTAATCAAGTACTAATTACCATTATTGCTCAGTTAACCATTTTACGGGCAAAATTTGAAAATTTTGTTTATTACAAACACATTGATACGTAATTCACAAACACATTGGAACGAGCTCACACGCGGACCACGAAGAATCCAACGCACTCATAAAACACCAAATGGATCACATTACTAATTCTCGGCCCAAATTTCTGGCCTGTTACTATTCACAAGCCCAACTCAACTTTTATAATTTTATTAATTCACTTATCTCACTCGACTAAACACACCATACTTGGGATCGATATCTTTTAAATTCAACACACAAGATATGTAACTTTTTACACCATTCGAATCCTCACCCACCAAAGAAACAGGATGTTGAGTCTCACATCCTATCTCAAACATTTGATTTCTAAACGAGACCCAAAGCTAATCACTCTCGACACTTGTACAAGTATATCCCATTTTCACCTATATTAACCAAATTCGGTTTAACTTATTTTTACCTAGCACATTTATTTTTCTATGATCAATTATGAGTTCTCAAGTTTGTTTTTCACCTTCCCACTCAATATGACACGTTAAAATGTTGGTTTAGACCCTTAACCAAGTCGACATACATACTTATGCACTCTACTCGACATATACCCAATCCTACACTCAAGCCCTCCCCTAAATATCATCATACTCGAGTTTCATTCCCCAAATCTCTGCCAAGAATCTTATCCAATCAAGTTGTATCAATATATAGTTGTGTAAGTGTATATGTATATGTATACAAACACATACCTTAACTTCCATTCACACTTAGCAAATTTTCATACATTTCTCTCAAGTATTCCCTCATTGCCAAAAGCCTCAAGACCAGGAGCATTTACATAACAGTTCGATCCACATTCTAAGTCAAAAAGTTCCATTCGAAGCCTTTGGTGATCCTTTTTACGAGCAACATGCATCATATCCAAGTTCTAGTCCATATTCAAGTTTAACTCACCACCTTATAGGTGTTGTAAGTCCACTCGATCCACTTTCTATTCTTTCCTTTGATTTTTAACGTTTCATGCATAGTTCATAATTCTTTCGAACGTATATTTACTTTTCTATGCATTTTACGTGTTCTTATTATTTATTTTTCATAAATACATATCGACCTCCTCCAAAGGATGGCTAAAAATCGAGTTACACACTTGTTCGACATTTATATATTCATTTTAATGTATATCGAGCATCATTTTACTCATGTATTGCATTGTATAAATTTATAACACATTTATAAGTCATAATTTATTTTTGGACCAACTCGTTTTATCGAATAGAAAGGCCTCATTAAAATCCATATCGTATACACAACACACCATTTTTATTGCTCACCTCGATTCTTTATAAGCTCATCAAATAAGCTATTGTAATAAACTTCCATTATAAGCTCATATAAGCCCTTTTTGAACATCAATCTAAACGCTACTCGGACTGTTTTAAATATACTCATTTTATCGCATGGGCTTTTAAGCCCAATAACCAATTATTATGCACTCTCGATAAGCTGTTGATATAAGCTCTTTTGTATTGATTTTGTGACACTAAAATAAGCCCAATGATAAGCCCATTAACCCTTAAAACCCTTTGGATAGTAAAATCTTAATGGGCCTTTGTTTCGATTGTTAAAGCCCATTAAGTGAATAATAAGCACTTGTGATGACTAAGCAGTTGGATAAGACTTGAATAAGCTTTTTAAAGTTATTAAAACTTTCAAAAATCCACCTTATTTTTGTGAATTTTGGACTTGTTTTGCAAAATATATACCAAATCGGGTTAAAAGTGTACATTTCACAAAATTAAGTTCTAAACTGTCATTTCAGTAAATTAAGGGTAGCAAATGATCATCCAGTAAACAGGGAGCTTAAAATGTCATTTGTTACCTTTTTGGACTAAAAGTGAAAATATAATAAACTAAGGACTAACGGTGCAAAACTTACTCCGTTAGCGTAACACACTCACATCACAAACCAAATCAGTATCCGTTACTCATTTTCACACTCACTGTTCATATTAAGTCAAGACTATCAAAATTCTCAGACTTCACTATTATTCGGGTCGTGTATTGGAGTCGTTCCCGTAATTTACTTGATTTCACATTTCACCTTGCCAGTTACACTCAAGGTAAGTCATTGCCCCACTTTTACTCGTTTAATGACTTTATACTCTTTGGGGGAGATACATGCTTGTTTTACATACAAATTTTACTCGTTTACTTTAAACGTGGTACACGATTGATGACACACTCTATTCGTTTATTGAAACATAACACTTGTTTTTACTTACACGAGTACTTTAAACTTTAACAAATTACCATTTGTGTTAGCTGGATCGATAGTCTTTGTGCTAGCCGGATTGATAGCCAAATGCACCCTATTTTTGTTAGCTGGATCGATAGCCTTTGTGTTTGCCGGATTGATAGCGAAATGCACATTATTCACCCATTTGTGTTAGCCGGATCAATAGTCTTTGTGCTAGCCGGCTTGATAGGCAAATGCACATTATTGGAGAACTTCTAGGAAGTTGGCAAACTCCTAAACTAAAACACCGTTACCTATATCATTTTATGATATCACCCACACACACGTTAAACCACGGGCGTATAAAAACGTAGCCCACTTTCACCCAAACTTGAAACTTGTGTTCAACTGATACGTATACAAACAAACTACTTTTGTGTTGACCCGGTTAGGGCAAACAAACAAACTATGGGAGTATAACAATGTAACCCACTACTTACTTCACCAATACTTGTATTTATCACAGTTACCACTCACTTTTGAAAACTATTGGAATCAACTGTTTACTATTACAAACTCTATAAACTCACCAACCTTTGTGTTGACACTTTTTAGCATGTTTATCTCAGGTAATTAACGGAGCTGACAAGGCACGGAGTGGGCATTAAACTGATGGTTTTGTGGTGTAAAATAAATTATGTCATTCATTTCAAACTACCACACCCTTTTATGGGATCCCACAACTCTGATATCTTCACTTTTGTATCTCAACTATTATTTGAATGACAATAACTTTCAAAACGCCTCTTTTGAGCCGTTTTCTATGATTATGACAATGATCCTCCCCGTAATACCCATATTAGTCTTCCGCTGTTAACTCATAATTTAGGGGGTGTTACAGATTGGCATCAGAGGCATAGTTATAGAGAACCAAATGTTTTCAAAAATTGGACTATAACTACACTTTCAAAATGAATGATTTTTACACCATACCACTTTACGCCCTCCGTGTCTGCATAACACCGTGCTCAGTATATTACCTATTAAGATTATTTCGCATTAATCTTCACACACTTGATATTTCACATTTACTCTCACACACTTGATTATTTCACCTTTTTTCTCGCACACATGATGTTATTGATTACTTACATTTACTATTTTCGGGTTACTACAGTACCATGTCTACAGTATCACACCTTAGCACCACATTATCGGATATTGAATCCGAGGACACCTTATCATCTATCACCTCACCTATAGTTCCCAGCACTTCGACTGCTACAGTGTCGAACCGTTGAATATGAGACATTACTTATATGGTGAGACTTGTGATATCTTCACAGATCACAAAAGCCTAAAGTATATCTTCACACAGAAGGAATTGAATATGAGACAATGCCGTTGGTTAGAACTTCTGAAAGACTACGATGCAAACATTCAGTACCACCCGGGTAAGGCGAATGTAGTGGCAGATGCTCTTAGTAGGAAGTCGGGGATTATTGCTAGCCTCGAGATTGAGCCTAGGATACTCAACGACTTGGAACTGATGGAGGTAGAGTTATGTGTTCGTGGATATGATGGTTACTGGGCTAGTTTGAAGGTTGAGTCTAATCTTATGCTACTAATTAAAGAAGCTCAGAAAGATGATGGTGAGTTGTGGTCTATATTCAGAATTTGGAAGCAGGAAGGCAGACGGAGTTTCGTGTTGACGATGATGGGATTGTGTGGTATGGTGATCGTTTATATGTTCCTAATGATCCTTCTATTCGAGAAGCTGTGTTATCCGAGGCACACAGTTCTCCTTTTACTATTCATCCGGGTTCTACTAAGATGTATAGAGATTTGAAGCAGCATTTCTGATGGAACGGTATGAAGCAGGACGTGGCTATGTTTGTGGCTAAGTGTATGACCTGTCAGCAGGTTAAGATCGAACATCAGCGTACTAGTGGTCTTTTATAGCCTTCAGATATTCCTACTTGGAAGTAGGATCAGATCTCTATGGATTTTGTTACAGGCTTACCTCGTACTCTCCAGAAGTATTATGCTATCTGGGCGGTTGTTGATCGTTTAACCAAATCTGCTCATTTTCTGCCCATTCGTAAGGACTATTCGGTTAGTAAGTTGGCCAAAAATTTTCAGCAGGAGATTGTACGTTTACATGGCACACCGGCAGCTATTATATCTGACAGAGATCTTCGGTTTACTTCACATTTCTGGAAGGGATTACATATGGCTTAGGGTACTCAACTTGAGTTGAGTACGACTTTTCATCCTCAGATCGACGGACAGTTGGAACGCACTATTCAGACTTTGGAAGATATGTTGAGATCTTGTGCCCTAGAATGGTCGGGACATTGGGACGAGTATTTGTGTTTGGTTGAGTTTGCCTACAACAATAGTTGGCATGCTAGTATTAAAAGGGCTCCTTTCGAGCAGTTGTATGGACGAAAGTGTAGGGTACCTATCTGTTGGAATGAGGTTGGTGAACGGCTTATTGAAGGTCCTGAATTGATTGAAGTAGCAAATGAGAAAGTCGTTGTTGCTAAGGAAAAGCTCAAAGAAGCTAGAGCTCGACAGAAGAGTTATGTTGATCGTCATCGACGTAATTTGGAATTTAGTCCTGGGGATCGTGTTTTTCTTAAGGTTTCTCCGTTTCGTGGTGTTAAGCGTTTTGGTATTAAGGGGAAACTTAGTCAGCGTTTCATTGGTCCTTTTGAGATTTTAGACCGCATTGGTGAAGTTTTGTATCGTTTGGCACTACCTCCGCAGCTTTCACATGTTCATAATGTGTTTCATGTATCTCTTCTGAGGGGATACAATTATCATCTTCTCCATGTTGTTTCTTACCCATTGGATTAGATTCGGGAAGATTTGTCTTATGTTGAAGAGCCTAAGGCTATTTTGGAGCGTCAGGATCGGGTCATGAGAACTAAAACAATTCCATTCGTTAAAATTCTTTGGAAGAATCATCCCGAGAGCGAGGCTACTAGGGAGAGACCGAAGAATCAATGCGAGCTAGCTATCCGCATTTCTTTTCGTGATTCGGTAAGTATTCGTTTTGACTTTCCTACTACAAATTTCGCGGACGAAATTTTTTATTTTAGAGGGTAAGAATTATAACAACCTAAAATATTGTTCTAAATCCATTACTATCTTGAACTTTGAACACAAATACAACTTAAATAACTATAAGCTATAACTTGAGAATTACAAAATACTAAAACCTATAACCTAAGTATTTTAAAATCGACACACACATGGTACTCCAAGTATACATCACACGACTAAGGTCTATATAGCGGCCGAAATTATTAAAACTTGTACACAACTTATAGCATGAGATGAGGTCTAGATACATTATGATTTGAAAAGAGAATTGGTCTCATTTGACTCCCCTATACTCTGCCTAAAGCCCAGCCCAACTCCTCTCTTATCTACTTCTTATAACAACTGAATATACATTTCAAAAACATACACTAAAACCCTAGAAACTAAATCAAATCGGCAGCCTATTCTTGATATCTTTCGAGTGGTGCAAAAGGTGGTACGTGGGAGGTTTAGAAGGGCATAACAAAGGTGGTGTCGATCGTGGTGATATTGGGTTCAAGGGCTTTGTGTTGTTCGAATAAGGTCAGGTTCTTGGGTCCTTTGGTTCTTGTTTCATTCCTCAATTCGACCCAAAGGTGTCACCTACTTTTGTTCTGTTCTCTCGACAAGTACACATAACATGTTCAGAAATTGTAACCTGAAACTAATCTATGAATCTGGTCTTTGGACACTTGTTCGATCACTGATATACAATCTGAAACCTGGATATTTAACGCATGAAATGATGGAACATATATATGTGTCGATATTAAGTTAATTGGCTAGTCGAATCAGGTTGCATGCACTATTAATTTGGATCTATATTATACATGAAAACCTGGAAATTATATGTTGTTTCTTACCTATTGCACTATTGAGGTTCAAGAGGTTTTGAGGTAGACTAGGGGTGTGTTCGTGTGTTGAGTACTCGGTTAAGTGTGGGATGAATGGATCGAATAAGGTTAAGTGCACAAAAGGGGGCTCGAGTTGTTTTTGATGTCGAGTTTGGGTTTTCAAATGAACGAAGTTGGTTAATTTACATGGGTGTGTGTAATTGAGATTCATGATTTTGGCAAACATAAGAATATGTCATCTATTTGCGTAATAGACCCTAAACTTTGCTATATTGACATATTAAACCTTAAACTATTATAAGTTGTCATATTAAACCCTAAACTATTATATTGAACATATTAAACCTTTGCATTATTTAAATTTTCATTTGTAAACCTAATTTATAAAACTTACTAATTATGGAAACTTACTAAATCGGAAAACTTACTAATTGTGGAAACTTACTAAATCGGGAAACTTACTAATTATGGGAACTTACTAATTTAGGAAAGTTACTAAATATGAAAGTTGATTAATCTAGAAAGTTATTAAATATGGAAAGTTAGTTAATTAGGAAAGTTACTAAAAATAGAAGGTTTCAAAAAATAGAAAAAAACCCCAAATGTGTAATCTGATTAAAATGAGCTTATAAGTAATACGTGATCATTAATTTGTATAGGTTATGTGAAGAAGGAGTAGTTCCTGTTTCCGTGTGCTTTCCTAATTTGTTTGATTTGCTTTGCATAAGGTACAGATATTCTACCCTTTCTCAGTAAGGGTTTGATCTCATGACTTTTCGATCCTTGACTTGATTTATTTGCTTGATATGATTTCGTTTGATACGATTCGTTGATATGATCCGTTTGATATGATTCAGCTGCTATCCATTCTATTATGATCATCTGTATATTATCTCATTGATATGAGATTTTGTTCTGTTGATATGCTCTGATTGATTTTTGCTATAGTAGCTCTGTTATGATTATGGATAGCCTTGCTTTGTTTATCTATTCTGTTGCCCGAGCTAACTAGCCATTGAGGTACCATGGCCATGTCATTGAGACACCAATGGCATGACACTTTCTGTGGAGGTGTGATTGATCCACGGCATTCCCTTATGTTCTGATTATATGATTATTTGAGCATGTGGCCATTCTGTTATATATATGCATAGTCTCGTACTTGTATATGTGTTCTATTTCACAGAGCATATGGATGCATCCTAGGTATATGATTTGATATGGATATGATATGATATGACTTAGTGACTGGTTTGTACGTGCCATGTACCCCATTTCACTTTTGGTACTTGAGAGGTCTCCCCTCCTTGTACACTTATGCTATGAAAGGATTATGTGACTAAGCATGTGGTATGCTTTCTGAGCTTGTGGGCATTTCTGTTATGTTCTGTTGTGTTCAGTTATATGATGATTATTCTCTGTTTGATTTCTGTGACTTCATTATGGTTCTTCTGTTGAGTCTATGCATTGCTTCTCTGATTATATGATACCTTGTTCAGCAGTTTCCTTTGCTTCCGTTGTCTATTCATTGATTCAGTTATTTGTTTTCGATATATCTGTTCACTGCTCTTTTTAAGCTCAGTCGCGTTTCTTTTCCATGCGGCAGGTAATAAGCGGGATGCTGGGCATGAGTGATGAGAGTAGGAGCTTAGAAGACCTACCTTGATTAGATTCCTCATTTGTTTTGGATTATGATTAAACTTGTGTTTTGGATATTTCATTTCATTTTCATGTTCGTCTAGACTTGCTGGGAGTTTGTAAGTTTGGAAGTCATGATGTTCTTGACTTTACATTATTTATAAAGTCTTCCGCTTGCGTTTATTTTATATGTTCTGATAGACACCATAATGTGACATTTTGACCCTTGTCGGGTTGGGGTGTTACATGCATCATCCTTTTTATATGCTACTTCATTACTACTACCCCAGTCTCCCCCAATTGTTTAATTACCACTGCTCCATCAACTGAATTGTCCAAATATTTAAACATGATTACTTTCAAATGTAAAACATTAAAAATCAAAATTGTGTACACATTAATTTCATGAGGTGAAAATTCAAACAAAAAAAAATAATAACCAAAACTTTGTACACAAGTTACGATAACTAAAAAAAGTTCTTTCTACATAAACTTCATCTTTCTGGTCTGATATGTGACATAGGACTTAAATCATTCAGTTTCAACAAACCTTTAACAACTGCCTATATTCTCATTAATCTAATTAGAACTTATTAGTTATTACGAAAATCAAAATAGTATTGCCTTAGTAGCGCCTTTAATCCCATTATCTACCGAAGATTGTGCAGCTAATGCATGGAAAAAAACCAATTTAAGAAAAGGACAACACTTTTAGCCTACTTTATCATAAGAAAGAAGTTCCAGTTTAACGATATACATGTGTATAGGTTGCTATGCCTCACATTTCAGCTTGGCTACTTTGTAGATTGGCTATTTATTGTTTAAGCCTGACCAACTGGCGTGCTAAGATCTTTTTTGTTGCCTACATAAAGCCAGTGTTAGTTATATAAAAGTCCATATTTAGATGAACAAATGATAAAAAAATAAAGGCTTTTAAATTTGAGCTACACAACTTACCTCGTTTTTTATCATCAGAAAGAATCTGAAGTTAAACAAATAACATTACTAACAAAGAATTAATTTGCATACATATGAAGTAAACCATCTTATACTTTAAAACTTTTTTAGCCATTACCTGCATCATTTTTTTCGTGTGAGTAGCCTCAGGTTGCCGAAATTGGTCTTCTCCGTGTTTCACCTTCTATCGTAGTTGAACCATAATCATAGAAAAGAAGAAAAAAACGTTGTCAACAAACCTTATCCTTTTCTTTTTCCATATGAATTTAGTCCTAAACTCCTAACTTTTCTTGCCAACAAAACTTATCCTTTTCTTTTTCCGATTTTTCTTGCCATGTCAACAAACCTTATACAGCCCCCAACTGAAGTTGCCAAACCTTATACAACGACAATAATACCCAATCCTAGTGACTTTTTCAATAAAGAAAGGGTTAAAAACCGTATGGGTGCTGTGGAATATGCATCAAAAAAGGTAACACACATATAGCAAAAAAAATGTTTGTGAGCTTAATATTAAGTTGCACTTACACAATCAAAATAATTGCTTTTTAGAGTTTACCTGGTTTGCAAGCTCATCAGTTACATATTCAACTTCATCATCGTCAATAACATCATCTATGGCATCTGACATCATTTCAGTCTGCAGAAATAACGAAAAATAATCAGTTTAAAGAATCTTAACAAATGAAAGATGCTGCAAATTATAAGATGAAATTATGGTTAACAATTTATTAAAATTTGATTAATATTCGACTATAAATAAGAAAAGGATATTTCAGTTTTTAAAATTTTAAATGTAGTTGTAATTTCGGTAATCTTTTATAACATTTTTGAATTTTTTTAAGTATACATTAAAAAATCAAATATGGCTACTTAAATGTAATTGAAATACAGTTTTGAAATGATTCTGCTTTAAATTTTTGACCGGAAAATATTCATCATCTAAAAAACATGAAGAATTTAAATTAATCAACAAACATGAATAATTTGAATTAATCAACAAACATGAATTTGTATAAATGACATGGCTTCCTCCATAAGTTTTGCTAAACATTGATTTGAAAATAGATTTTCATCCCAAAAAATTCTCAACAAAACACCTAGCTTAATGAGATGGTCAACACTTCCTAAATTGTAGCCATAAGTTTAAATGTGTAGATTCTGTCAAATTTCAAATTTGAAATCTTTGCTTCCTAAGCCACAAATCAAATCACATCAAATAATCAAATCAAATCAAAT
Organism: Artemisia tridentata subsp. tridentata; assembly: GCA_021014915.2. Taxonomy (NCBI): domain Eukaryota; kingdom Viridiplantae; phylum Streptophyta; class Magnoliopsida; order Asterales; family Asteraceae; genus Artemisia; species Artemisia tridentata. The sequence goes on along the minus strand of CP139503.1, from coordinate 231,179,625 downwards.
ATATGAATATTTTTGAATTATTTTGAAAAAAAAATTACTTGATTGTAATTCATACCTTAATTATTATGTTCATCGGAAAATTGATGCCGTAACATGATTGACCGAATAACTGCAATAAAAAATAAATGTAAATCTTTTATCAGAAAATTAGTATTCAAAATAAAAAAACGTTAATTGATAGTATTCTAAATAAAAATCATTACATGATGCCGTAATATGAAGTCATCACGATGAAGATAGCCTTTTGAATCTTAGTCAATGATTCAAACCTTTCGAATCTTAGTCAATGATTCAAACCTTTTATATATGCATACAATGAAAAATGTTTACTTTGATTGTAATTCATACCTTTTTAATACGATAAGGTTATGATCACCATAGTCACATGGAACGGGGATCGCTCCGTTACGGGATCGCAGATCGGGATCGTGGTTCGCTAGGCACCTAAAATTCGGTTCGATGGGGGGTAGGTTCATTTGGGATCGCTTCGGTACGATGAACCAAGTAATGTGGTACGATGTACCCATGTAGCCAATAATCAACATATTATTATAAACATTCATAATATAATACTTATCATATTCTCATAAATTCATTCAAAGAAGCATAATAAAAAAGTTTTATCAGTAACATAACTTAAAAAAGCATAATCAAGATTCAAAGGATAATAAAAATATGAAAAATTAGATTTTAATCAAGCATCATCAATCCTTGTTTTACTGAACACCATTCTTACAACTTTGTGCTAATGACAGGGAGTGAAATTTGTATTGACTGAGAATGATATGAAATTATGTCAATCTTTATAACTTTTTAACAACTCACAATATCTTGTTCGTTTAAAAATCACCAAATCAAATATTCAAAATAACTATATCTTCAAAGTATATTACCTAGAAATATATCTACTTTATAAATGGAAGTAAATATTTGAAATTCTGATTAATGTAACTCAATCGTGAATGCAATATAAATGGAACGCGAATCGCTTTTAATTGGAACGCGAATCGGAACTAAGTGGAACGTGAATTGCTCTGTCCCGATTCAAATATCAACTAATTTCTAGAACACTATCTTGACCAATCCAATTCGCGATCCCGGTTGATCCGGATTGATTTCGTACCCTGTTTTGGATCGGATGAACTGGATCGCAATTCGTAGCTACTGTAGCGAATTATGTGACTATGATCATCACAAACGTAACCAGAAAATTGATGTCGTAAATTGATTAAATGGATAACTGCATAAGAACTAAACATTAATCTTTAATCAAGAAATAATATTAAAATAAAAAACGTTATCGCACACCTAAATAAGTATTCAAGATAGCCGGACGGTTCTTGGTATCCGTGATGTCGCCGGAATTCAAAGAAAACATATTCTTGATCTCCTTATTAAAATAATATATCGAAACAGATCATTAACAGGTTCTCCTAAAAATATGTAATTGACATGAAAAATTATCAAAATTAGATTAATAACCTGTAATTTATACAATCTTAGCATTATCATCACTCAGGTCGCTGGAAAATAGTTGTCGTCAATTAGGTCGCCGAATAATTTGCCGTCAATAATATATACACATGATCGACCGAAACCGGGTAGCTTTTAATCACCAAAAGAAGACCAACCCAATTCTATATACACCAAACCACTTCCACCGGTGCATAAATAGATTGCGGGTAAAGATTATAAATCTGAGATATTGGTTTGCTCTTGATTTATCCCAATTTATTGATAACGTTTAATTGATTCGGACTATCCGGTTGTGATTAGATTGAAGGGTTAAGGGTGTTGATGGTTTAGGGAATAGAGGAAGAACATATTTTGAGAGAAGCAGGTGAAAATAAATTGATATAAGAATTAGATGACAGAGAATCATGAACGGAGGAGTGATTTTTGGGTGATTGATGAAACTGATATATTAATGCGAGAATGGGTCAAAGCTATTGCCAGCGTGTAATGCCACATGGCTTTTCTCTCTCCTCCATGTGGAATTAATTCTTGCCATGTCATCATTCAGAAACAGGCTATTATATAGGTTGGGATTTATAACGGTGTGATCTTTTTGCCAAGAGATTATGCTCTTCCATTCAACAGAGACATCCTTTGCATTGCAGTTTTTTTCAACGAAACTAGGCTACTATCTCTGTGTGAGGGTGTGTAGCATGCATTACTAAAGATCAACGAAACTAGGCTACCATCTCTGCATTCCATACCCTTATATAAACTTCACTTTTCAATGACTATTACGGGAGCAAAGTTTCCATACCTTTATCATGGGCTCATTAGATTTCATAAATGATCATCTAGAAGAGATGTATCGGGCGAGGGTGTGCAACAGGCATTACTAAAGATGCTTGAAGGAACTGTAAGTTCTTACTTTTCAGTATGTTAAAATAAAATAACGGTGTCAATGTCAAAACTAAAAATTAAAATAATGTTTTCATGACATCATGTATTTCAGATTGTCAATGTCCCCGAAAAAGGGTGCAAGAAAGCATCCTAGAGTAGACAACATTCAGGTACATTGCATTCTTTTTAGACTAAGAAGTTTCACATGTTTCCTTTTTCCATCTTACTAACATACCCATGATTAAGTTCAATTAAATCATTACTGTATCAAAATGGTTATACCTTTAAATTTATACATTTTTTAATCATTAATGTATCTTATTAGTTGTACATTTGTAAAGGCCCATTTGTATTATTTATGTATCATGGCCTAAGCCCATTCTCTAGAATAATCTTTATAACATATATATTGTGTAGTTGTCTATCAATGAGAGGCATGAAATCATGATATTCAATATGGTGTCAGGCCAAATCAATTCGCCGATCACCTCCCTCCCTTATCTCCAAATAATTTGTATCTATTCCCTCCCCTCCCCTCAATTTTCTACCGATCTCTTGAATCTCTAAAATCAATACTCGGCTGTCATGACTAATGAAGACACTCCTCCTCCAAATCCCCCACCACCACCTATAACCGCTGATAAACTAATTCCTTTCAGTATCGCTAATAAAGTCCTGGTTAAACTAGACCTGGAAAAACATAATTACACTTCATGGAGCTCCTTCTTCAAAATACATCTTGGAAGTCTTGGTCTTAAACCCCACATCGAAAAAGATGGCTCATCTAGTACTCCCGACCCGGTGTGGTGCAAACTTGATGATCTCATCAAGATGTGGATACTTGGTTCTTTATGTGATTCACTACAAGAACAAGTGGTCTCAACACCGGGCAATGCTAAAGACTTGTAGGATCATCTACAAGGTTTGTTTCATGATAATAAATATGCTAGGGCTATCAACCTTGATAATGAACTACGTTCTATCAAGATTGTTAATATGTCTATCAATGAGTATTGCACTAAAATCAAATCCATGGCGGATAGGCTTAAAAACCTTGGCTCTACGGTAAGTGAGAATAATTTGGTTATATATGCGGTGAATGGTCTTGATACTCATTTTAGTACCATTGTCAAAATCATTAGACATCGCGAGCCGCTTCCAAGTTTTGAAATGGCACGCAACATGTTGCTTCTCGAGGAGTCTACACTACATGAACATGAGGGTACCAACTCCACCTTTGATAGCAGCTCTTCTTCCCCCACTGTGCTCGTGGCCACAAACACATCGGATGTCAAAGGTAACAACACCTCTCATTCCAATAAATCGCAAAAACTACCTCAAATGTGTAATCACTTTAATAAGGGAATGTGTAAATTTGGTGAACGGTGCAAGTTTATTCATGACCATCGCAACCGGTCGGGACTAAATGCTAAAAATAACACAGGCGGGAATTCGGTTAATTCTGGGGGACACTTTAGTTGACCTACTGTGGTGTCAAATGAAAAACAACACACATCGTGGACTCCACCTGGGCTGTACACCTCACGCCAGGCCCAACAACCCACTTGTGCCCCACGACAGGCTTACCATCAACCCACACAAATGGCATTTACTACACCCTTATACCACCAGCCAAAGTGCCACGCTCCTACACCTTCCTAAGCCCAGTTAGTGTACTCGGCCCAACAACAAACCCCATACAATACTGCCCACTCTTCACAGCCCAGTAATAGCATTCTTGGTCCTGCCCTGGGCACCTATCCATCCCAAGCTACTTCTCTCCCGAGCGTGTTTAGCACTATGACATTGCAAGACCCAACTTGGAATTTGGATACAGGTGCACCATCTCATTTAAATTCTAATGCAAGCAACTTAAGTACCATTTTTAATAAACGTTTATTTCCATCTGTACATGTTGGTGACGGTAATTCTATTCCCGTCACCAATACCGGACATAGCATTATTCCTTCCCCTCATCATCCTCTTCATCTTTATAATGTCCTTGTTACCCCCAACATTATTAAAAATCTCATTTATGTTCGTCAATTTACTAGAGATAATAATTATACTATTGAATTTGACGCCTTTGGTTTTTTTGTGAAGGATTTCTTGGCTCGCCATATCCTCCTTTAATGTGACAGCTCAGACGATCTCTACCCTGTTACCAAGCCGTCAACCATTCCTACTGCTCTCCTCTCCAACAGTTCCTACACATGGCATCAACGTCTCGGTCATCCTGGTGACGAAGTGCTTCGATCTCTTGTTTCACGTCATTTCATTTCATGTAATAAAGAAAAGACTCCACATGTCTGTCACGCTTGCCAACTAGGCAAACATGTGAAGCTTCCTTTCCATAGTTCAGATTCTACTGTTGAACAATGTTTTGATATTATTCACTCTGATTTATGGACTTCTCTAATTGTGAGTTCTAGTGGTTTTAAATATTATGTCTTATTTCTTGATCATTTCTTACACTATTTATGGATATATCCTTTGCGTTCTAATTCAGACATGTTCGATAAATTTTTGCATTTTCGTAAGTATGTTCAAAATCAGTTTAAATTCGAAATTAAGAGTTTCCAATGTGATCATGGTGGTGAGTTCGACAACAACCGTCTCCACACACTTTTTGCTAATCATGGTATACAACTTAGATTTTCTTGCCCTAAAACCTCCCAACAAAACGGTAAAGCTGAACGAATGATACGAACCATTAACAACGTCATACGCACCCTCCTTTTCCAAGCCCACTTACCTCCCTCCTTTTGGGTCGAGGCCCTTCACATGGCCGCTTACCTACTTAACCTTCACCCCTCAACCGCCATAAATAACGAAATTCTCTTTACGAGACTCTTCCAGAAAGAACCCGACTACTCCCGGTTACGCATCTTCGGATGCCTTTGTTACCCTCACCTTCACTCACCCCATAAGCTTGCTCCACGTGCAACCCCATGCATATTCCTCGGCTATCCCGCATACCACCGAGGTTTCCGCTGCCTAAACCTTGAAACCAATAAAATAATTATCTCTAGACATGTCACCTTCGATGAAACCCAATTCCCTTACCAATCCATGACACCCATATCTCCACCCTCGTATACTTTTTTAGATCCCGTAACTCCTTCACTTCTCAACCATATGTTACATTCTCCTCCCCACGATCCATCACACCAAGCCCATGACAACTCCTCGGCCCAACAAACCTCTCAACCCACTATAAACCACCCAACCCACACCAACACTCCTCAACAGCAAACCGAATCACCACCCATTACTTCCCTTGACCAAACGAATCATACAACAAGCCCTACCTACTCGACCCAAAATCACCACGATGCAAACATCCCGATTCCTCCCTCTACCCAACCCATACAACAGCCCAACACTACTACCACCTCGACCCAAACACAAACGACCACTACCGAACCCAATCGTTCTCACCGCATGGTCACTCGATCTCAATCGGGTATCGTCAAACCCGTTAATCGTTTATCCTTACATACTTCTTCCATTTCCCCTATTCCTAAATCTCCATTTCTTGCTCTTAAAGACCCTCAATGGTGTAATGTTATGTACGATGAATATAATGCGTTGGTCAAAAATGGTACTTGGGTTCTTGTACCGAGACCCCCGGGAGTTAATATGGTTCGCTCTATGTGGCTCTTTAAACATAAGTTTCATGCTGATGGGTTTTTGAGCCGATATAAGGCTCGTTTGGTTGCTAATGGGAGTAGTCAACAGCTTGGTATTGATTGTGATGAGACATTTAGTCTGGTTGTCAAACTGGCAACCATCCGCACTGTTCTCAGTCTCGCGGTGTCTCGCAAGTGGCCTATTCATCAGCTTGACGTTAAGAATGCATTTCTTAACAGTGATTTATCTGAGACTGGCTACATGTATCAGCCTCCGAGATTTGTGGATTCTCGGTACCCTCATCATGTCTGTCTTTTGCAAAAATCTTTATATGGACTGAAGCAGGTACCTCGTGCTTGGTTTCAGCATTTTGCAGGTTATGCTACATGGGTTGGCTTCTATCATAGCCGTTGTGACTCCTCATTATTATACTTCGATAGGGATCTGAGGTTGCCTATTTACTTATATATGTGGATGACATTATTCTCACAACATCTTCTACAGCATTACTTCAGCAGATTATCACCTCCCTACACAGTGAGTTCGACATGACTGACCTTGGCGCACTTAATTATTTCCTTGGTATATCTGTTACTCGACACCCCACAGGCTTGTTTTTATCTCAGCGGAAGTATGCTCTTCAGCTACTTGAGCGTGCTCACATGGCTAATTGTAACCCCTCTCGGACTCCAGTTGACGCAGATTCTAAACTGGGTCCCAAAGGGGTTCCAGTCCAGGATCCTACTTTATATCGCAGTCTTGCAGGTGGTCTACAGTATCTCACATTTACACGACCTTATCTATCTTATGCGGTCTAGCAGATTTGTCTATACATGCATGATCCTCGCGAGCCACATTTAGCTGCTCTCAAACGTATTCTAAGATACGTTCAGGGGACTTTGGATTTTGGTATTCATTTATACTCATCCAATACCACCACGCTTGTCGGTTATACAGATGCAGATTGGGCAGGTTGCCCCTCTACACGGCGGTCCACATCAGGTTACTGTGTTTTTCTGGGTGATAACTTACTATCTTGGTCCTCTAAGCGCCAACAAACCCTCTCTCGTTCTAGTGCCGAAGTTGAATATCGGGGTGTTGCTAACTTTTTGGCAAAGACTGCTTGGATACGTAATTTACTACGTGAGTTACACTCTCCATTATCTTCTGCAACTCTAGTGTATTGTGATAATGTTAGTGCCATCTACCTGTCTGCCAACCCGGTTCAACATCAGAGGACGAAGCATATAGAGATTGACATCCATTTTGTTCGTGACATGGTTACAGCTGGTCAGGTTCGTGTGCTACATGTACCCTCCCGCTATCAGTACGCTGATATCTTCACCAAGGGTATACCTTCTACACTATTTGAATAATTTCGATCCAGTTTGAGCGTCCGGCCTCCTCTCGCTCCAACTGCGGGGGAGTATTAGTCGTACATTTGTAGAGGCCCATTTGTATCATTTATGTATCATGGCCTAAGCCCATTCTCTAGAATAATCTTTGTAACATATATATTGTGTAGTTTTCTATCAATGAGAGGCATGAAATCATGATATTCAATATATCTTATATAGTTATGTAATACTTTATAATTATGCAGGATCGGAACATGTGCTATATAAATGAGACGTACACCCACAATTTTTAGTTGACATTGGTAAGTTTTGCGTTTTACTCTTTAGACTCATCGATACAATTTTCAATTAGGTGTTTATCTTATTTTTGTTTACAATTTTGATGAATACATATGATTTGACAATAATGGTTGTAACAATGATTATACACCCACAGAATGCACTGACATGTAATCATCACAGTCTATGCCCACGATTAGTCTTTGTTTCATTTTATGGTATCACAAATTGTCTCTTTGAAATGTCTTATTAATTTGCATCAAGTCGGTATGGAGATGGTTTATGTTTGTCATTAGATAATATGTGCCCGGCCTCATTCATTTGCATTAAGTCAGTGAAGGGTGCCTCCACAGTTGAAAATGAGATTTAAACAAATTAAAGTATTGTTTTACGTATCTTAAAAGTAAATAGCATGTTTGTTTTCACAATCTTTTAGGCTCTCATAGGTTGTTGGAACTCCACTGTTCTTTTAATTTAAATATGATGATTATGTGATTTGAGTGATGACAATTTTCATTAAACAAGAAACCAGCACCTTAATTTAGTATCTTCAAAACAGGCAGAGTTAGCAATTTGAAAGTAGTGGATGGGAAGACAGAGCTTAAGATGTGCTCCCTTCAAGCTCCTAAGATTAGGCTACTTCGAATCCTTTCTATTGAATCAAGTGATGGTATGCAGGTAATGCTCTTTGATAGCAGTCAATATATCAAAGCTTATATGTCTTTCCCATCGTGATGATAAAGCTATATGTAAGATATTCATAAACATAACACACCTACAAGATTGAGTTTTGGCTGTGTATTTTAGAGAGAGAAAGATATGAGGAGAGGGAAACTTTTTAGTGAGAGAAAATGAGAGTGTATTAGCTTAAAGTGAAATGAAGTTCCAACCCTTCCCATGGGTGGGAAGGGCTATTTATACAAGACATAAAAATGCCTCTAGTAGGCTATGGACCAGGCTGACAGTGGGTAAAGACCCGACCCGACTCCATGGTGAAACGATATCTAAACTAATATGATTAAACCTACGAGCTACTTAATGCTAATCCATACTCGGGGTGACCGAGTCTTTCATGTGAATATTTATATTCCTAACAATCTCCCCCTAAGGGAGGTCACCACGGAAATTACACTTTGAATTCTAGCATTTAATTTTATGACTTTAATTCTTTAGCTCGTAGTCTTTGATTCTTCAAGGTCTTTAATCTTTGTACTTCAAGCAATGATCTTGCGATTAATGTTCTTTTGGCTTGTGTGATCTTTGAGCTTTCTTTGAGATCATCAGCCACAGTAAATCTCCAAATCATCGTTAGTAGTATTGCCTCCATGTGATGTAGTGACCATCAGACCGTCATGCTCACACTTTTTTGGATCATGATATTTAGCATCAGAGTTGCGAAAGCATTGTTGTAGGTCATTCTGCTATCATGATTTCTTTGAACGTGAGTGTGAAGTGAGCATGAGGTTATGAATTGACATCTCATTGGCCATCAGCTGCAACTGTCAGGAGTTCCTGCAAATAACAGTTAGCAATAAACAAACGAAAGTGTCTTTGTTCACTTTCGTTGAATAGGGTTGCAAAAACCACGGTTCCCCGTTAATCAGTATCAATACTGCCTGTGATCAGGTAGAATTCCGAAGAATCTCTTTGACAGGGTTTCGTAGCTGCACTAGCCGTTCTCAAACCAGAGTGTCTCAAAGTAGACAAAGCACGGAGTGAGTGAACCAGCGAATTATGATTCACTAATTAATGAGAAATTGATTTGAAAATAACATTCGTGTATTACTGAATAAAGAGTTTTTGGAATACGACGAAAGTTTTATAAACAACATCAAGTTTCAATCACTAATACTTTTGTTTGAAAATTTATGCGTAGTCAATCTGCTCGAAAAACAATTGTTGAGTACATCGAAAGGTTTTCCAAAAGTATCCGTCAATCCATTTCCTGGAACAAGTTTGATTCAAATGCGAATCGCCCCATCGTTTCTTTCCAGTTGTCACAAGTTTGATCCATGAAGGATCTCACATGTCACCCACCAAGAGCTTGTTTGATTGTAAAACCCAAAATTTGAAATCATGCAAAATGACCAAAATGCCCCTGAAACTTTAAAGTTTAATTAAAGCTCGTATAAAACGCCAAATAAATCCCAATCTCTTGGAAATGAGCAACATATGAATTAAGATAATTTTGATACTGCATTTTAACATTTTATAATGTATAAAAATTAAATGGTCACCTACAAAAAATAATATGTATACTGAAAATTGTATTGAATGATTTAATTGTATTTATAAATCATCTAAAAGAGATAAACATCAATATTATAAGGAAATAAATTGCAAAACCAACAAATTGATTTGTTCCTATCATTATGGGCCGAGATTATTGCCCTCTCCTCCATATCACACGGTATTTAGTTATTTCCTTTTTATTACTTTCGGTAAACCCTAAATCGATACAAGAAAACTCACCCAAATCACATACGAAATTCTGAAGGCTGGAGAATAATTTTTTGGTGTTCATCTAAGTCCAAAGAAGCTAGGAAAAATAGGCTTGGGTTCGTGGAATAGCTGGGTCGATTGTGGGAATTTTCTTTGTGTCGTATTGTTCATCCGAGGTACACAAAAATCTTACACTTAGTTCACACGTTCTAAAATTCGTTGGATATTTTTCTTATGATCTTTATATCATATATGACTCATATAAATTGGTTAAATCGGATCATGCATGTTTGTTTGATCGTAAGAATTATTAAGATCGAAAACACAAATAAAATACAAAACAACTCATACGAATTTTCTGAGCTTCGAGCATAATTTTTCTGGGTTCTATTATGATCATCTAACTCTAGAAAAATGGTCACTTGATTTGTTGAAGCTTAAATCACCTTTGTTGGAATTGTTTTGTTATCGGGTTTAAGAAAATAATAATAATAATAATAATAATAATAATAATAATAATAATAATAATAATAATAATAATAATAATAATAATAATAATAATAATAATAATAATAATAATAATAATAATAATAATAAGAAATCCTAATCGAATGAATTAGGGTTAGGTTTTTCTGTGTTATATCTGGTTATTAATGGTGTCTAATGATGTTGTCATGATTGGATAATGATCGGTACAATTAGAGTTAGGGTTTTGCAAAGCAAAAACCTTACCGATTGGAAATTAAAAATAAAAGGGTGTGTTTTGTAATTTTTTAAACTTGTGGGATATTTTTGTAAGGCATTTTAGATCTGGGGTAATGTGTGAAAAATATAATATAAGGGTGCTATGTGTAAAATTTGCAAGAAAAGGTTTAATTGGTAAATTAGTGTTCAAATTGAAATTAATTAAAATAGAGGGACTAAAAGTGTAAATTCTGGAAACTTGAAGGGGATTCGTATAAATAATGATATAGAGGGTGTAATGTGTAATTTTGGATATTTAAGGGCTTAATATGTAATTAATAATTAATTCATGATTCGAATGGTATTTTATAAAGTTAAGGGACTAGTTTTGTAAATTATGAAACTTGAAGGGTAAATCGTACCATATATTAAATTAAGAGGTGTATTCTGTAATTTTGTAAAAGTAAGGGCTTGATGTGTAAATATAAATATGGTAAGGGTTAAATTGTAATTTATGTAATTATAGGGTTTAATTTGTAAATTAATTAACTAAAGGGGTATAAATTATAAATTGTTAAACCTAAAGGGTTAAAAGTGTAATTCTGGATAACTTATGATTTAAAATGAGTAACTTGTGATATTTTCATTTTAAACCTTTAACTTTGGTGTATTTACAATTAAAAACCCTAAGATATGGAAACTTGTCATAATTAACCCTAGACTTTTATAACTTGCTAAATGAACCCTATTTCCATAAAAATCCTTAATTGATAACTTAACCTAAATTATGATGTTAAATCTTGCTAAATATAGAAATCTGCTGATTAAGGAAACTTTCTAAAAATGGAAACTTACTAATTCTGGAAACCTGCTAAAAATAGGAAGTTACTAGAAATGGAAAGCCGACTAAAATAAGTAATCTGAATTAAACAAGCTTTTAAGACAGTCATGAATTCGTGTAGATTCGCTGAAGATGGAGTGCTTCCGACCTTTATATTTCTGTTGTGTTTCTTGCGGTATAAGGTACAGATATTGTGACCTTCGCACAGGTTTCTCATGAACTCCTTCTCTTTTATATCTTGCTCCCCTTGAACCTTGCTATGCTTCCCCTGTTTTGTGAACCTTGTTATGATCTCTTTCATATTCTGATCTGTTTAGCTTCTGATTTGATTCCATTGCTATGATTTCCTTTGCCTTGAACCTTTTCTATGATTCCCTTTGTTATGACCTCTGATATAAATCTATGATGCGAAAACCTTTTAATTATGACATGGAAATGTTTTGAGAAAACCATGTATTTAAATGATGTTTATGAATACCATACGATGCTACTTTTATATGAAATTCTACTAACTTTTATGAAAACTATTTTTAAAGACTATCTTTATGAAAAACCGTTTTGAAAGATCATTTTTATGAAAACAATTATTAAAGGATTTCTTTAAATGGACTTTTGATGGAAACTTCTGAAATGAACTTTTGATCTGAACCTTGACTGGATTATTGATATAAACTTTGATCTGATAAACTCTGATATGAACCTATTTGATTTTGAATCTTTGACATGCACTTCTGAAATACTTGATTATGAACCATCTGTTATGAACCTTCTGAATATGAACCTTTTGATATGACACTCTGATTATGACTTGATACTTGATACTGGACCCTGACCCACAGTTTGATACTACGAGCCACTACTTGTTTCACTAGGCATGAGGATTTCATGTCCTTGTCATTGATGCACCGATGACTTGACTCTAGGGTAGGAGAGTGATGACCTATCCCGTCCCTGACTTGACTTGTTATGTAGAGGAAGAATCTGGCCTACTGGGGCGTATGGATGCATCCTATATTTGATCTGTTTCTGTTTATCTGTATCTGTTTATCTGTTATATATATTTGGTGACTAATGGTGTGTGCGATACACGTCTTTCACATATCTGGGAGCTGATCACTCCATTTGATACATGAGGACACCCCTCATATTATCTGGTTACTTGAGAGGTATCCCCTCTAGATTGCTTATATGGTTACATTGTTATGATATTATCTGTTCTGGGCTCGTAGTGGATTACTATTCCTTTACCCTTACCTTGTAACCTTTTCTTTACCTTTACTCTTATTCATCTACTTATCCCTTAACTCATATTATATCTGCATGACCTCTATTCCTGTTACTTTGTACTTTTCTCTACTACTGCTTTGTTACCGTTATATCTGTTCACTGAGCTCTTGTAGCTCAGCCGCATTTCTTTTCCTGCGGCAGGTTTTTAGTAGGAAGCTGGGAATGAGTGGAGAGTACCTTGGACTTAGAAGACTTGATAATTATTCTGGATTAGAGATGACTAGAAGTTATTATATTTTGGAATTTGTATTTATCGGAATTCTCATTTGTAACCTTGTAGTTTCAGTAATTCATTTGTAACTTTTGAGAATTCTTGTATTACTGTAGATGTATGCTTTGTTTTGATCTGATATGAAACCATTATTGTGGCATCTTTACCCTTGTCGGGTTGGGGTGTTACAATTTATGGTATCAGAGAGATAGGCTGCGACTCGTAATACAATTACCCTTGACCAGTGAAGTTTGGACCGCTAAGTTTCCACTGTAGGCACTCGTAGGACAACCTTTGAGAATTTGCGTTAGGATTTCCCTATAGGAATTTAATTCCGACCAGTGAGGATTGGATAGACTTTAGGGCATTTGCTTAAGTATCTTTGCTTCCGTATCACTCTGATTCGTGCCTTGCTTTTGGTTAAAGCCTGTTGAAATCACATTGGAGATTGAAAGCTTATGCTTGCACCACCTAAGATTTGAAACCTAATTAAATCTTAAAGCATTGAGAATTGCATAGTAATTGTCTGACACTATCTGATCCTTGCCTTCAGATTCCAACGCCAACCTCTCAACCTTTTGTTAATCATTCCGATGCCTCTTCGGGCATTCTGAGAATCCCCATGACGATGATATACTTGATACATTCTGTTAGTTGTTTCTTGCTTCTGATAATCATCTATAAATCTTCTGAAACTATTTGATTTTGTCTTAACCATCTCTGTTCCCATGAGAAGTCTTGTGGTGTTTAACCACGAGTATAAAAATGTTTTCCCTCTCATTCTGAACGGTAAGATCTGCTTTGTTGATCCGTCTTTCTTTGATAGTTAACTTTGATTTTTATTCTGATAAGAGATTGATTGATTGAACATTCAAAATATGGACGACTATCCTCCTATGTCTCACCTTTGGCGTTTGAAACAATTTTGAACTTCCTACCATGATTACCGGTTGTTAAACTCCTTGCTATCACTATTACTCTAGAGACTCGTGTGTTACTTTCGCAGTTATGAAGTTTTCCTAGAAACCATTTCGTACACCAATGAATGAACCTTATCTTGAGAATTAATTGGCACCCTGAGTTTTCTGAATATGATTCCTAGTTGAACCACCAAGTTTTTCACCGGAATGTGGAGTAGGATTTGACATGATTTCGAGAGATTGTTTAGCCGCCAAGCGAAGATATCTTTCAGATCATACCAGTTGATTTGATCAACCAGGAAGAGCAGCAACCGAAGACCAGGAAGTGAGTTTACTTAAGTATATCTTCTGGGCTTGTTTCACTACCTGATTTTGATCTTCACTTCTGATCTGTTTGATAAACAGTTTGATACCTCTTCGACCATCCCAAAGGTCATTTAACCCCAATGTGTTTGACACATTCTATTAATTCATTACCCGTGCTGGATATAAATGTATCATCTGATACTACTCTGTCTTGCAAAATCCATTACTACTCCTATGAGAACTCTAGTGATTATTAACCATGGATATAGGAAGTTTATTCCATCCCTTTGAATAATGAATCTTGCCTGACAATCAGTTTCCTTCGGAAGGATTTGATGCAAATACTATCTTCGAAAGGATTTGATGCAAATACTATCTTAGTACGCCTCACTTTGACAATTATACGATGTCCGTATTACCAATGATGTACACCCTACCTGTCACTTATGCTAATAAGCTAAACAAAACTCCAACACCTTGAACTCTTCGCTCATCTATCTCAACACTTTGATGAACCATGTACTTGAATCTGATATATGAACTATCCATATGTTTTGACAACCGCATTCGTTCTACAAATCCGTTTACTTTTGATGTAATTGATTTTGAGGTCTTTTGGTTAAGGATTGGATGACCCTTCATAAAGCTACCATAGACTACCGTGTCTGAAATGTGACTTTTAACAAATCTGTTTTACTCTACTTTTGTTATGATGACTCTCAACCGCTTGAATCTGTTAAGATTAATGTTGATATGGAAGCACATACTCTGATCTCATTTGATTGTCGAAGTTCTCTTGACACCTATTAGTATCCACCCTTTAGAAAGCTTTAACATTGAAAGTTTTGTTGTACAAATTTCTGGTGTTTTCTGATGAAACTCTTGGGTTTCCCTCCAGTTGAGAAGTAGAATGAAATTTGAACCGATCTTAGTTGACGAACCATGATGCTATAGAAGTTGAGAGATTGAAGAAGGTGATGGAATGTGATTTTGTTCACCTCAGTGTTCTCCTTGAATACCCCTATTAGTTTATGAAGAAGAAAGAGAAAATTCTGCGTCAGCGTATCGACTTTCGTAAACCTAACCGTATCACTACCGTAATCATTTTTCATTTCCACGTTTCACTGATTGATTTGTTCTATCTTTGTAAACTCCGTATCAGACGACCTCATTTAATGTTTGAAGGACTAAAGAAGCCACCACGAAAACTTTTAAGAAGGGAGTTGACTAACTGGGAGTAATTTCCGTGAAGCATTTCAGTTTTATTCGTAAAGAGGAAGGGAGGTGATGTGAAGTAGATATGAAGTTGTCTCTGAAACGATTCATGAAGCTATTTTCGTACTCGTTGTGACCATTATGAGTTTTAAATAATGCCAATTGTATTGGCTAATAGAATCATGTTTTCGTGAGTAGTTGGACAATTGTCATAGTATGACAGTATGTTTATGCTCTGGGACGAACGAGGAACACGTAGATCATCTTTGTATTAAGGAGAATGACCCTTTGTTCTGGAAGAATAGATTTGATTTGTAACACCCGGTAATTTTCCAAAACCTTTCTAGCCAATTAATTTAAAACTTTGCATTACCTGAGAACTTAAACTTTTTATTGAACTTGTTTGGGCTTGAGAAACGAGAATTATTGCGAGAAACGAGAATATTGTCCCTATTAGTGAACCAGCACAACCTACAAAGCACGAAACGTATCGTATTTGTCAAAAATATTGATTTTTGAAAATAGTGCAAATTTATACTCGTTTTTATTGGAAAAATCATTTCGTGAACGATGGCGCAAGTTTCGTAATTTTTCGAGTCCGTTTGCTATGTCGTTTGAGCCCCGAAGCGTTTATCGTTAGAAGTTTACTACGTTGGCAACTATAACCCCTAAACTAACAACTTTACTCTACCCTACACTTTCAAAAATTACAAAACCCACCCTATACTTCTACCCAAGTATATATACCCCATCACACCCCACACCACTAATTTTTATTCACAAAACACACACACAAATATCTTTAACACCCTTTCTCTCTCTCTTGAAGTTTCCGGCCGGCCACCCTCCGGCGACACCAGCAGAATCCGGCGACCCTCGCCGGAATATTTTTCCGGCCACCCTTTTTCTTGTACGATCTTGTAGATCGGGATACCCTCATCACCACCGTACCACCCACGCACCCCCAAACACCCCCGTTCGCTCTCACGCGCCACCACCGACGACGCCGCCACCACCACAAGCTACCACCACCTTCCTATTCATTTCTCTTGACGGTAAACGCGCCCACGCGCCTCCCCATACCCATTTTCATTTATATTTTTGAAACCCTAATTCGTTCTTTCAAAATAAATCCGATTTATCTATGTTTTTATTTATAAAACTTGTTTTAAAAACTTGTTAAAACCCCTTGTGTGGAAAACCCTCCCCTCCTCTCTTCTTCTCGGCAGTTGACTCGGTCAACTCACCGAGTCAACTCGGTTGACTCGGTGAGAGTTTGATGTTTTTGATATTTATTTGTTCTTGTGATTATTTCTTTCGATGTGGAATAATATTTGTCGAGTTTGGTATTGTTTGAGGTTCGGTTGGTTGTGACAGTTTTGGCAGCCAACATACGGCGAAGCCAAGCCGTGACTCGTGGTGAGTCACGGCGAGGCGTGGTGCATAGATAGTTTTAGGACTTAGTGGTGTTTGATTGCGCTCGTATATGGAATTGAGTTTGTGTGGTGTTGATAGTGTTTGTGTTTGTCTCGGATTCGGCTTGAGCTGAGAGCCCATTGGCTCGGGTTAGTGTTGAGCCGTGACTCAAGTGAGTCCCGGCGATGTTTATACATTATTTGTTTACTTGTTATTGTTTTAATACGGTTTCGGCAATATTTTGACATGGGTTAACACGACGAATAATAATAAACTTGACTAATAAAACTATGAAACCTAAAATACAATTGATATAGTTAAGTGGATTTGAATATCGGACTTGGATCCGTATTATTATTATTTGTGATGGACAAGATTTGGACGTATTGGATTTACGGTGTTAGTTATTTGGACTTATGGACCCTTTGGTACGAAAATTACGAAATGGTCGATAAACTAAACAACTAATATATACGGGAATAATGTGTCCAAATATATATTGAATTGTGACGTTTAGTGATAAAATTTGGTAATTTGATGTTAATAAGTACCTAATCAAAGAGTCGTTGACTCGGGAAAATGTTCTATAAGCGGGCAGGTCATGCCGAAATTTTGTAAAATCTTTTGTAACACTTAAACGTTTAAGATTTATAAACTATTTAAAAATCTTTTCATTTATATTACTTTCAACGTTATATTTTGGGAAAATGGGAAAAGCCGAGACTTGTTATTAATGTGTTATAGTTTATTTGCGTGTGTCTTTCATTTCTTTTCGACGACTTTCTTTGAGGAGCTCTTTCGTCAACTCTTGTCTTTCTTGAGTTTCTTTCGTTTCGCCGACGTATTCGTTTTCTAACTTTCTTGTCTTCCACACGAGACTTTTTAAAACCCTTTTTCTTTCAAATGCCATTGTTATTAAACCTTTTATTCAAGTATTGATTATTGAAGTATTCGAGTATTATTTATTAAATCATTTTGGATATTATATCTGAGTTATGTCATTAATTGATTAGGTTGTGCTGAGGTTCATTTGCTGTGCCGTACCATCTGATTGTTATCTCATTCTCTCTGTGACTAAGGTGTGATTCATAGCCCCACTTGCGCGCTATTAAATATTTATAAATCCCGTGGGGGAGATACATGCTACTTACTGTTTTTTTTCTGAGCACAATTGTTTATTGTATGCTATTCCTGATTGACGCTATGAATGCTAAGTACCTTCCTTGCCAAAAGCAAGTCCCTCGATCATGAACCATTAATCACCTGCGGGTGAGCGCGATTATAGTTTATAGGCCTATAGGATTTGACCATCCCACCCCTGTTGACCAGGTAGGCAACATGGGTGTTCTATAATTGAGTTAACTAGGTATTTGGCAAGATACCTGGCTTTGGGGGCAACTATTATGATTATGAAATTCCGCGGTTATTGTCGACTTACGCCAGAGTTTCTGGTGCTGGTTAACGCTTTGTGTGTCATGAGCTTAGCAAATCCAGAAAAATTATGTGACGCTTACTTGATATTTGCATTTGTTGCTTATATCTTCCAGACTAAAATCTTGTGCTCAACTAATTTTTATTAAACCTATGGATTACACTCAACCTTTGTGTTGACTTTTTAAGCATGTTTATCTCAGGTAATTGATTTCTGAAGTGTGCACGAGGAAGGGCTGGAGATTCCGGATGGCTATCTGTGGGTTGTGTTTTGTTATTTCTATCTAAATTTTCCGCTGCAAACTACTTTATTTTTCCGCTGCAAACTATTTTATTATCCGCTGCTAATTGTGTTAAGAGTCTTTTGAACTCTAATGGTTGAACTTTGTATTTGAATGTGGTATTTTATTAAAATGTCTCGTTATGAGATCGTTTATCTATGATTTTGACTCACTACCCCTCGAGTAGCACCCCAAGCTCAGTCCCGCTGCCATATTTCGAGTTGGGGGTGTTACATGATTGGCGTCCAAAAATTGTAGCAGACAACACTACCACGTATCCGGTGATGACAGCAGTTGAGTTGGCAAATTGCGAACTGGGCTAGAAGACCTGTCAAAGACACGCAGTCTTGCTTCTCTATTCATTTTAGTTGTACTAGGATGAATTGAGAGCAGAAGCAGACTCGCGAATGGAAGATGCACCATGACCATGTCAGAGATTCACGTTACTACACCACAGTTCCAAGAAGAAGTGTCGAAGGCTTGAGGGACCAGACTCAAGATTATATTTCCTTTCCACTCTGTGATCATATGGACAGACGTAGACAGACTACTTGGAATTGGAATCATGTATTGGATGTATGATATTTCTGAAGCGAACGTTTGTGTTTGGAAGAGTTGATTCTGTGGAGGATGAAGCTATGAATGACATAATTCATCTCCTCCTGACCTACTTAAATTTCCGTTACCTAATGATAAAATCCTTTGAATGATTTAGGTTCTCTATTAGTAATTCCGTTCTGTGTTCATTCTGCGTATCTTGGATGATAGTTTTGTTATGCGAAATTTGACTAATTATGGATGACCTGATGCTTTTAACAACGTACCTAATTCTGATAGACATTCCAGATCTTTTCCGATACTCTTTCGAGTAGTTCGTTCTCCTCTTAGTTATGGTGTTTGATTTTAATGACCTCTGAGACTGTAGAAGGGCTAGGCGGATTAAGATAAGTTGTTTTGTTCACGACTTGAGATAAAGTATGACCATCATTAGGGCATATTTATATGATGCCAGTATTATGACATCTGGCCAACGTGATAATACTTACATCATATAACGTGAACTTGTTGTGGGCATAGGATATTTCGAGAAGTACCTTAGAACTTTAGAAACTCTGATAACTGTTTGGGATTATCTGCGTTATTGAGACTTTAAGTTCATTCTACCTATACGTTTAAATCTGCTTTCACCATTATGCGATTTGATACGTCTGGATTCTCAGCATGCGTTGCTGACCTCTGTGCTTCTGATAAGAATCTTAGGTTCCGTTGTAGGACTTTCTGCCAATTGATGTTATCGATAATCTATTTTCTGTACGTTCTCATCTCATTTGTCTAATCAAATGCTATGGGCGGCATATCTGTCAAATCCTACGTAATTCATGTACCTCTCCTGAGAGAGTACGGTTATCATCTATTACGTTTGGTGTATTATCCCATTGATCTGGATTCAGTATGTTATGTCTGTTCTGAGGAACTGAAGCAAATTTGGATCGACAAGTTCGAGTCATGAAAAACAAGTCATTCACATTTCCGTTCATGGTCCGTTATGTTTTCCGTTTCGTTTCACCTCAATTTTCGAGGACGAAATTTTTTTTTAGAGGGGAAGAAGTTGTAAAACCCAAAATTTGAAATCATGCAAAATGACCAAAATGCCCCTGAAACTTTAAAGTTTAATTAAAGCTCGTATAAAACGCCAAATAAATCCCAAGCTCTTGGAAATGAGCAACATATGAATTAAGATAATTTTGCTACTGCATTTTAACATTTTACAATGTACAAAAATTAAATGGTCACCTACAAAAAATAATATGTATACCGAAAATTGTATTTAATGATTTAATTGTATTTATAAATCATCTAAAAGTGATAAACATCAATATTATAAGGAAATAAATTGAAAAGCCAGCAAATTGATTTGTTCCTATCATTATGGGCCGAGATTATTGCCCTCTCCTGCATATCACACGGTATTTAGTTATTTCCTTTTTATTACTTTCGGTAAACCCTAAATCGATACAAGAAAACTCACCCAAATCACATACGAAATTCTGAAGGCTGGAGAATAATTTTCTAGTGTTCATCTAAGTCCAAAGAAGCTAGGAAAAATAGGCTTGGGGTCGTGGAATAGCTGGGTCGATTGTGGGAATTTTCTTTGTGTCGTATTGTTCATCCGAGGTACACAAAAATCTTACACTTAGTTCACACGTTCTAAAATTCGTTGGATATTTTTCTTATGATCTTTATATCATATATGACTCATATAAATTAGTTAAGTTATATCATGCATGTTTGTTTGATCGTAAGAATTATTAAGATCGAAAACACAAATAAAATACAAAACGACTCATACGAATTTTCTGAGCTTCGAGCATAATTTTTCTGGGTTCTATTATGATCATCTAACTCTGGAAAAATGGTCACTTGATTTTTTGAAGCTTGAATCACCTTTGTTGGAATTGTTTTGTTATCGGGTTTAAGAAAATAATAATAATAATAATAATAATAATAATAATAATAATAATAATAATAATAATAATAATAATAATAATAATAATAATAATAATAATAATATTAATAATAATAATAATAATAATAATAATAAGAAACCCTAATCGAATGAATTAGGGTTAGGTTTTTCTGTGTTATATCTGGTTATTGATGGTGTCCAATGATGTTGTCATGATTGGATAATGATCGGTACAATTAGAGTTAGGGTTTTGCAAAGCAAAAACCTTACCGATTGGAAATTAAAAATAAAAGGGTGTGTTTTGTCATTTGTTAAACTTGTGGGATATTTTTGTAAGGCATTTTAGATCGAGTCATATCCTTGTACATATTGTTTTGGGACGATTGGGACTCATGGGTAAAGTACTAGTGTAATGGAGTAATGGGGAAGAACATCATTTATTACCCCCATATGTGCTAAATATTTAAAATTAAAAAAAAAAAGTACTCCAAGTGTTTCGATTATCTTAATTCGAGTCATTAGAATAGTTATTTGTAAAGTTATGTAAAATTTCAAGTGTAAGGGGAATGCAGCGCCCCTATGATGTATTATTTTGGATGGTAGGGCAAAAGTGTATGCAAAAAAAAAAAAAAAAAAAAAAAAAAAAATGAGAAAAAGAAAAGTAGAAAAAACATACGGACTACCATCCCGTTTCATTTTATGTTTATTTTATGTTTTTGTTATTTTGTTTTTAGCTTAAGATTGAGTCGAGTCTTGGCTTAGCAACATTGTATAGTACATGTAATCAACCAAGATCTTTAACTCGCCACCAGTAAAATATTCCTTATCCAACAAAACCGTGTTTATCATATCCCTACACCTAACGTTATAACTCATTTAAAAGCCCTCTTTGATAGTTTATCTTAGGTGCTTACGCCTAGTGGAGGAGGTTTTTGATCCTTTCCCAAGCCTATGGTAATCTATTTGCTATGACAGGTAGTGAGAGATATTATCCGTTTTCATTTATGAGATTTATTTTGATGACACTTGAGAGATGTGAGTATCTAAACACTACTTGTGAGGTTCTAGTTTGTAATCTCCGTGCTTATTATGATTAAAGTGGAACGACTATTTGTTGTAATTACTTTTATATTAGTGTTAAATGACCCCTAGCTTGTATTTTGATTAGAATAAAAGCGCATTTGCTTGAGGACAAGCAAATCTCAAGTGTAAGGGTATTTGATGAAGCGAAAAGTGTACCGCTTTTAGGGGGTCATTTAAGCCCTAAATCATATTTATTTGATCAAATATTGCCCTAAATCGTTCCTTTTGTCATTTTAGGTACTTTGGAGAAGAAATCTGGAAAAGGAAGCATTTTGGACGTTTTTGGAGCATAAAAGTGAAGAAAACGACAAAGTCTCAAAATCGGCTGAAAACTACCTTTGACGGCGTCAGGAATTTCCCCAGACGGCGTCATGGCTTGGCAAGAAAAAGGTGGATATGAAAATTACTCATGATAAGCCAGAGAATTTTGCATGAAAAATTTGACGGCGTCACCCTTTGAAGTGATCAAGGTCGTCACGGCTTAACTTAAAGAGGGACGGCGTCAAGCCATAATCTGACGGCGTCAAGCCTTGATAAGCCAGAACGGATTTTGGAGGTCTAAAGAGGGACGGCGTCAGGAAGGCCATCCGGGAACCCTAAAAGCGGCGAGATGACGGCGTCAGAATCTACAACGTGACGCCGTCAGCCCTTAATCTCTATATATAGTTTTGCAATTTTTTGTCATTAGTGTGGAACTTATTGTGTGTAATTTTGGGAGGAAACCCTAAGACGATTTTAGCAGTTTTTTCAAGGCTTTTTGCCTTGAGATCTTCCATGTTACATTGAAGATAAGTTATCAATTAATCATTCAATATGTCTATGTGTTGTTTGATTCTATCTTGTTCTTGTCTTTTGTTTAACATGCTAGGCTAGGTTTTCTTTGTGTTTGCTTAGATCTAATGAAACCTAGCTATTGATTATTGGTTATTAGTGTGTTATTAGTTGTATTGGATGATTGTTTATCTATGTTAGGCTTAAGAAAACTGGCTAACTTCCTATACGGTAACTTGCTTGAACGTCTTAAGAGACATGAACCAATGCGTACTAAGGTTTTTATGGTTGTATTTAATGCATGAGCGAATTCTAGTGATCCCATGTTAGGAGCTTCTTAGCCGGCTCGACATAGGAGTGAAGTAGGAGCTTATAGAGTTGGGGAAGTACGTACGCCACCCCACGATTGGTATTAAGGAATACACCCGTCATCCACGCAATTAATACACACTAATCAACCGGTAAAAGATAGTTAGGGAGTAAGGAAATCTAAGTAAACACATTTCTCTCCATATAAGTTTCATCAACCTTTTCATTTTCAGTTATTTTATTTTATTTGCATTCGTAGTTATTTGGGTTAGTTGATTAGCAACTAATTCCGCCCACTCTTTCAAACCCGAGATTTTACTTGCTTTCATAAAAAATATAAAAACATAAAAAAGAATCTTCCCTCACCCTTAGACCTATTAGAGTAGTTTTTCATACCTAACGAACACTATTCCCTGTGGAGAACGATCAATCCCCCGTACTTACCACTACACTATACTACATCGGTCAGGTACACTGCCTGGTGGGGTTGTAAGCCTCTTGAGATCCCTCGAGAGGTAAAACCTGTTGTAAGGTCGCAAAACCACGCATCAAGTTTTTGGCGCCGCTGCCGGGGAATAGTTATTGTTTAGGTTGAATTTTTATTTTTATAGGTCTACTCACTAGATTCCTTTCTAGTGAGATTTTTATTTTATTTTTCTAGGATTTCTTTAGTCTATCTTTTTTCTTCGTTTCTTTGTTCGTAACCATTACCATCCGACATCATGGAAGGTGGTAATATCCTCGATCCCAACAACCCACCACAACAACCACCACCTCCTAGAGCCCGTACTTTAGGAGAGTACTCCCGTCCTAGCCACCATGGCTATCGAAACACCATTGAGCTCACTCAAGGAGCCAATGTCACTCCCTTGCGATCCGACACCATCCGGTTGGTGCAAAGCGGATGCGCATTCCATGGACTTCGTTCTGAAGATCCTAATCAACATCTCAAGGACTTTCTCAAAATCGTTGATTCTATAGACCTTGATGTTGCCACTCGAGAGACGACCCGACTGCGTCTCTTTCAATTCTCTTTGCGGGACCAAGCTAGTCAATGGCTAGAGCGTCAACCCGTAGGATCCATCACCTCTTGGGATGATCTCACCACTCGTTTCCCTTCTCAGTTTTTCCCACCGGGAAGAACTACCAAGCTAAGGAACGATATCTTGATGTTTGAACAACGTCGAGGCGAAACCCTCTACGGAGCATGGATTCGATTCAAGGACTTACTCCAAAAAGTCCCTCATCATGGCATAAATCTCTGGCTTCAAATCCAAATCTTCTATGACCATGTTGATTGCCACACCAAGCGTGCCATTGATCGAGCCGCCGGGGGCAGATTGCGCGACAAAAGCGCCGAGGAATCA
The DNA here is from genome assembly GCA_021014915.2 of Artemisia tridentata subsp. tridentata. NCBI lineage: Eukaryota > Viridiplantae > Streptophyta > Magnoliopsida > Asterales > Asteraceae > Artemisia > Artemisia tridentata. The sequence continues at coordinate 231,154,969 of CP139503.1, read as the reverse complement.
TGGGAGATCATTGATGAGCTTGCATCCGACGATGATGAATTGTGGAAAGTTTCCCACGACGTACGCTCGGCGGTCAAGACATATTCATCGCCCGATACAGCCAATCAAATCACTGAGGAAAGCGTTAGTGAACTTGAGAAAAGGGTTGCATATCTTATGGAAAAGCAAAAGAGACCCTTAAGTCCACAAAAAGCAACAATTAACTCGGTCTCAAGCGTTAGGCAAATACCATTGTCCGAATCACCCCTTAGGGAAAATACTAAACCCTTCCATAAGCACGCTCAACCCAACTCACCACCTCAGGAGTTTAGTCCAACATTCGAAGCTCGAATGAGAGAATACATGTCAAAACACTCCGAACGGTTGGCAAAATTTGAGGAAGCCGTCTACAAACAGAAGGAGGAAATGGAAGAGAAGATGGCGGAGATGATGAACCTTTTGAAAGAATACACAAATACAAAAGCTCCTGAAAAAGTGTTGGTGAGGAATGACGTTGAAGTCCCCAACACTAGATTTGTCAAGGCCATATCCGTCGTCCAAGAGGGCGAAAATGATGGAAGAGGGAAATCCATAACTATGGAAGTTAACAAAATTGACCTCGTCCCACTTAATGATGGAAACACCAGTGCCTGCAACTGCGATTCAGACAAAGGCAAGGAGGCGCCCTCTAAGGAGCGCCAATTGGTAGAACCGCCAAAGTCACAACAAGTGAGGCATTACTTGAAGCACGATATAAACAAGGAGACCATAAACGATTGGGCGAGAAACTATCGACGTACTCATCTACCCAACAAGGAGTCCAAGAGAATGGAACCGGATGATGAATCCGACACATTACCCGGAGGGCAATTGTATGAGTGCCTCATAAGAAAAAAGTTAGTGGAAAAGCAGGAATTCTACGGGGTCTTCGAAATACCATGCAGCATTGGAAAACTCAAGTATCTGGATGCGGTAGCTGACCAAGGTTCCGACGTAAATTTGATGCCTTTATCTGTTTATGTCCAGTTAACCGACGAACTGCCATCCATCACCCGTACTAAACTCTCATTTGCAAAACATTCTTATGAGTACCCGTTAGGAATTGCAGAAGATGTGTTGGTCAACGTTGCCGGATTCCTGTATCCGGTCGACTTCATGATTATTGAGAGGAATGATATAAATATGCCAATAATCCTTGGGGCACCCTTTCTCACTACCACTAGGGCACAAATCGATTACGGAAATAGTGCCATCCTAATGAAGAAGGGGAAGAAAACAATAAACTTCCCAACGGTCCCACGACATATACGAGATGTTGCTCTACAAAAGAAGATGGAGGCGAACTCCAATATAATCCGTGGTAATGTTCGAGAGAAAATCCGTGCATGGGAGGCAAGGATTAAGAGTTACAATGAAAATGAGATTAGAGAATGTAAGGGTGGAAATAACGATTATATTGAGGCTGATGAGATGACCAATAACCCCGTTGAATTTACAAAAGGAGACTCAGTGCTCCTAAGGCATTCAGAAACAAAAGCACCCACCGATGAACCAAGTCCTTGGTGGTACGGACCATTCACAATTAAAAATCTACACCAAGATGGGGTAGTACGCTTGACCAGCAAGGGAGGAGGTGAAGTGACAGCGAATGTCGAGCGATTGAGACACCACCACCCTAATAGCAAGGATTATATCTATCAGGGATACATCATTATGAATGATGGGATCACGTAATGTACGTGACTTTGAGTCTAGCTACAAGACTCGTTAATAAAGAAAAGCGCTTCTTGGGAGGCAACCCAAGCTTTATTTGCTTTGTGTGTTTATTTATTTGTTTGTTTGATTTTATTTGTTTCCGTATGTATGATTTAATTTTATTATTATTGATTCATGTTCAAAACTAATTTGTGAAAATGCTTTATTTTGTTTTTAACTTCGTCTTAACTACATATAAAGGTATTTTGCAAAAGTTAAGTGTAAGGGAAATCCAAATCGGTTTATTAGAACACAAATGAACATGAATCGTAATAATAATAAATTAACATACATATTAGTATTTGTTTGAGTCAAATGCTTGTATCGAGTCATAATGATGTTTTGCAGGATTTCCAGGAAGTAAGGTATAGTTTTTTCCAAAATTTTTCCGGGAACTTAACATGAGAATTCTGTCAGATCATTTCTGACGGCGTCAGGATTTACAACCTGACGACGTCAGGTTTAATTTTCTGAAAATTTTTGAAAGTTTTGTTTTCATAAAAAGTTTTATTAAATCTATAACTTATAATCTCAAGGAATCTGCAAAATTATCATTCCACAAGCATTATATCCTTATATATAGAGTTTATCCCGCCGATGTTATGCAGGTTTTCGTGTTTGTTTTCTCAGGCTTAACAGGTTATTTTGGACAAGGAAATGTTTGTTGGATCAAGCTTTTGGCGATGCATTAGTCATGGAGCTTCAACATTACTTTGGAAGAAGATCTAACCGTGTTACCACATTATCCACCGAGCAAATCAGGGGAGTATTTGATTTCATTCTTTTACCTTATTTACTTTTACATCTTGTTATTTGAACATTGGGGACAATGTTCATCTTAAGTGTAAGGGGGGGGGGGGTAAAAGTGCGATTAGAGAATGCTATTACGCTTGATTTTTGTTTGCTTAATGGTAGATGTGTAATAAAATTAAGATAAATACTTGTTAGGGCAATTTTAGTGCCAAATTTAAATTTTTTTACAACATATGGGAGTGAAACTTTGATCTTAATGAGTGTCTCACGGATAGGAGTTATATAACTAGCACAAACCGTACCACTAAAAAATTTTCCACCCCCAAATATGTGAGGTTCGCCCCTAGAATTGGTAGGAAAAGCATTTATGCTATGATGTGTGTACCGGTAGCACTTAGATTCTAGAACTTGCGTTAGGACCATTCCAAGGCCACAAGTGAGACTACATTCGTGTAGTTAGATTTACTACATGATAAGAGGCATTAGGATTAACCCATTGTTTTACACCTGTGTTTTTTGTTATAATTACTCTGGCTACATTGGTCAAGTAATTCTCCCACACCCTTTGCGTTGTACCCATTTTTGGTACACGATACCCCTAGTACACCCCTCAGAGCCTATCTTTTCGTTTCTAACTTTAAGCATTTTACTTAAAGGAAGAATTTGTTACACCCCACTAAAATGTACACCCAAATCGCCTTAGCCTACCTTGTATGCACTCATTTTTAGTGCATTATTGTTACAACATTCGTTTAAACCCAAGTTAATTATCTAATTGATTACATGGTTGCTAAGTCGAGTCATATCCTTGTACATATTGTTTTGGGACGATTGGGACTCATGGGTAAAGTACTAGTGTAATGGAGTAATGGGGAAGAACATCATTTATTACCCCCATATGTGCTAAATATTTTTTAAAAAAAAAAGTACTCCAAGTGTTTCGATTATCTTAATTCGAGTCATTAGAATAGTTATTTGTATAGTTATGTAAAAGTTCAAGTGTAAGGTGAATGTAGCGCCCCTATGATGTATTATTTTGGATGGTAGGGCAAAAGTGTATGCAAAAAAAAAAAAAAAAAAAAAAAAAAAAAAAAAAAGAGAAAAAGAAAAGTAGAAAAAACATACAGACTACCATCCCGTTTCATTTTATGTTTATTTTATGTTTTTGTTATTTTGTTTTTAGCTTAAGATTGAGTCGAGTCTTGGCTTAGCAACATTGTATAGTACATGTAATCAACCAAGATCTTTAACTCGCCACCAGTAAAATATTCCTTATCCAACAAAACCGTGTTTATCATATCCCTACACCTAACGTTATAACCCATTTAAAAGCCCTCTTTGATAGTTTATATTAGGTGCTTACGCCTAGTGGAGGAGGTTTTTGATCCTTTCCCAAGCCTATGGTAATCTATTTGCTATGACAGGTAGTGAGAGATATTATCCGTTTTCATTTATGAGATTTATTTTGATGACACTTGAGAGATGTGAGTATCTAAACACTACTTGTGAGGTGCTAGTTTGTAATCTCCGTGCTTATTATGATTAAAGTGGAACGACTATTTGTTGTAATTACTTTTATATTAGTGTTAAATGACCCCTAGCTTGTATTTTGATTAGAATAAAAGCGCATTTGCTTGAGGACAAGCAAATCTCAAGTGTAAGGGTATTTGATGAAGCGAAAAGTGTACCGCTTTTAGGGGGTCATTTAAGACCTAAATCATATTTATTTGATCAAATATTGCCCTAAATCGTTCCTTTTGTCATTTTAGGTACTTTGGAGAAGAAATCTGGAAAAGGAAGCATTTTGGACGTTTTTGGAGCATAAAAGTGAAGAAAACGACAAAGTCTCAAAATCGGCTGAAAACTACCTTTGACGGCGTCAGGAATTTCCCCAGACGGCGTCATGGCTTGGCAAGAAAAAGGTGGATATGAAAATTACTCATGATAAGCCAGAGAATTTTGCATGAAAAATCTGACGGCGTCACCCTTTGAAGTGATCAAGGTCGTCACGGCTTAACTTAAAGAGGGACGGCGTCAAGCCATAATCTGACGGCGTCAAGCCTTGATAAGCCAGAACGGATTTTGGAGGTCTAAAGAGGGACGGCGTCAGGAAGGCCATCCGGGAACCCTAAAAGCGGCGAGGTGACAGCGTCAGAATCTACAACGTGACGCCGTCAGCCCTTAATCTCTATATATAGTTTTGCAATTTTTTGTCATTAGTGTGGAACTTATTGTGTGTAATTTTGGGAGGAAACCCTAAGACGATTTTAGCAGCTTTTTCAAGGCTTTTTGCCTTGAGATCTTCCATGTTACATTGAAGATAAGTTATCAATTAATCATTCAATATGTCTATGTGTTGTTTGATTCTATCTTGTTCTTGTCTTTTGTTTAACATGCTAGGCTAGGTTTTCTTTGTGTTTGCTTAGATCTAATGAAACCTAGCTATTGATTATTGGTTATTAGTGTGTTATTAGTTGTATTGGATGATTGTTTATCTATGTTAGGCTTAAGAAAACTGGCTAACTTCCTATACGGTAACTTGCTTGAACGTCTTAAGAGACATGAACCAATGCGTACTAAGGTTTTTATGGTTGTATTTAATGCATGAGCGAATTCTAGTGATCCCATGTTAGGAGCTTCTTAGCCAGCTCGACATAGGAGTGAAGTAGGAGCTTATAGAGTTGGGGAAGTACGTACGCCACCCCACGATTGGTATTAAGGAATACACCCGTCATCCACGCAATTAATACACACTAATCAACCGGTAAAAGATAGTTAGGGAGTAAGGAAATCTAAGTAAACACATTTCTCTCCACATAAGTTTCATCAACCTTTTCATTTTCAGTTATTTTATTTTATTTGCATTCGTAGTTATTTGGGTTAGTTGACTAGCAACTAATTCCGCCCACTCTTTCAAACCCGAGATTTTACTTGCTTTCATAAAAAATATAAAAACATAAAAAAGAAAGAATCTTCTCTCACCCTTAGACCTATTAGAGTAGTTTTTCATACCTAACGAACACTATTCCCTGTGGAGAACGATCAATCCCCGTACTTACCACTACACTATACTACATCGGTCAGGTACACTGCCTGGTGGGGTTGTAAGCCTCTTGAGATCCCTCGAGAGGTAAAACCTGTTGTAAGGTCGCAAAACCACGCATCAAAACTTGAAGGGTAAATCGTACCATATATTAAATTAAGAGGTGTATTCTGTAATTTTGTAAAAGTAAGGGCTTGATGTGTAAATATAAATATGGTAAGGGTTAAATTGTAATTTATGTAATTATAGGGTTTAATTTGTAAATTAATTAACTAAAGGGGTATAAATTATAAATTATTAAACCTAAAGGGTTAAAAGTGTAATTCTGGGTAACTTATGATTTAAAATGAGTAACTTGTGATATTTTCATTTTAAACCTTTAACTTTGGTGTATTTACAATAAAAAACCTAAGATATGGAAACTTGTCATAATTAACCCTAGACTTTTATAACTTGCTAAATGAACCCTATTTCCATAAAAATCCTTAATTGATAACTTAACCTAAATTATGATGTTAAATCTTGCTAAATATAGAAATCTGCTGATTAAGGAAACTTTCTAAAAATGGAAACTTACTAATTCTTGAAACCTGCTAAAAATAGGAAGTTACTAGAAATGGAAAGCCGACTAAAATAAGTAATCTGAATTAAACAAGCTTTTAAGACAGTCATGAATTCGTGTAGATTCGCTGAAGATGGAGTGCTTCCGACCTTTATATTTCTGTCGTGTTTCTTGCAGTATAAGGTACAGATATTGTGACCTTCGCACAGGTTTCTCATGAACTCCTTCTCTTTTATATCTTGTTCCCCTTGAACCTTGCTATGCTTCCCCTGTTTTGTGAACCTTGTTATGATCTCTTTCATATTCTGATCTGTTTAGCTTCTTATTTGATTCCATTGCTATGATTTCCTTCACCTTGAACCTTTTCTATGATTCCCTTTGTTATGACCTCTGATATAAATCTATGATGCGAAAACCTTTTAATTATGACATGGAAATGTTTTGAGAAAACCATGTATTTAAATGATGTTTATGAATACCATACGATGCTACTTTTATATGAAATTCTACTAACTTTTATGAAAACAATTTTTAAAGACTATATTTATGAAAAACCGTTTTGAAAGATCATTTTTATGAAAACAATTATTAAAGGATTTCTTTAAATGGACTTTTGATGGAAACTTCTGAAATGAACTTTTGATCTGAACCTTGACTGGATTATCGATATAAACTTTGATCTGATAAACTCTGATATGAACCTATTTGATTTTGAACCTTTGACATGCACTTCTGAAATACTTGATTATGAACCATCTGTTATGAACCTTCTGAATATGAACCTTTTGATATGACACTCTGATTATGACTTGATACTTGATACTGGACCCTGACCCACAGTTTGATACTACGAGCCACTACTTGTTTCACTAGGCATGAGGGTTTCATGTCCTTGTCATTGATGCACCGATGACTTGACTCTAGGGTAGGAGAGTGATGACCTATCCCGTCCCTGACTTGACTTGTTATGTAGAGGAAGAATCTGGCCTACTGGGGCGTATGGATGCATCCTAGATTTGATCTGTTTCTGTTTATCTGTATCTGTTTATCTGTTATATATATCTGGTGACTGATGGTGTGTGCGATACAAGTCTTTCACATATCTAGGAGCTGATCACTCCATTTGATACATGAGGACACCCCTCATATTATCTGGTTACTTGAGAGGTATCACCTCTAGATTGCTTATATGGTTACATTGTTATGATATTATCTGTTCTGGGCTCGTAGTGGATTACTATTCCTTTACCCTTACCTTGTAACCTTTTCTTTACCTTTACTCTTATTCGTCTACTTATCCCTTAACTCATATTATATCTGCATGACCTCTATTCCTGTTACTTTGTACTTTTCTCTACTACTGCTTTGTTACCGTTATATCTGTTCACTGAGCTCTCGTAGCTCAGCCGCATTTCTTTTCCTGCGGCAGGTTTTTAGTAGGAAGCTGGGAATAAGTGGAGAGTACCTTGGACTTAGAAGACTTGATAATTATTCTGGATTAGAGATGACTAGAAGTTATTATATTTTGGAATTTGTATTTATCGGAATTCTCATTTGTAACCTTGTAGTTTCAGTAATTCATTTGTAACTTTTGAGAATTCTTGTATTACTGTAGATGTATGCTTTGTTTTGATCTGATATGAAACCATTATTGTGACATCTTTACCCTTGTCGGGTTGGGGTGTTACATTGATGTTGGCTCTAGAAGGATTTTTATCTTCATTGTGAATACTTTACGTATCACTCGAATGTTCTGGCAATACCACAAGGATAATGCGTAGGACTTTTAATATATGTTTTCTTACTTTTCACAGTGTATGAAACAGCAAGCGTATTGGAAATGTGTCCTAATGAGATTTATGGATGATTTCTTGGCTCTAGACTCAATAGCTCGTTTTGATTTAGTGATCGGAGGCTGGAGAGGACTGCCACCTTTTTAATATCATCTAACATGGAGTGAAAAAGACGATAGAAATGTATTGATCTCCGTGACAAATGAAACAAGAGTCCTTTGAGGGACCTTGAGTGGCTAAGGAGGGTTGTGCAGCGTATCACTGGGTCCATGATACTTGTATTCCATGTCAGCAATCAATTAAGTGATTCTGACAGCATATGTATTGACCCGGTTTCTGCCTAAAGTGTAAGGAGGGTTTCTTTCTTTTCACCCTTTATCTTTACATTTCTTTTTCATTCTTCAACCCCTTCAGCGCTTACCGAGATTTCATCACTAGTACCTTGTTGGGTTTTTTCCAGTACCAGTTCCATCTCAGTCGGCACTCTTCTCTTATTCTCACTTTTCTCCTTTTTTTCATCGTTCCTAAGGACTTCCATTCTAACTAAAGGATTGTCCTTGGGAAGATCCCTCCAGTTCTGGCTGGATCATGGGAACTGATATCTAACCTATAACACCCCCAAAATCATAATTTGGCGGAATCATACACTTTGGGTGCTACTAAATCGATAATCACAACACAAGATATAGAGAACGGATTGAAAATCCATTTTAAAATACATTACAAGTTAAAAGTCATGTTGTCCTACATAAAATCCATTTCAAATAAAAATGTAGCCCATTAAACAAAGCGGTCCAAATTTCAGAGTTAACGCAATACTAAAAACATTTCCAACAATTATTATGACCATCGCCATGCCCTGCCTTCAGTAAACACACCTTAGTTTCCTGAGAAAAACATGCTAAAAGTCAGCTAACGCTGGTGAGTTCATAGGTTTAAAGTAAATAACACATATGGACCATAGCAATATTCAGCAAACAATTCAGCAATAACACACTATTCTGCTATGCAAACACTAAGCCTCATCTAACCGAACTAGACATCGCAGCATGCCAAGCAGGCATTAGCTAGAAAGGGGTGCCCGCGAGTGTTAATCCCCAGACACTCGGCCTAAATTCATATGGTATACGTTCGCATTGACCATGCCGAGCCAATCGAACGGAGGTGTCATCCCCAATAGATCTATTTATAACACACGGTTTCCTAGACAGGAATTGACGGTTGATGAAAGTGGGCGCAATGGGATTCAGCTAAACTTAGGTTTCTGCATACAAGTGTGTATAAAAATAAAATCCATTTTTGGTCTATGAAAACAGTTTTGCATGTTTCTCACCCCAAGCTTATAAATCAAATCGTATAAAAATATGGGGCTATAAACTCACCTTAAAAACAACAGCAATCTGCTAATCAACAAAATAGTGCAACCGCTCCGACACGCAACCTAAATCAGTACGGTAAGTCTTAGCGAAATATTCGTGTCTTATATGTCTTTACTTTATTTGAAAAGTTTACTCGTGAACAGTGCTCGTGTATTTCTTACTTGCTGTGTGGTAAAGTATATTTCAAAATGATTTATCGTATGAAACTCTTGGTGGTGGCTCATGGTGAAAGTGTACGGTGGGAACACGTGTGACGGAACATCCGTACTAGTATTCATCGTCAAATTTCGCAAGTAATATATATAATCATATATATATATATATATATATATATATATATATTAGGTTAAGTTGAATAATTATGTATTTAATTAATTAAGGTTATAATTAATTAAATAAGTTTTGAGAAATAAATAAAATAATAGTGTTAGTGGAGGAATATTATATTATAAATATTATTTATTATTTATAATATAATTTTGATTGTAAGAAATTTAGAAAAATTGTTAAGTATTTAGAGAAACTTAGACAAGTTAAGTATTTTTATCAAAAATACTTTAAGTGTTGGAATTTTAGAAAATTTGGGCATGACCCATTCGTTTATTCAATCGTTTCCATTTTTCTCATGTGTTGAAATTTCTCAAATAATTCGCGTTGTTAATTATATGTGCAAATTTGGTTCGTAATATATATTGGTCGTTGTAAGTATTTTTATCGTTATAATTATCGTTATCGTCTCGTTTAATTATTAATAATAGATTTCGATACAAAGTCAATATTTAGTCAATATGCTTTAAAAAGTCAACAAAAGTTAACAGTTAAAAGGATTTGGTCAAAAATTTATTTTTCACCCTTTAGGAGACTAACGCATCTCAAAACAAGTCCAAACTAGTTTTAGTTATATATATCGTATCGTTAAGTAATAATATTCATAGCGAGTCGAAAAATATTTCAAAATTCATTTTTGTCATCCGACATACTTATTGGGCCCAAATTTATTAAATGACCCCAATAGTTCATATTTAGTCCGAAACCATTTAGCCTTTTTAATTTACGACATATATATCGTTAGTTTGCTAAAAATAATTTTAACACATTCGTCACCACATTTGGTCAAAAGAAGTCAACTGTGACGAGTTACGTTGGGCTTGGCCCAACTGCCACCGAAAGCCCATAAGCTCAAAATTATAAATTTTAGTCCAAGGCCCTTTTTAGTTAAATTATATATATATCGTCGCGTTTCTAAAAATCATTTAACACGTTCCTTAATCCGTTTGGTCAAAAATTAAAAATTGGTCATTTTCATGTTGGGCTCGGTCCAACAGTCCACGCATAACCTTTTTACCCCAAAATATATTTTTAGCCCATTATTCTAAATTAATAATATTAATTACGTAACAAATTTTAATTATATCAATTAAGCTCTTATAAATAAGCTATTAAGTCAAAAAGTCAAACATGACCAAATTTAATAATGTTCGACCCATATAACAATATACGACCCATTATCACATTTTTTTATATACTAAACTTAATTAGTTATGGCTTATTCAATAATCTATTCAAAATAAACTTTTAAGCATTAATTCCACCATTTCACCACTTGAGCCAAAATTTTATGTTTTTCAAAACTCTAATAGTTTTGTAATTTATTTCTAGCCGATTCATATATATGTCCACAAAAGTGTATATATTGCCTTAATCTCGCGTAATTAACATTAATCATATTTGTATCATCAAGCTAGCACCATATACATCAAGATTTACCACACAAGCAAGAAATAATCTAATTTGTTCAAAAACTTTATCTAGGTCGAGCACTATATATCATATATCAAGCCCTAGCTTTATCCATTTTAACAAAACATACACATTTAACAATTTTTAACATCATTAGACATCAAATGTACATGAATTTAACAAGATTAGAAAAGTTGTGATGATTCCTTACAATGGTTTAGTGTTAACGTGGGGTAGAAAGGACCAAGAACAACCCAAACTTCACCAAATTTACCCAAACCACGTTCCAATTAACCCGAAACTCTTGAATATACACTCTAATTTACTTGAACTTCAAAGAAAAGTGATGGATCTTAGGAATTTAGTTTGAGCCGTGAGTTTTGCATGAAGAAAATTATCTAGGAAGTTGGGTGAGGGTAATATGGATAAGCTAGTTTGTTTGTGTTATATTTAGAGTAAGTATGTAATATATATAAGATTAAATACAAGTTAGTGGAAGGATTTTGTCACCTTATGGGGGAGTAATGCTTGGGGCTGGATATGGACAAGTAATAGGGGGAGGGAAAATATTTTTACCTCTCGTTGGTGTATCGTGTGTCGGTTTGAGCTTAAACGTGACCGTAAAGTCCCGGTTCGACATTTTTGGACACGCATACGTAAAATAAAGTTTTTATGCATGTTTTTGTCAGAAATGTAATAAAATATTATTACTGACTCAAAAATATATTTATTTGACTGCTACCATGTGTACTGTGCTGTCGGTACGCGTGTGCGGTTGCTTTTCAGAAAAATGTGAGAAAGCTCTCAGTTAATTACGAAACTTGTCAGTAACTATCAGAAATAGAATAATTTATGCTTACTGACAAAAATATACTTTTTTTATGCAGTGACTGAAAGCTACAATATGCGGGTCAGCTCCCAAAAATGCTCAAAAATACTCAGAAATATGCAAATGCGCATAGAAATGCTCAGCTTAAAAACAATAAATAACCATTTAATATTAATTAACAACGTGAAAATTACCATTTGTCACAGTCTCCCCAGCTAATCGGGAAATCCGTCCCGGATTTCAATTTACGTTACTCGTTGGGTTCGAAAAGAGATGAGGATATTTTCGCTTGATTTCATCCTCTCGCTTCCATGTATACTCGGGGCCACTGCGAGTGTTCCAACAGACCTTCACAATTGGGATACGACTCTGCTTTAGCCGTTTAACTTCCCGGTCCATGATTTCAATCGGCTCCTTGATGAAATTTAGTTTCTCGTCAAGCTGAATCTCATCCAAAGGAATGACGGCATTATCATCCGATAAGCATTTTTTCAAGTTGTTGACATGAAAAACATCATGCACAACGCTGAGTTCAGAAGGCAGTTCGTGTTGGGAATTAAATATTCAAGAAGTTTAATATCGGGTTCAACTCAAAGAAATACTCTAAGTATGTTTCTGCTGCTAGAGCATTTGGTTTCTGCTGCTAGTGTTTGATTCTGCTGCTAGGTCAAACGAAGAAAAGTTTCAATTTCAGTTCACTACGTTTGTTCATCACTTGCAAAGGCATGCTGATAGATGATTTCACTTGTTGAAACAAGCATCCAAGATACACAGCATCATTGCCTCTTATAATTCCTCCATCAAAGGAAATTGCACCATCTTTTAGGTCAAATGTTTGAAGCCTGAAGAAGTGTATTGATATTGTTAAAGTCAAAGAACAAGAAAGCAGATGAGTTATTGAGAAAGATATTCAATCTTGAAGAACAGAAGTGTTTGAAAGATCTTCACAATCCATAATTTAATTCAGAAACATGTTGAAATGGATTCACATGTTTAGGGGAGGATTGTTAGGAATTAAATATTTAAGAAGTTTAATATCGGGTTCTACTCAAAGAAATACTCTAAGTATGTTTCTGCTGCTAGAGCATTTGGTTTCTGCTGCTAGTGTTTGATTCTGCTGCTAGCGTTAAACATTCTGCTGCTGAAGGATTCTGCTGCTAGCGTTAACATTGCTGCTGGTGGTTTCTGCTGCTAGTGTTAACATTGCTACTGGTAATTAACTTTCTGCTGCTGAGCGGATAAGTATGAAAAGATACTATGTGTATTAAAGTCAACAATATACGGTAGATAATATGTTACCCCATGTGATCAGTCATAATGTTATATTCACAGAACAAGTTGTACACATAGATACAAGTTGTATCTTAATGACTGACACTCTCAAAGCAAGCGTTCGATAAGGCTTATCAATATTGTAAAGATCTTTCTTGTGTTATAAAAGAAATATCTTAGACTAGTGATATGTGTGTCTAAGAGTGTGTGAATTGTTAAGTGTTTTAGATAATAACTCTCAAGAACATAGAACATATATCACAAGAAATAGAAACATAAGATTCAAGGTTGTAACCCTAGTGATAACTCAAGATCACTCGTATTATTATCTTAATAATATTGAATCGTTTGTTGATAAGCTTTCATTGTTCATTGTCATATAACAAACACAACTGTTCCATTTCCATAACCATAATAACCTTCTAAGTGTGATTAAGTAGATTCTGCATACTTAATCATATTCACTCAATATATCATATACACAAAGTACAAAAGGTTTAACCAGCTTATAGTGTATCGATCGAACCCCAACAAGTGGTATCAGGTAAAGGCTGATATTATTGATTTTGAAGAAGAAGAAATAGAAATGGATGCACAAGATACTGCTACAAATGTTGCTGCAAAGTTGCCCATGATCAAACATAATGAGTTTGAGTTATGGAGGTTGAGAATTGAGCAATATTTCATGGTTCAAGATTATGCTCTTTGGGATACCATTCTGTATGGTGATTCATTTACATTAGGGTATACAGATATTATTCTTGAAGGCAAAACTGAAAGAAGAAGGAATACTGGACCATCTAACAATAAGGAAAAGATACAGAAGATGAATGATCAAAAGGCAAGAAACTTATTGCTTATGACCATTCCTGGTGAACAAATGTTATCTTTTAGCAAGTTTCCAGATGCAAAAATTCTTTTTGAAGAGATTTGTGCATGGTTTGGTGGTAATGAAACTATCAAGAAAACACAAAAGACATTGCTAAAACAACAATTTGAAAACTTTAGTTCAAATAGCAATGAATCACTTGATAAGCTGTTCTCAAGATTACATAAGCTTGTCAGTCAATTAGATGTGTTGGGTGTTGAGATAGCCATGGAAGATCTCAACATGAAGTTTTTGAGAAGCCTACCTGAAGACTTCCATACTCATGTTGTTGTCTGGATGAACAAACCAGACATTGAAGTCATGAAACTCAATGATTTGTTCAATAACTTCAAAATTGTTGAACAAAGTCTAAAGAAGTCTAGAATCTATAGTACTAGTTCTGGGAATGTGGGACTCTTGCCATCTCTTAGTATTAGTAAGTCAGATGAGGTAGATGAAGAAGTAGGTGTTTCTACTGCTATTTATGGTGGTCCTTCTACTAGTTCACAAAAGAATGTTGCAGGACATGGAGATCCAGCATTCTATGTATTCATGTCTAGTCAAACTAGTGGTTCTCCTCTAACTCATGAAGATCTTGATCAGTTGGATGATAATGATTTGGAAGAGATGGACATCAAATGGCAGGTTGCTTTACTTAGCATGAGGGCTAAGAAGTTCTGGCAGAGAACTGGTAAGCAGATTACCATTGATGGTAATGAAACTGCTGGGTTTGATAAGAAGAAAGTAGAGTGTTTCAACTGTCACAGGTTAGGACACTTTGCTAAAGAATGTAGAAACCCAAGGAAGCAGGAAAATAGAAGCACATGGTATAGGCAAGAGAAGAAGAAGGAAATCACAGTTGAAGAACCAAGGGTTATGCTAGCCATAGATGGTATCAACTATGATTGGAGCTTCATGGCTGATGAAGTGGAAGCACCAACAAATGCTGCACTTGTGGCCATTGAGACTGCTCTAATGGCCTTCTCTGATTCAGAGGTAAATTCCATTATTAAATGTACTGAATCATGCTCTGCTCTTAAAGCTTATGAAGATCTTAAAAAGAGATTTGATGCTCAACTAGAACAATTATGTGATGCTTTAGCCAACTTAGGTAATCATAAAAGAGGTATATCTGTTGTTGAAAAACAACTTGTACATTTTCAAGAAAATGAGTCTAAGTTTGCTGATGACATGAATGCTCTTCAAAGAAAAATAGATTTTCAAGCTGAAATAATTTGCTCAGAAAGAGCAGCACTAGCTAAAGCCCTAAATAACAGTGAAAATGTTAAGATAACAGTAGATGCTTTAGCTTATGCCTCAGAGGGAATGAATAAGATTTGGGAAGCTCAAGTAATCAATAAAGCTTAGTCAGGTTTAGGATACAAATCTGTTCCTCCACCATACAGAGGTGTTCCTTCTCCTCCAGGTATTGACCTAGCACACACAGGTTTTGCTGAGTTTCAAGAACCAATTATGGAATATGTTTCTAAGTCTACTGAGGGTCCTAAGATAGAAAAAGTAAGTGAGAGTTTAAATAAAACTTCACTTTCTAATGACAAGGTGTCCTTTGTTAAGAAAGGAGATGCTATAGTTGTTGAGGATTGTACAACTGATAGTGATGAAGATGAACAGGTTATGTCTAAACCTGAAGTAGTTAAGAAAGCAGGAACAAGGGTTCCTAAAGTGATCAAAAAGGATACTGTTAAGCCTAGATCAAACATTAAACATGTTAGGCAACCAGTTAAATATTGTGAACAATATAGATCCACTAGCAAGCCCAGAGGTAACCAAAGAAATTGGAATAACCTCAAGTCTAACCAATTAGGTGATGACTTTGCTTTTTATAATAAAGCTTGTTCCACATGTGGTAGTTTTGATCATCTTGCAGCTTTCTGTAACCATTGGGTATCTGGGTATGAAAACAATAGGGTGAACTTCAAAAGGCAAACTCCTCAACCTCACTTTCACTCTAAGTCTAACAGAACTAAACCCAAAGCAGTTGTCAAAGCAGTTTCTGCTGCTAGACCATTCATGACTGTTAACCCAAGACCAACAGTTAAAAATGCAAAATCTTTTTATACAAATGCATCAAAGACTGTTCAAAGGCCCATTCAAACAAAAGCAGTGATCCCAAAACAAGTTTGGAAAATTAAGGGAACAATAACAAAGCTAGCAGTTTCTGCTGCTAAGCATGTAATTCATTCTGCTGCTAGGAAAAACAGGGCAAATGTTGTTAAGGCCTCAGCATGTTGGGTTTGGAATTCAACCAAATCCAATGTTGCATCAACTGTTCTTAAAAAATTAAATTACATTGATGCAAGAGGCAGATCCAAGTCAGTAATGGCTTGGGTCCCCAAAAGAAACTAATACTTCTCATTTATGTGCAGGAACATTCAATTGATCAAAAAGAGGATCAAGGATACTCAGATAGTGGATGTTCTAGACACATGACAGGCAACAAGTCCTATCTTTCTGATTTTCAAACATTAGATGGTGGCTATGTTACCTTTGGAGGAGGTGTTGGTGGCAAAATTTCCGGTAAAGGTACCATTAAAACTGGAAATTTAGATTTTGAAGATGTGTACTATGTACAAGAGCTAAATTATAATCTTTTTAGTATCTCACAAATGTGTGACAAAAAGAACAAAGTTCTTTTCTGTGAGACTGAATGTCTTGTACTTTCTCCTGATTTTAAGATGCCTGATGAAAGTCAAGTACTTCTTAAAATTCCTAGAAAGGGCAATATGTACAGTGTTGATATGAAGAACATTGTTCCCAAAAAGGATTTAACTTGTCTTGTTGCAAAGGCCACATTGGATGAATCAATGAAATGGCATAGGAGGCTTGGTCATATTAATTTTAAAACCATAAATCAAATTGTTAAGAATGGTTTGGTAAGAGGTTTACCTCAAAAACGATTTGAAAATGATCAAACATGCATTGCTTGTCTTAAAGGAAAACAACACAAAGCCACTTGTAAGCCCAAGATTTTTAACTCTATTAATCAATCATTGTTTATGCTTCATATGGACTTATTTGGACCTGTTTCAGTAAGTAGTATAATGCATAAGAGATATTTTCTTGTTATAATCGATGACTATACCAGATTTACATGGGTTTTCTTTTTATGTTCTAAGGATGAAACTTCTAGCATTCTTAAGACATTCATTACACAGATAGAAAACCAAGTAGACAAGAAAGTAAAAGTCATTAGATGTGATAATGGGACAGAGTTTAAGAATAGAATTATGGATGATTTCAGCAAACAAAAAGGTATTATGAGAGAATTTAGTGTTGCTAGAACTCCACAACAGAATGGTGTTGTTGAGAGAAAGAATAGAACACTAATAGAAGCTGCTAGAACTATGTTAGCTGACTCTAAGCTACCTATAACTTTTTGGGCTGAAGCAGTCAACACTGCTTGCTATGTTCAAAATAGATTTTTAGTTGTACAGCCTCACAATAAGACATCATATGAACTTTTTAGAGGTAGAACTCCTGCAATAGGATTTATTAGACCTTTTGGATGTCATGTGACAATTCTCAATACCTTAGACCATTTAGGAAAATTCGATGGTAAAGCAGATGAAGGTTTCTTTGTTGGATATTCTCTTAATAGGAAAGCATTTAGAGTATACAACACAAGAACTAGGATTGTAGAGGAAAATCTACATGTGGAGTTTTTGGAAGATAAATCCAATGTGACCAAAATGGCTATTTGATCTTGAATCTCTAAACAAATCAATGAACTATGTGCCTGTTGTTGCAGAAACTAATGATTTTTCAGGTTCACAAACAACAAATGAGGCAGGGTTAGACAAGGAGACAAATCAAGATTATATATGGATGCCAATAAGTACCAGTGTGGTTTCAACTTCAACACATGATGAATCTTCTTCTGGTAAAGCTAAAGAAGATGTTGAAAGTGAACTCAAGGAAGATGGAACAAAGGAACAACAAAATGTTTCTGCTGATGATAGTGCTGCTGAGACAGTGCATTCTGCTGCTAGGCTTAATTTTTCTGCTGCTAGGCCAAATGATTCTACTGCTGGCCCTTCAGACTCAAATGAAGCAGATTTATCAGATACCGAGGTGGATTTAAGCAATATCACACCTACCTATCAAGTTCCTTCAACCCCACACACAAGTATTCACAAAGTCCACTCCCTAGACAATGTGATTGGGGATGTACAATCAGGGGTGAAGACAAGACAAAAACTGATGTCTTCAGACCAACAAGGGCTTCTTGATGCCCTTTATGCTTCAAAACAGCATGAGTTTTCAAACTCTTGCTTGTTTGTATGTTTTCTCTCACAAGATGAACCAAAGAACATTCTGAAAGCCTTAGATGATTCAAGCTGGGTAGAAGCTATGCAAGAGGAGCTTCTTCAGTTCAAGATTCAGAAGGTATGGGTGCTGGTTGATTTACCTAAGAATGCAAAGGTAATTGACACTAGATGGGTTTTCAAGAATAAAAGGGATGAAAGGGGAATTGTGATTAGAAATAAGGCTAGATTAGTAGCCCAAGGGTACACACAACAAGAAGGGATAGACTATGATGAAGTTTTTGCTCCAGTAGCAAGACTTGAGGCAATTAGGCTTTTCTTAGCTTATGCTTCATTTTTAGGCTTCGCAGTTCACCAAATGGATGTCAAGAGTGCATTTTTATATGGCACAATTAAAGAAGAGGTGTATGTCTCACAACCTCCAGGTTTCATTGATCCTGACCATCCAGACAAAGTGTACAGAGTTGTTAAGGCTCTTTATGGCCTTCATCAGGCACCTAGAGCTTGGTATGAAACACTAGCTTCCTATTTAAAAGAAAATGGATTTCAAAGAGGAAAGATTGATCAGACACTTTTCATCAAACAGCACAAGAAGGATCTTCTGTTTGTGCAGGTGTATGTGGATGACATTATCTTTGGATCTACAAGGAAGGAGATGTTTTTGGAGTTCGAGAAGCTTATGCATGATAAGTTTCAGATGAGTTCCATGGGGGAACTTACATTCTTTTTGGGTTTGCAAGTTAAACAGTCAAATGAAGGCATATTTATTAGTCAAGATAAATATGTTGCTGAGATACTAAGGAAGTTCAACTTTACTGATTCAAAAATGGCAAGCACACCAATGGACTCTGAGAAGCCTCTTCCAAAAGACTTAGATGGAGAAAATGTGGATGTACACATATACAGATCTATGATAGGATCTTTGATGTATCTTACATCATCAAGACCTGACATCATGTTCTCTGTTTGCATTTGTGCAAAATTTCAAGTAACTCCAAAGGTTTCTTGTTTAACAGCAGTCAAGAGGATTTTTAGATATCTCAAGGGTCAACCTAGGTTGGGTCTATGGTATTCTAGCGAGTCACCTTTTGACTTGGTAGCATTTTTGGATAGTGATTATGCTGGTGCTAGCTTGGATAGAAAGTCAACAACTGGAGGATGTCAATTCCTTGGGTGTAGACTTATTTCATGGCAGTGTAAGAAGCAAACAACTGTAGCTACTTCAACAACTGTAGCTACTTCAACAACTGAAGCTGAATATGTAGCTGCTGCAAGTTGCTGTGCTCAAGTCTTATGGCTTCAAAACCAACTTCTTGACTATGGGTACAATTTCATGAACACTGTTATTCATATTGATAATAGTAGTACTATTTGCATTATTAAAAATCCAGTGCAACATTCTAAAACAAAACACATTGAAATTAGACATCACTGTATAAGAGACTACAATGAGAAAAGATTAATTCAAGTTCTTAAAATTGCTTCAGAATTTAACTTTGCAGATCTACTAACCAAAGCTTTTGATGTTGGAAGGTTTCAGTACTTGGTAGCAAGTATTGAAATGCTTAATCCTCAATGATTTTAAACTTTGTGTTTTTGTAAATAAATTTTTGTTTGTGCTGCTGGCTTTAAAAGATACTACTGCTATTACAAAAGTTTGTGCTGCTAGTACAAATTTAAATTGTGTTATTCATACAGTTAGTCCTATGATTATTCTAATACAAGACAAGTACTTTGTACATTGTTCTTTTGGTTTTAGACTAACAATTTCAGGTATGAACATGTGAACACAAGGGATGTTTCAAGTGAAATGGAAGTAGCAGAATGATAATATTAGTTGCTGACATAATAGGTTTATGATAGAAAAGGTTTAGGAATTTCTAACCTCCTTAAAACTTCTTTCTTCAAACATGATTATGATGTTTCACATTGAATTGATGACTTAGTTGATCATATAGTAACTGATGCAACTCACTTTCTATCATTTTATACTTTTAAGTATAATGAGTAAGTCTAAGGACATCTGATAGAAAGAACAGCTAGTAAAAGTGAATCTAACACTTGTGTTAGAGGCAACTATTACTATGAGCTGGAAATCCTGTCAAGAAAGCCTTTTGAATAGGTTTATCTTTACACAGGCAGTTATTTATAACTGAAAACATTGGTTCTCACACAACCAGAAGTTACTTTAAACCAAAATTTTGATGAAGTGTCTGTTATACACTTAATCCCTTCAAAATGGTTGAAAGTAGTATGATTTTTCAATTCTAAAATCATGAACATACTGCTAAGTCAAATAATTTCTTAAACAAGGATTTTCAAAGGATTCAGAAAAACCATCCATTGATGGACCATGAATCAAATGCCCCATGAATTACCTCTCATAGGAGTTAACACACCTAGAAGTGATGAGGGCAGCAACTTAAACTCTTAAGGAATTGATGGCTACATGTACAACATTGTCTGATAACATGTTCTGATGGATAGCTCAGATGATGGAGAGAAATATTTTGGTACATAGTGAGAGATCTTCCAAACAGGGGAGGAAATGTTATTTGCATCTCAGGGGAGGAAACATCTCAGGGGAGGAAATAAAGTTAGAAGATTAACCAATGAAAGGAAGGAAAAGACAAGAGCATACAAGATGATAACATGGAGGTTGAAAATGACAAGAATAGAGCTTATTCTGGAGTATTATATATATTCAGAAGGGATGAAGCATTCCAAAGGAGAAAGTTCTATCTAGGTCAAACGAAGAAAAGTTTCAATTTCAGTTCACTACGTTTGTTCATCACTTGCAAAGGCATGCTGATAGATGATTTCACTTGTTGAAACAAGCATCCAAGATATACAGCATGATTGCCTCTTATAATTCCTCCATCAAAGGAAATTGCACCATCTTTTAGGTCAAATGTTTGAAGCCTGAAGATGTGTATTGATATTGTTAAAGTCAAAGAACAAGAAAGCAGATGAGTTACTGAGAAAGATATTCAATCTTGAAGAACAGAAGTGTTTGAAAGATCTTCACAATCCATAATTTAATTCAGAAACATGTTGAAATGGATTCACATGTTTAGGGGAGGATTGTTAGGAATTAAATATTTAAGAAGTTTAATATCGGGTTCTACTCAAAGAAATACTCTAAGTATGTTTCTGCTGCTAGAGCATTTGGTTTCTGCTGCTAGTTTTTGATTCTGCTGATAGTGTTAAACATTCTGCTGCTGAAGGATTCTGCTGCTAGCGTTAACATTGCTGCTGGTGGTTTCTGCTGCTAGTGTTAACATTGCTGCTGGTAATTAACTTTCTGCTGCTGAGCGGATAAGTATGAAAAGATATTATGTGTATTAAAGTCAACAATACACGGTAGATAATATGTTACCCCATGTGATCAGTCATAATGTTATACTCACAGAACAAGTTGTAAACATAGATACAAGTTGTATCTTAATGACTGACACTCTCAAAGCAAGCGTTCGATAAGACTTGTCAATATTGTAAAGATCTTTCTTGTGTTATAAAAGAAATATCTTAGACTAGTGATATGTGTGTCTAAGAGTGTGTGAATTGTTAAGTGTTTTAGATAATAACTCTCAAGAACATAGAACATATATCACAAGAAATAGAAACATAAGATTCAAGGTTGTAACCCTAGTGATAACTCAAGATCACTCGTATTATTATCTTAATAATATTGAATCATTTGGTGATAAGCTTTCATTGTTCATTGTCATATAACAAACACAACTGTTCCATTTCCATAACCATAATAACCTTCTAAGTGTGATTAAGTAGATTCCGCATACTTAATCATATTCACTCAATATATCATATACACAAAGTACAAAAGGTTTAACCACCTTATAGTGTATCGATTAACCCCCAACAGTTCGAGTCGGTAGGGTACCGGCCCGATCCTGGCAAGAATTTTGAACGGTCCAATATAGCGAGGTTTCAGCTTACCACGCTTGCCGAATCTTAACACGCCTTTCCATGGCGAGACCTTTAACATCACTTTGTCACCTACTTGGAACTCAAGGGGTTTTCGCCTCTTGTCGGCATAGCTCTTTTGACGGTCACGAGCCGCTTGCATTCGGCTCTTGATCTGCACGATCTTCTCAGTAGTCTCGTGGACTAAGTCTAGTCCAGTAAGTTGGCTTTCTCTGACCTCAGCCCAACAAATTGGCGATCTTCACTTACGACCATAAAGTGCCTCATACGGTGCAACCTTAATGCTGGTGTGGTAAATGTTGTTGTAGGAAAACTCAGCTAAAGGCAAATGCCTATCCCAGCCGTTCCCGAAGTCAATCACACAGGCTCTCAGCATGTCCTCTAATGTGTGAATGGTCCTCTCACTCAGACCATCAGTCTGAGGATGATAAGCTGTACTCATGTCAAGTTCGGTTCCTAACGCGTCCTGAAGTGACCTCCAAAAATTAGACGTGAATCGATTGTCTCGATCAGAGATAATAGAAACAGGCACACCATGCCTTGCGAAAATTTCCTTCACATACAGTCGCTCGAGTTTATCCATGCTGCCATTCTCCTTTATAGGAAGGAAATGAGCTGATTTAGTGAGACGGTCAACGATTACCCAAATCGTGTCATAACCGCTCGATGTCTTAGGCAGCTTGGTAATAAAGTCCATAGTGATACGCTCCCATTTCCATTATGGGATCTCTGGTTGAACAAGCAGACCGGATGGTCTTTGGTGTTCAGCCTTGACCTTCAAGCACGTTAAACACTTACTGACGTACTCAGCTATATCGGCCTTCATGTTTGGCCACCAATACAACTTCTTCAAATCTAGGTACATCTTATCAGATCCTGGATGGATGGAGTACTTGGATTTGTGGGATTCGTGCATGATCAAATCATGAATTCCTCCATATAACGGAATCCAACACCTGTCCCCATCACAAAAAACTCCATCAGATCTTCTTACGAAGTCATTCTCACTCTCTGGCATTCCGTAAATTTTTCACGCGATCGGTTTTCGTCCTTGAGAGTCTCACCCTGAGCCTCAAGAATTTTTGCTAGAAGCAGCGAACTGATCGTCATCCCAAATGATCTGACTCTGAGGGGTTTAATCCGCTCTTTTCTGCTGAGGGCGTCGGCAACTACATTTGCCTTGCCTGGGTGGTAACAGATCTCACAATCATAGTCGCTAAGAAATTCTAACCATCAGCGCTGTCTCATGTTCAGTTCCTTCTGGTTCAAGATATGCTGTAGACTCTTGTGGTCGGTATATATACCACGCACTTAGTACCATTGTTAGGAACACGTTTTAAATATTTTACAAGTCTTGTTCATTTAATTAATGTTGCACAATTAGGACTATATTGTTTGTATTCATGGACCGGTTCAATAGTAGTCCTTGGACCGGTCATATTATTTAATTAATCCTTATCACATGTAAAGGGAATATTCCTAAGAATTATTCCCCTCCCAATGCCTATAAATACAAGGCAAGGGAGTCATTTTCATTGTTGGTTTTCTTATGTATGTGCGGAAGCTATGCTTGTGTGTGAATCGTCTTGAATGAAAACCTTCCATATTATTCTTCTCTTCTTATTTCTCTTATTCTAGCTTATCGTGTTTAGCTTATTAATATTTCCATACGTAGCTTATTATTATTTAGATAAGTAGTAGATCGAGTTGTTTTTTGTTTAAATCATTAACGAGAGTGTGTTGTTGAGATCATTATAGTGACCTACAAGTGGTATCATACGCCAAAGGTATTTAGGATTCGTGTTTTAAGAGTAGATCTAATCGGTTTTTCATTTGGTTTGAATAGTTTACGTCAGTTTTTAACGTTCATTTGCGTCAAAAGTGTGAAAATAAGTGGGTTTTGCAAATCGTTGTTTAATCCTTCTAATCAAATCTTCGTTTTTTAAAAGTTAACGTGGTTAATTTTGGTGCAAATTCGTTGTTTTAATCGTTCAAAATCATTAGATTTACGTTTTTCATCATCATCCAACGTTCTGGGTTGAAATTCGAAGAAGAAGGGCTTCTCGCAATTGGTCTGCAACAATTCAAGGGTTTCTCGCATTTGGTAACAAGGATTTCTCGGAATTGCTAGCTTCAGGGTTTCTCGCAATTGGACTGGTTTAAGGATTTCTCGCAATTCATCAGATTCTTCGGATTTGGTACTCGGTGTTTCCTTCTTTGTAAAAGATAGTGAAACTACCTCGACTTGGAATTACTCTCAACTTTTGTATAAAAGTTTAAGAACGTGATCGAAATTGTAATTTTGAAAAATCTTTCGAAATTGCTTGATCTTTCGCAATTCAGAGTTTTCTCTCGCAATTGCTAAGTTCTATCGCAATTGACATTGTTTCTCGCAATTACAATTTTCTATTGCATTTGAGAAATCTCTCGGAATTACTCAAGTTTCTCGCAATTGGACAACCTTTATCGCAATTCAGATTCTCTCGCAATTCAAACAGTGCTTCTCGCAATTGGACTAAGAACATTAAGTAAACTTAAAAATCAAACATCATAAATCTTAAAACACATCTTAATTATCTAAAGATCCAACAAAATGTCTCAACCACCTCACTTCAACTACTACTATCAGCTACAGCAACATCCTCAACAACAGCAATTTCATCCGCAGTATCAACAACAACAAGCATTCGTACAACAGCATCAATTTCTCTCTCCACCACAAGTATCCCCACAACAAATCATGCAACAGAATCAACAACTGCAGAATTATTCATCATACTCCAGAGAACCTCATTGGTTTAACAAGATGTGTGAAGCAATAAGTAGTCAGCAATCACGTCATGAAGCTGGAAGTCAAGAAACTCCACCAATGCTAACTCCGGGTAACTACGTGCAATGGGCTAGTAGATTCCTCAGATTCGTTGAACTCAAAAAACCCCATGGTCAGTATCTCAAGAAGGTCATTGAAGAAGGACCCTATCCCATTCCAGCTACTGTGGTTTCAGCAACTGCAGAGAGAGAAGAAACATCCACACCCATTCCGGTTGCCAACTACACAACTGAGCAAACATTACAGCAAGAAGCAAACCAATTGGCTATGTCTTTCATACTTCAAGGAATTCCTAATCCTATCTACCGAAGTATTGATGCTCAAAAGACAGCCAAAGATATGTGGGAACATGTTCATCTTCTCATGGAAGGAACAGAGTTAAACCAAGAAGATCTTGAGTCCAAGTTATATATGGAATACACTCACTTCATTATGGAACCAGGGGAGACCATTGAATCTTACTACCACCGTTTCACCAACATTATCAATGATCTTGATCGTCATGATATAAAGTTACCAAAGATTGCTGTCAACTCCAAATTCCTTGGATGTCTTGGTCCCGAATGGCAAAAATATGCAACTTTTGTGAGACAGACAAAGAAAATTGGTGATGTCAAATATGGACTCATGTATGATTACCTCAGACAACATCAATCAGAAGTGGATAAAGAAATAGCAGCACGAGGAGACTTCACACCAGCACCAACATCAAACTCACTTGCTCTCGTTGCTCAATCAAACTTCTCTTTACCACAACAGGAATTTGGACATTCATCTTTTCAACCAAGCATTCCACCCCAACCTCATAATCAAATCATTCCTTATGAAGCACCTCAACAATACTCTGATAACCAGCTGGTTCCATACAACAACACCGATTCAATGCTATACTCAAATGCAGATAATGATGACGAAGAGGATGCTTTCAATTCACTTAATGAAGCATTTGGATTGATTGCTAACGCATTTGGCAGATTCACCAAATCCAACAACCGTCTTCGTTCATCTTCAAATACCAGGAATCAGGCAGTTGTTCATGATGGCAGAGTTGAAATTCAAAACAGGTCTTCAGGCAGATATGGTTCGGGAAATCGTGGATATGGTAATCAAAGGATTCAGTCAGGAGGAAATCGGTTCAATAATGCAGGGGCAAACAGAAATAGTATGGGGAATGTTCAGAGAGGAAATTCGAATGTTGGGAATGGTCAGAAAGGCATTGCTAATACATCTATTACATGCTACAATTGTGGGGGGAACGGTCATATGGCTAATGCTTGTCCGAAGCCGAGAACAATGGGCAGTCAGTATCACAAAGAGGCTCTTATGATGGCACTCAAAGATGAAAGAGCTGCTGGGATGATGACTCAGAATGATCAAAGTTTTATGGCAACTGTGGAATCAGATGATGAGATGGAAGACCTTGAGGCAAACGCTGCAGTCATGCTTATGGCTAACATGCATGAAATGAATATGTCCGAGTCAGGCCCAGTATATGATACTGATGGTCTTTCTCAGGTACCCGATTCTACATGTCTTATTCATGAAATTGCTTCACCTTCTGTATCTTCATCTACAAACGAAACTTTTGTTCAAAATGAGTTATTTTCATCACCATCCGATGATCAAGTTAACACGGTTGTATCATTTGATGATGATAAAACAGTTGTTTCCTTTGATGATCTCATCGATGATGCTAATTGTGATCATATTGAACAAAAAGATCAGTTGGATGATCAAGATTCGGACTTACAGGCCTTGTTATTGACCACCCAGTCACAAATAGAAAAATGCAATGACATCAATCAGAAGCTCAAAAAGAAAATTGCAGTGTTAACAAAGGATAATGAGTGTTATAAATTACAACTTTCCGGATATCTAAAACAAGATAAACGTGAAAAAGGTTTTGAAACGGCTTTCCAACAAGAGTATGTAAAAGTTCAAAATTTAGAAAGTCAAGTTCGTGAGCTAACCATTGCCAAAGCTGAGATTTTCTCTCAGAAAGAGAAGGATCAACTTGAGTTTAAAATTCGAATTGATGCTTTAAATTCTGAATTGTTGAAAACTCAATCTGAGCTTTCTACATCTCAGAAGGATCTTCTTGAAGAAAAGAAAGCCACTCGGAAATGTGTTGACTCCTATCTTGATCAAATTCTGGATTTGGAAACCAAACTCAAAGATTTTCAAAACATTGTGTATAAAACGGGTAACTCTGTAACACAAATTCAGAAAAATATTGTAAAACCAAGTCCTAAAGGAGTAAGTTTTGCACTTGGCAGTGATACACCCCGCAAATTACACATAGCACTCAAAGAGAATCCTAAGTTATACAATGCAACATTTCTGTTAGATGATTCCTTTCAACGTGTTGTTATGTATTCTGTTGATGAAGAAACTGATTTTCTTGAAAACAAGATTGAGGGTCGATCAAAGTCACAAACAAAGTTTTCAAACGTACACTATGATTATAATGCACGACCTCATTTGAGCAAATCATTTGTTCCTCCTAAGGATCATCCAGAACAAACGTTAACATACACAAACATAAGTGCTCCCTCGTCTATAACTTCTGATCCTACGCCTGGTGTACAATTTAAAGATTGTTTGACAGAGGATCTTGTTGATCCATAAATGCCTAAAGAATGTCGGGTTCTTCGATATTTTCAGACATTTATGGATGACATTTCTCGTTTGGAGAATGAAATTGAGTTCAGTTCTCAAATTCCTATCTCGTCTTTTCTTTCTCCTGTTCAGAAAGAAAAGAAGGAGATTCTTCAAAAGAAAATTCTTCCTCATGTCAGAAATCTGAAAAAGGGTGCAACAAGATGGGAAGAGGAGTTATATACGGAACTAGCATCTATGAAATCCATTTTCAAAGCTAAAGATGACAAGGTTCAACGTCAAAAACTTCAAAAGAAATTTTTAGCAAAAGAAAATGATCGACTCTTGGAAAAAGTCTTGTGTTATGACGTGGTCTCTGTGATTATGAATTCGCTCTATGAATCTGGTAATGCTTTACTTGTGAATGATCATGCTGTGGATATTAAAATGTTGCATATGGAGATTGATAATCTGGTACATGAGAATGAGAATCTTCGACAAATCAATTGTGATGTGGAAAACAAAGTTTTTAATCTTCAAAAAAGGTTGGACTGGTGTCAAAAACGAAGTCTTGAATTTGAAATCAAATTTCAAAATCTCATGGGATCTCTATCATTTCAAAACAGTCATAAACAAAATAAAGAAACAAAGGCTTTCTTAAAAGGTAAACTGTTTCAAAATGAAAAAGACCTGAATGAAGTTATTCAAAACAGAAATGACACAGTCTACCTAAACAGGAAATTAGACTCACAAAATCAAGAGTTTCAACACATCATTATTGATTTGAAGAAGAAGATCAGAGTTTTAGACAAAAACAAAGCAAACAGTCATAAGATTGCTCCAGGAATGTATGTAGTGGACAAAGAACATACCCAAGCATCTGACACAACCACTGATTCAGCTACTTGTACTTCCACAGGACTAGAAACCACCTCTAAGATCAACCATTCCAAGACTCACAAGAAACAGAGGAAGAATAGAGTCAAGAAATCTAGGAAGGAAGTATCTAAGTCTGCAGAAGTCCAAGAAAGTAGTTTTAATAAGACAAATGTAACATCAGGAATAGAATTGCACTTATCTGAGTCTAGTTCTAAGAATGATGTAACAGATGATAACTTTTTTAATATTAATGAAGATGTTTTGGTTAATGCTACTTGTGTTTTTTGTCGTCATAGCATACTATCTGGTGATCATACAACATGTGTTGCTAAAACTTTGCTAACTAAGAGAAAGAAACGAATTAGTGGCGCTTCCTCTAGGCTTAAAACCATTGCGAAATCCATTTTAGGGATGCCTCCACTAGATGTTTCTGAGGAGAAAATAGAAAAGCCCCAATCCAAGACCAACAAATCACCTAGTGCATACCTTAGGAAAAAGGCAGAGACTAGTTGGACCTGGCAACGCTGGTTACAAAACACTTTTGATTTTAAATGGTTACCTAAAATACTAACTTCTTGTGTAACTAACCCAGCGGATCCAACCGTTATCAATTCTCCACCTGTTTCCACTGTGTGTGATGCAGGTGATTCAAATCGTCCTCTGGATTGTTGATAGCGGGTGCTCCCGACATATGACCGGCAATCTCAAACTTCTTCAGAACTTTGTTGCAAAGTTTATCGGAACGGTCAGATTCGGGAATGATCACTTCGCTGCAATTATGGGCTATGGGGATTATATTAATGGGAATATCGAAATCAGCCGTGTGTATTATGTTGAAGGTCTCGGTCATAATTTGTTCTCCGTGGGACAATTCTGCGATGGAGACTTGGAAGTAGCATTCAGGGAGAAAACATGCTTTATTCGTGATCTTCAAGGGAACGACCTTATGAAAGGGAAACGCGGAACAAGTCTATATTCTATCTCCTTTGACGGCATGACAGCTTCTTCTCCTATTTGTTTACTCTCCAAGGCTCATCCCACAAAAGCTTGGTTATGGCACAAAAGATTGTCTCATCTCAATTTTAAAACCATGACTGATCTTGCCAAGAAGAAATTAGTTGACGGTCTACCAAAGTTCAGATATGCCAAGGATCACTTGTGTTCTGCTTGTGAACAAGGGAAAAGTCATCGTGCCCATTTTCCTCCCAAAACAGAACACAGCACAGACCATGTCCTACAACTGCTTCATATGGATTTATGTGGTCCGATGCGCGTTCAGAGTATTAACGGGAAGAAGTATATTCTGGTAATCGTAGATGATTATTCAAGATGGACTTGGGTCTATTTCCTTCGAACTAAAGATCAAGTTCCATCTATTCTCATCACGTTTCCCACTAAGATTCAAGTTCAAGTCCGCAACACCGTCCGAATCATCCGAACAGACAATGGGACTGAATTTAAGAATCAAATCATTCGGGATTTCACAGAGAAACATGGGATTGTTCATCAGACTTCCATAGCTCGCACTCCGGAACAAAATGGTGTAGTTGAAAGACGAAACCGGACGCTCGTGGAAGCAGCTCGAACTATGTTGATCAATGCTCAATTACCGGATTATCTTTGGGCAGAAGCTGTCAACACTGCTTGTTATACTCAGAACCGTGCAATGATCACCAAAAGACACACCAAAACACCATATGAGATTATACAAGGGAGAAAACCAAACATCAACCATTTTCACGTCTTTGGAGCTTTGTGTTATCCGAAGAATGATAAGGATGATCTTGGTAAACTTAAGGCTAAAGCAGATATTGGGATCTTTGTTGGATACTGTGAGAATTCCAAGGGATATCGTATTTGGAATCGTCGGACTGGGGATATTCAAGAAACCATACACGCTAATTTTGATGAACTCACCAAAATGGCTTCTGAGCAAGACCGCTTGGAACCCGCACATAACCGTCTTAACTTCCCCGAATCTTCATCTGCACCCCTACCTTTCAACAGGAAGGATTTGGAAGATTTGTTTGCACCTATGTTCGATGACGTTCGTGTTACTAGTGCATCAGATGCTTCCACCAGTTCCGCTGCTCAACAACTTCCAAATCAAGCACCTGATCTATCAGCATCTACCTCTACAGTAGTTGCTGACGATGCACCACCACCTGAACAATCATCATCCATGGAGAAAACACCTCAACCAGCAGCTGAAGATTCATCCCCCACTTCTACAAATGTTCCAACACCATCAGGATATGACGGGAACGCCTTCTTTAATCCATTTGCTCCACCACCAACTGTACCAGATACCGGAGAATCATCTTCGAGCAACATGGACCCGTCATATCATCATCACAACATTCAACACTACCCATCAACTCATAAATGGACAAGGGATCATCCGTTAGTAAATGTGATTGGCAATCCAGATAAACCAGTTATGACACGACAAAAACTCCACACAGATGGTGAAACTTGCATATACGCTCTCACCGTTTGTCAAGCTGAACCGAAAAATATCAAAGAGGCCTTGACTTACGACAATTGGATTGAATCAATGCAAGAAGAATTGGATCAGTTCAAAAGATTGGAAGTCTGGGAACTTGTTGAAAAACCGGATGGAGTTTATGTTGTGGGATTAAAATGGATTTGGAAAAATAAGCTGGATGCAGAGGGAGTGGTTATTCGTAACAAATCTCGGTTGGTTGCTAAAGGGTATAGCCAAGAAGAGGGAATTGATTTTGAGGAATCTTTTGCTCCAGTGGCAAGGCTAGAGGCAGTGAGAATGTTCCTGGCGTACGCGGCTCATAAAAACATCACAGTTTATCAAATGGACGTGAAGACAGCATTTTTGAACGGACAACCTCATGAGGAGGTGTATGTTTCACAACCAGAGGGCTTCGTCGATCCAGAACATCCACAACATGTTTACAGGCTTAAGAAAGCTCTCTACGGCCTTAAACAAGCCCCGAGGGCATGGTACGATAAACTTGCTGCATTCCTGCTTGCTAATCATTTTACTAAAGGATCTGTGGACCCGACTCTGTTTATACAAAAACACGGGGAGGACATTCTCATCGTACAAATTTATGTGGATGACATCATTTTTGGGTCTACCCATAAAAAATATTCAAACGCTTTTGCAAAACTTATGAAACAAAACTTTGAGATGTCCATGATCGGTGAATTAAATTTTTTTCTAGGATTACAAGTTCACCAATCACCTCGCGGTATATTCTTGAGTCAGTCCAAATATGCACAAGAAATATTAAAGAAGCATGGCATGACAACTAGTGACACCTATAACACCCCTATGTCCTCCTCATCCCCGAAGCTAGATGCTGATTTACATGGGAAACCCACTGATTCTACAAATTATCGTAGTATAATTGGGTCTCTTATGTACCTCACAGCTAGCAGACCGGATGTTGTATTTGCCACATACCTGTGTTCACGCTATCAATCTAACCCAACAGAAAGACATTTATCTGCTGTTAAAAGAATCCTTAGATACATCAAGGGAACCATTAATTTGGGGATCTGGTATCCAAAGGATTCTGGTTTTGCACTAACTGCTTTTTCAGATGCGGATCATGCGGGATGTATTGATACACGGAAGAGCACATCTGGTGGTGTCCAATTTCTCGGTGATAAGCTGGTGTCCTGGCAGTCAAAGAAACAAGATTGTACGTCTCTATCATCAATGGAATCAGAATATGTAGCCATGTCTGCCTGTTGTGCTCAAATCATTTGGATGCGCTCACAACTGATGGATTATGGTTATATCTTCAACAAAATCCCGATGTACTGTGACTCCAAAAGTGCCATAGCTATCTCGTGCAACACAGTCCAACATTCCAAGTCCAAACACATCACTCTCCGATATCACTTCATCAAGGAGCATGTGGAGCAGGGTACCGTTGAGCTGTATTTCGTGGGAACGGAACACCAATTGGCGGATCTTTTCACGAAGGCTTTACCTCATGAACGTTTTGTGAAATTGGTTCACCAAATTGGAATGCGATGTTTGACTCCTCAGGAATTGTCAAATTTTCTCAAAAACTAATACTTGAGTCAAATATCCAAACTATCTTGAAAATAACATTTAAAAAAAAAAAAAAAAAAAAAAAAAAAAAAAAAAAAAAAAAAAAAAAAAAAAAATTGTGTGTGTATGCAAGTACAAATCCTCATTCAACATTTTGTTCATTTTAAAATTGTCTTTATTCACTTCTGAACAAATGTTGAGGGGGAGTCACAAAATTTTACAAATTTTTTACAAATTTGTACTTGCATATTTTCTGTCACACTGTTGCTTTGTATTGGCTTTGATGTGATATCCTAAGGATAATTAGAAATCTGATGGTTACTAATTGTTAAAGGACTAAAAGTGCTAAATATTGAAAATCGTTTGGTTAGGATTTAGTGTGCTAAGAATTGAGGTTAAGGGACTAAATGTGGAAATAGGATAAAAGATAATAGTAAAAGGATTAAATGCAAATCAGAATTAACTGCTCAAGACATTTACTATCTCTGCAAATCCTTTCCCGCATTTACTATCACCAACAACCAAAATCAACGGCTCTAATTCATTCTAATCATCCGTACAAGATCTAACAAATTTGTGAGTGATTTCATGTTTATCAAAGGATTATAACATATGGTTTTCATGGAATTTTAAATCCAACGGTGGAATTTGTGTTAAATAACTAGACGAATTTCTAGGGTTTGCGTAGATTTGGGATTTTTTAATCCTATGTGTTTTGCGTAATAATGCTTGTACTTTTATACTTAGTTGTTGATTATGAAACACAAATGCATGCTTAATTGTTCCAGAAATTCATCTGAATGATTATTCGAAGCTTTAGGGTTTATGTTCATCATTTGGGGAAAATCGTATGAGAATGTTTTGGTATGATTAAAGTGTTGTTATGGTGTTGTTATGACTCGAATTGAATAGTTGTTGCCTCAGATTAAGCCCAGAAACATTAGATGATTATTAATTAAGATTTAGGGTTTATCAAGAACACTATGCACATGCAGTTCGAATCTATAGATTTTGTGGTTAGAAAGTGTTATAAATTGGACAAAATGAGTAAAATAGCTTAGTGAACCTATTGCAATTTGTGTGGAATCATTAATCTGTGAATTGCAAAATTTTTGTGAATGAATCATCGTCAAAACGAGTTTCGGAATTTCTTGGATAAGATATTCTCGAATTTGCAATTGCTATCGCAATTGTCATTTGTTCTCGCAATTGCCATTGCTCTCGCAATTGGTGTTGCTATCGCAAATGGTAATTTGCTCTCGCAATTGAAAAACCTTCTCTCGCAATTGGAAATTTTTCTCGCAATTCGAAATTTTTCTCGCAATTGGAAATTTTTCTCGCAATTGGAAATTTTTCTCGCAATTCGAAATTTTTTCTCGCAATTGGAAATTTTTCTCGCAATTGGAAATTTTTCTCGCAAGTTTTTCTCGCAATTGGTATTTTTCTCTTGCAATTGGTAATTTTTTCTCGCATTTGTCAAAATCTCTTGTTTTTGACTATCTGCCTTTGAAATTACTAATTTCATTGAAATTTCTAATTTCCTTAAGTCTTGTCAAATTTATGAGAAATATTTCTTATGCAAATCAAAATGATCAATTCTCAGATTAACGATTGCTCAGTCATGTTAATAAAGGATGTTGTGTGCAATCACTCAATTTTAACTAATGCTAACACACATATATCCTGCAATTTGGTGTCATAATGCTGTTTCAGATCATCCACAATGTCTTCACAACAACAACAATCACTTCCACCTATCACCAAAGCAGAGTTATTCCCACAAGGATTCAAGGCTAAGTATGGCAAGAACAATTCAAGAGTGGTCTTCGATAATATCAAGTGTGCTGAACCAAGTTGTCGAATTGTCATCGAAATCCTCAAAAGACATGAATGCAGGAGTATCTTGGAAGATTCAGATAGTATTCCAGAGATTTACATTCATCAGATGTGGAGCACTATCAAACCAGATGACAACAACAAATTCTTCACCTGCACTCTTGACAGGAAACAAGTCAAGGTCACTCTAGCACATCTACGTGAAGCTTTATCTCTACCAGATCCACCGGAGACCTCAAGACGATACTGGCCTGCACCCACTGAACAAGACATTCTCAACTTTCTCATTGGCCTTGGATATGATGTTGATCCAGATCTTCCACTCAACATCCTCTCAAATATCAATGCCAAATCCATTCCTCAACCGTGGAGAGCAATGTACTATATTCTGATTCGATCAGTGTCTGGAAGAGACAGTGGACACGAACATCCAAGACTCTCTCATGCTCAACTCTTCTGGGGTTTTGTTACCAAACACAACCTTGATTTTGCTGCTCTTATCTGGGAAGACCTTATGCATCAAATACATGGTGTACTCAAAAAACCCTTGACTAAAATCCCATTCGTCCGATACACCAAGTTGCTGATCAGTCTTCTTCTTGATAAACATCATGATATTTCTAATCGTCCCGAAGACAGATAAAGACATGTGATCAAGATGGACACGGACTTCAAATCAGTATACTTTCCAAAGGATAGCACTCACAAACAAGGTCTTAAGCTGTTTGATGTTCTACTTACTGAAGAGGTCAAGGAAACTCCTGCTTACGCAGATTACATTCAAGCCTATGAGAAGAAGCTTGTCGGTATCACTAAAATGACTGAGGGAACAGGTTCTTCCAAGACTCGTTCCAAGAGTAGTAGAGCTAGCAAAACTGGAAGTGCATCAAGTGCTTCAAAGAAACATCCCCCAAGCAAGAGGAGAATCATCAAGACTGCTCCAAAACCAAAAGTTGAAGAAATTGGTATTCGTGATGAATCCTCTGAATCCTCCGAAGACACTGAACCAGAAATAGAAATACTCAATGAGCAAGAAGCCGAGTTTCAAACAGAGATTGATTTAGAGAATGCTGCTAAGGCAAGTATTAAACAGAAGAAGATTGATGAAGAAAGAAGAGCAGAACTACAGAAGCAAGTTATGAGGGAATTGGAAGCAAAGAAGAAGGAAGAAATTGCTAAGGGAGCAGGAGGATCAGGAGTCACTCCAGCACCAGTCTCATCCCCTAATCCGGTTAATCAACCCGGTGTCTCACAATCTTCCACAGCAAAGCCAGATACAGTTAATCAACCCGCTATGGCTACAACTACGGTTCCCCCTCCTCAATCAAGCTCAGTCAATCAAACCAACTTGGAAAATCAAACACAATCAGATTCTGAAAAGATAATCTTTACAGAAAATGAAATTTCCGACTCAATGTTTGATGACATTCCACAACAAGAGGAGGTACATCACCATGCTGACACTGATGAATGGGGAAATTCTGATGAAGAAAAAGAAATCACTGGATCAAAAGCTACAGAAGCTGCAAATGAACTGGAGGCACTTAATGAAGAAGAAAGGAAAAGGAAGGAAGAAATGGATAGGAAACAAAAGGAGGATGAGGAAGCAGATAACTACATTATCTCTCCATTGAATGATCCATTCAAATCTCCTCAACAACAACCACGTGATCAAACTCCTCCCATTCCTTCTCCCAAACCTTTCTCACCTCCTAAGTCACCTCCTAAGCATCAAACTCCTCCAGAATCACCGGAAAAACCTTCAAAACCTTCATCTTCATCTCACAAGGACTCTGCTTCTCCTAACTCATCATCATCCATTCCATCACTCACTCCATCACCATCAAGGTCACCACCAAACAAAGGCAAAGCAACATTGGCAGAAAGAATCAGAACAGTCATAAAAGGCAAACAAGTCAATAAAATCGCCAAAGTCACAAGAGTTGAAGTTCTCTCACCAATATCTAGGCAAATCAAGAAAGCAGCAAAACTTGCTCAAGCAAGAAGAGAGAGCAAGATGCAAGAACAGATGTCAGAAATGCAAAATCTTATCAAGGGTCTATCTGAACAAGTCAAGGAGATGCAAGAAACAAAGCAGAACATGGATGAGTTTCTTTCTTTCGATATAGAAGACAATATCAAAAGTAAGACAAGACATTATGTCAAACGTTTTACTGCTGATCTACAGAAGAATCTTAATGAGAATGTCAACACTCAACTTGATATCAAGGTCAAAGAAGCAATCATCCTCAATTCTGGCTTCAAGCAACTCAAAGACTTCACCATAGAAGAACTCAAACTTGAGCTTCTCAACAGACTCCACACTATGACATCTCCTTCTCCTGAAGATATTAGTCTTATGAAGTCAATTGCAGCACATATTGAGAATGTTTCCTGCAAAGTTGCTGCTGATAAAGGAAAGAGGATTCGTGATGACGACACTGAGGATCCAGATCCAAATTCCACACAAAAGAAACAAAAGACTGTGAGTGGATCTGGTATTCACATTCAGGAACCACCAGAACAGAGAACTTCTCCACCATCTCCAAATCATCAAGAATCTGGTCCTAAGGAAACTGAGCATCACTTTGAACATTTCATCAATGATGACATTGAGTTTCAACCTCAAGATGACCCACCTCAAGATGATCCACCTCAATCACCTCCAAAACCAGCAAAAGCCAAACCATCCAGCAGTAAAAAGTCTTCTGAAGAACCAGCTGTGCTTACATGGTTAGATACTGACGAAGACTTACATGGAAACAACTGGTTCGACCACCTTGCACAGGCTCAAATCATCGACGACGAAGCTTCAAAGATAGAAGACAGCACGTTTGAATACAATCAGAAAGTCAAACATGCTTTCAACATTAAGAAGATGACAAAAAGAGAGCTTCGTAGAATCAAGAATGATGCCTTCAATCTTTTAAAAGATAAGTCTGCAAGTGCTGCCGAGTTGGAATATCATCTGGAGAATATTGCTAGAGCATTATCTAAAGACTTCGATTGGACAAATCCAGATGTATACAGGGAAGGTGGTCTCGACAGCAAGAAACGTCCATACATCACCGACTGGACAAAACCACTTCCTGTGATACGACCATATCATGGAATGTCAGGAATCCCATATTCATTCTTCTTCAACCAAGATCTGGAACTACTTGTACATGGGGCTTCTAGTACAATCAAATATGCTACCTCAATAACATTCACTCCTGCTGCAAACTACATCAATCCTGCCATTGAGGAAGAAGCTAGACTCCTCAAACTCTTCATCAACAAACGGGCAAAATATGATCGTGACGCTGAGCTTGGAATTCACCATTGGTTTGACAAACGCAAATCATGGTACAAGTGCAAACTCGCTCTCATGGCATCCCGAGAAAAGGTGTTCAGTGATCTTCGCATCAAGGCAGTGCTCGATGCTAAGGGATCACAAAAGCTTGGGTACACGTTCATTAATGAGATCAAGGTTCGCAGACAAGATAATCTTATTTACACGTTCAATGAAGCAGACTTTCCTGAACTCAATCTCAACGACATTGAAGACTTGTATTTGATGAAAGTACAAGGGAAGCTGAATCACCTCAATCCTACTCTTCTGTATGCATTTAGCGCTGCTATATGCCACTTCATCAGAAGAACAGTGATCAAAGAACGTGTAGAAGATCTTCAACTTGGAGTTGAAAGTTATCAGAAGAAACTGAATCTTGAGGAACCCATGTTTACTCTCACTGACAACAAGGAGCCTCAGTACTTGCTCAAGACCGACCCTATCTTCGGATTCGTCTACAGAAGTGCAACGAACACTAACCGTTTCATGCCACATAAAGAGATTCACAAATTTTGTGATGACACGCTAAAGAATGTTCGAGATGGGTTAGTCACACGGGTTCAGGATCAAATATTGAAGAAGCACAAGAAATGGAATCATCAGCAGCTCAGGCAGGTCAAGAATTTTATCTGGTCAATCGAAGAAAGGCTCTACAGAAGGGATCAGATGAGGAGATTGGAAACTTATGTTGGTGGTCGTCCTCCATTTGCCATCAGATTATTCCAGAGAACAGATCCTAAATTCACCACGTTTGGCCGAGGCGGTTAATTTGTAAGAATTTGATTTCAATATTCAATATTCATTCAATATTCTTACTTATATATGACTGTGAATATGACTACGGCTTGTGCACAAATAACAGTGTACAACCCGGACCCCAAAGAAAGGACCCTGAGGTACGCTTCAGTGCCTCAATCCTGAAAAAGGAGCGAAAGCTTCTTACTTATGAGCAGAATTAAAATCAGAATGTTTTACAACGTTTTTTCAAACATTCTGCTCATAAGGACAAGTATTCCCTCGTCCAGGGGGAGTATTTGAAAAATATAATCTTTGTTCAAAAAGAAGTATCAAAGTTCTTGAAACTTCTTCCCTAAAACTCAAAAACAGCATATTTTAATCATAAACGTTTTTCCAAAAATATCATGAGTATGCTATTTTTGAGGGGGAGAAGAAACAAATGATTAAAATATGATGTCTCATTTGCTGGAATCTCGTGTGCTCAAACTCAGAATTGACCCTCGAATTGACGAATAGGAAAGTCAGTAGTCGAAAGGACATGTCCCGGACGGGTAATAATTTCAAGCCAGTTTATCTGGTGATGTAAGCGTGTCTCGCAAAGGACGTGTCTGAGTAGAAAGTACCGATTTCGAGCGATAATCTTTGAATCTGATCTGGACGGGTAATAATTTCAAGCCAGTCTAACTGGTGATGTAAGCGTGTCTCGCAACGATCAGGTTCATTGAAAGTCAATCAATTCAAAAGTGCAAACTCTTTCCGGCATGTGCAAATTTCAAATCTATTACTTATGCGCACATGTTAAGGGGGAGTATTTCTGAAAATCATCAAACTCTCAAGGTGTCAACAAAATGTCTTTACAATTATCGACACTTTGAGAGATTTTCAATGGTTTTGGTCTTATGGCATCATTAGGATAGTCATGGAGTTATAAGGTGACTAAGGTTAGGGAAAACCGTCCTATGATCCGCCAGAGCCGGAGGGATCTACCCAAGGACAATACCAATAGTTTAGAACTAGAAAGTCCTAGGTATGATATAAAAAGGAGAAAATGAATGAACGGAGAAAGAAGGGGTTGAAGAATTAAAAAGAAAAGTAAAGTAAAGGGTGAAAAGAAATAGCCCTCCATTTGTTCAACCTTAGGGCAGACACCGGGTTCAATTCATAATCTACTGGTTGATGAGCATCACCGGTATTGAAGACCAAAGACGTCATGGACCCAGTGACGCACTAAAAAACCTTCTAAGCCACTCAAGTGTCTCTCAAAAGACATTTGTTTCATTCACACGGAGAACCCTTCATAATCTATCGACATCTCATTACGAGATTGTTGATATTGAAAAGGAGGCAATCTGCTCCTCGCCTCCGATGACCAAACAAATGTGCACTTATTGAGTCTAGAGCCATGAGATTCATAAAAGATCTCTTAGGTACACTTAGAATTACTCTGGTGTTCTACATCATGGGCATCAGTTGTAAATTTAAGAAAAGTGTCCTTCGCAGATCTTAGCAATCTGCCGAGAACATTCATGAGAAAAGTCACTTTTGTGATTATCAATGATTGAATGGAAATCCTGCCAGAACAACATCAAACAATTCTGACAGCAGGTCACTTCGGTAACTCCTTGTGGGTTACGCTTAGTGTTTGCTCCAAATGGTCTACAGTCGTGGGGTGATCTCCAGCGACTCACTGAATCGTGGGTGCACTTCGGTGTGTCCGTGTAATCCCTTTCGGGGGAATCCAGTTCAGAACGGTCTGGGTTAGGATTTGAGAAAGTCTTCACACTATGCTGTTGATAATTTCAAGTCTGAACCTGTAAGTACCGGTTGGTTCGTGCTGTTGCTGCTGCTGCTGCTGCTGAGGAGCTGGAGTTCGATCATCAAGACTCCATCATGTTCATAGTTTGATGAAATGTTCTCTCAAAGACTCAGTAACATCAAAAGTTCAACATATGTAATTGTAAAGTCAAAAGTTCGAGCATCTCAACCTTTCACAAGATTAAGATTGAAAAGTGAGAACATGTTGCAGAAAACAATTTCAAAGATATATGAGCATGATGGAGAAGACGAGAAGACGTTGGAGATTGGCAGATAGAGACAACATCATATCATCATTACACAAGAACAAAGAAACAAAGATTATAAAGACGTCGGAAGCCTAAGAAGCAAAGAAGACGTCGGGCAACATTGATGATCAAGACTTAGGGGGAGATTGTTAGGAACACGTTTTAAATATTTTACAAGTCTTGTTCATTTAATTAATGTTGCACAATTAGGACTATATTGTTTGTATTCATGGACCGGTTCAATAGTAGTCCTTGGACCGGTCATATTATTTAATTAATCCTTATCACATGTAAAGGGAATATTCCTAAGAATTATTCCCTCCCAATGCCTATAAATACAAGGCAAGGGAGTCATTTTCATTGTTGGTTTTCTTATGTATGTGCGGAAGCTATGCTTGTGTGTGAATCGTCTTAAATGAAAACCTTCCATATTATTCGTCTCTTCTTATTTCTCTTATTCTAGCTTATCGTGTTTAGCTTATTAATATTTCCATACGTAGCTTATTATTATTTAGATAAGTAGTAGATCGAGTTGTTTTTTGTTTAAATCATTAACGAGAGTGTGTTGTTGAGATCATTATAGTGACCTACAACCATAAAGATAGTGCCTCCAAATTCTCAGCGCAAACATGACTGATCTTAACTCTAGGTCATGGATTGTGTAGTTTTTCTTGTGGGTTTTCAGCTGTCGAGAAGCGTATGCTATCACCTTTTCTCTCTGCATCAGCACAGCTCCCAAACCCTTGTGTGATGCGTCACAATACACAACGAAATCTTCACTACCCTCGGGTAAAGCCAAAATAGGTGCACTACACAATCTTTCCTTAAGGAGTTGAAAAGCTTCTTCCTCCTTATCTCCCTAGTCGTATTTCACATTCTTTTGTGTCAGTTTCGTCAACGGCTTAACTATCTTAGAAAAACCTTCAATAAACCTTCGGTAATAACCGGCAAGTCCTAAAAATTGTCGTATTTCATTAGGCGTTTTGAGCATTGCCCAATTCTTTATTGCCTTAATCTTAGCGGGATCCACGTGAATGCCCTGTCTATCTATCACGTGACCCAGAAACTGCACAGTCGATATCCAGAATTCACACTTTGAAAACTTGGCGTATAACTCCTCCTTTTTCAATAATTCCAGAATTAGCTTGAGATATTCCTCATGCTCTTTCTCATTCTTGGAATATATTAGGATATCATCAATGAATACTATTACAAATTTATCCAAATACGGCTTACACACTCGATTCATGAGGTCCATGAATACAGCTGGTGCATTTGTCAAGCCGGATGGCATAACTTGGAATTCGTAATGGCTATATCGGGTTCGGAACGCGGTTTTCGGGATGTCCTCTTCCCTGACTCGAATCTGGTGATAACCTGATCTCAGGTCTATCTTCGAATAAACCAATGAACCTTGCAACTGATCAAATAAATCGTCAATTCTCGGGAATGGGTACCTATTCACAATGGTTAGTTAATTCAACTCCCGATAGTCAATACACATTCTGAAGGATCCATCATTCTTCTTAACAAACAATACAGGAGCGCCTCAAGGCGAAGAACTCGGTCTGATAAAACCTTTTCCGGATAGTTCAGCTAACTGATCAGACAACTCCTGTAACTTCGTAGGTGCTAACCGATAGGGTGCTCGTGCTACAGGCGCGGCTCTAGGCACCAAATCGATTTAAAATTCGATTTGTCTGGCCGGTGGGAGTCCAGGTAGGTCTTCTGGAAAAACTTCTGGGAAATCCCTTACGATTGGCACATCTTCCAACCTTTTCTCTCCGGGCTCCTTTTCCTTCTTTTCAGTAACATGAGCTAGAAAGAGGTGGTATCCTTTCTCGATGTACTTCTGCACCTTCGTACACGAGATGATGCTCAATCTTGACGAACGCGCACGATCACTCCGATCTCCTTCAATTATCAGAACTTCGTTCCCATAGGGTACTCTGACGATCTTTTCATCACAGACGATGACAGCATGATATTTCGATAGCTGATCCATCCCTATGATGACGTCAAAACTACCCAACTCTACTGGCATAAGGTCAATGTTGAATGGGCGGTTTAATAAGTTTAGAGTGCAACCCCTTATAATGGTACCTACTCTTTTTAGGTTTTCGTTTGCTAATTCTACGTCGAATACATTATCTAAGGTGGTTGGGGCTATATCAATTAAAGGACTAAAAGCGGTCGACACAAAAGTTCTATCTGCTCCCGTATCGAATAGTACTGAAGCATAACGATTATTTAAAAGAAACGTACCCGTCACCACGTTCGGGTCGTCCTGGGCTTCCCTTCTACCCACGGCATAAACTCTTCCACGGGCTCCTTCTCCATTGCCCTGATTTCCATTGTTGACCACTGCTACTTGGTTGCCTGGTCCACCACCATTTCCTTGGTTTCGGGGCTTGTTGCACTTATTCCGGTAATGACCCTTTTCACCGCACCCAAAGCAGGTGACTTCCGCCCTACGGTTGTGGGGTGGTGCTGCTTGAGCGGTGGCTAGGGGTCTTGCCCTACAGTTCTTTGCCAAGTTTCCTATTCTCTGGCAGTTGTGACATTTCACTATGCACTATCCCTTGTGATGTAGCTTGCAGTGGTTACAAAAAGGTGCGTTCTTGTCATATCCCTTCTTATCACCTGAACCAGCTGCATAAGCTTTGGCTACATTCTGCTTTTTGTTCTGAGAGCTGTTGTTACTACCCTTCGAGTGATCTTCCCACTTCCTTTTATGGTCAGTACTCTTTTCTGGAACATCCTCCAGTTCCTGATCCATCAACTTGTTTGCTATCTCCATGGTCTCATGAAGATCTGCAGCTCTCGAGGTAGTCACATCACCTCTTATGGACTTCGATAAACCACCGATATACCTCTCAATCAATCTTACCTCAGTCTGAACCATTTTGGTACATAGCAAGGCCAACTCCTGAAATCTCTGGTTGTAAGCAGCCATATTGTTGTTTTGCACCTTCAAATTCCAAAACTCTATCTCCAACTTCTTGACCTCATTTCGTGGGAAATATTTCCTCATCACTAATTCCTTAAAGTCTTCCCACGGCATAGCATAAGCAACATCCATGTTAACAGATTTCATGTAGTTATTCCAACAGGTTAAAGCAGCATCCATGAAAGTGAAAGATGCATACTTGACCCTGTCGTCATCGTTACAACCACTGATGCGAAACACGGTTTCTAGCTTCTCAATCCATCTGGCCAGGCCAACGGCTCCCTCTGTTCCTCCAAATCCTCCAACCATGATCTTTCGGAATTCAGAGTAAGTACAACCACGACTGTTGGTCACTGGCCTAGATGTTCCGGTGTTGGTGGTCGAATTGTTTGTAGCTGCGAGAGCGGCGGCCACGCGATCAGTGACAAGCTGATCTAGAGTTGCTTGATTCACCACTGGTGTATTTGCCGCGGCCCTGGTTGGTGTGGCGTTCTCAGCAACTTGGCCCTGTGCGGCTCTTGTCGGGGCAACATTCTCAGCAGTCCTTCCCTTTACTGAACTTGTTTGGGTGGGTTTGTTGGCGGTTTGTCCTCGTGTGACTCTGGTTGACTTTCGTTTGGGTGCCATTTATCTGCATCACAAAAAGATGGCGATAAATGAGATCTTGTTTATGGAAGGAAAGAATCA
Source organism: Artemisia tridentata subsp. tridentata (assembly GCA_021014915.2). NCBI lineage: Eukaryota > Viridiplantae > Streptophyta > Magnoliopsida > Asterales > Asteraceae > Artemisia > Artemisia tridentata. The sequence goes on along the minus strand of CP139503.1, from coordinate 231,110,802 downwards.
TATGAATATATGGATAGTGCAAACATAATGCAAGAATAAAGTCAACCACAGAGGAAAAATGAATAATCGAATAGAAAAACCAAGCTTGTTATATATATATATATATATATATATATATATATATATATATCAAAAGGATAAGGCTTACAAAATTATAAGCATGGTTAAAAGTTAGTTATGGAATACTAAAGAAATACTAGTCATCCTAATGTATACATCATCAACTACAACTACTCTAGGCTCGGTCACTAACTAGGCGTAACTGCTCAAAAGCTAAAGTCATTCCTCCAATGGTAGTCTCCAACTGGCCTATACGATCTCTCAACTCCTGATTCTCTCTCATCACTGCTCCAATAGTGTACTCTGCAGTCATAATCCTCTGCCACTGAGTACGATCAACACCTCTTGCTCGTCTCAACATTCCCTACATCCTGCTCTGGCCTCTGCCAAAGCCAATAGCCCTAAAATCCAAATTCCTAAGCTCTCAACCATGCAACCTCTCCAAAGCATCCAACCTAGCTCTCAATCCAATCATCACCCGCCGATCAGAGTACATCTCCTCAAATAACACACAAGCAACCCTATCAACAGTCCCAATCCTCCTCTCCACACTATGAATACGATCAGACTGCTCTAACCTCCCGATCTGGTCTGAGTGCACATCAAGTAAACTGGCCTGATTCGCCAGTTGAATCCATATCTGCTCCATCTCAGTGGGTTCCTCGAGCTCTGCAAGTGGAGAAACCAATGGTAATGGAAGTGGAGTAGGCATCGGAGATGGAGGTATGAACGAAGGAGATGATGGTGTGTACTCTGGGCTAGCTGCACGTACACCCGTGCTGACATCACAAGCAATATCCATCCACTGACTGTCACTCACATCCTGAATCTGGGCATCCCTGGAACTCTGTACAACCTCAAATATACCCTAAACATCCTCCATGATGCCCTTACCATCCCGCAGCATCATAACCTGATACAGATCCATAAGTGCATCTCTGTCCCTGTCATCATCTGTATAAATAGGAGTGTGCTCCGTAGGTGTTGTCACAGCTGAAATAGGCTCATCCTGAACCTGCTCTGGATCTTCCACTGGATCCTCATCCTCCTCTGAGTAAGTCTCAATCGATCTCATAAGTCTTTGGCTAGGTGGGGAATGGTCTGGAGATGACATGGGTGACTAAGATGGTGATTCAGTAGGGGTACCCATGTAGCCATAGCGGGTCCTACTGAGGGATGAAGATAACACAGATGATAACTGGAGGTGACGTCCACGGACTCGCCTATACGAGGCCCGACTTCTGATAGGTGGGGTATCCTGAACATGCTGGGTGAAAGTGTATAGCTGGGATGGGGATGAGCGGTGTGTTGTGGTGTATCTGGGTAAATATGGTGAGGTAGACACTGTAGTGGTGTGTACATACTGAGTTGGAATGGGTGGCTGAGCAGTGGCTCGGACAACCTCCATCAACGGGTCATCCGCAAATGGAACTGGTTGTCACATCGGAGAAGTGTGTCCAGCAGCAGCTACCTCGCCATATGTACCGAAAGGGAGAGACATAGTCTGTGACAAATATGGTGCGAGACGTGTAAGTATATAGAAAATACTTATATCATATATGCTTAATAAAATACTCAAATAGCATATCATAACACTTAATCAAATAAAGCAAATAATGTTCAAATCATAGCAAGCTAAACTGGCAGGCATCTAGCGGTCATAAGGAAAAGTTTTTCATAAATCGGTTAGTTTTTATAAACCTATTTCTCTATAACCTAGGCTCTGAATACCAATCTGTAACACCCCCAAAATCATAATTTTGCGGAAACATACACTTTGGGTGCTACTAAATCGATAATCACAACACAAGATATAGAGAACGGATTGAAAATCCATTTTAAAATACATTACATGTTAAAAGTCATGTTGTCTTACTTAAAATCCATTTCAAATAAAAATGTAGCCCATTAAACAAAGCGGTCCAAATTTCAGAGTTAACGCAATATTAAAAACATTTCCAACAATTATTATGACCATCGCCATGCCCAGCCTTCAGTAAACACACCTCAGTTTTCTGAGAAAAACATGCTAAAAGTCAGCTAACGCTGGTGAGTTCATAGGTTTAAAGTAAATAACACATATGGACCATAGCAATATTCGGCAAACAATTTAGCAATAACACACTATCATGTTATGTAAATACTAAGCCTCATCTAACCGAACAAGATATCGCAGCATGCTGGTATGTGCTTAAACACATACCTTTATTTGACCAAAACCGGACCCAAATAGACCAAAAACTAACCAATTATGCCAAATATCTCGTGTTTTTGTGTTTATGATTGTGCAGGGATGGATATTATAAAAATGGACAAATATCAAGATGAAAAGACAAACCGAGCACGGGATTTGTGAAGAGGATTAAAAAGCCGGGACCCGGGAAGAAATTCACGAGTTTGGTTCGAGATATTGCTCAAAAATCCCAAAGTGCCCTTGGATTATTTTCATTTGGAAAAATTGGCCCTTGTATTAAATTTGAAGAAACGGCAGAAATGGTCCTTGAAGCTTACATGTTTACACCTTTGGTCCTTGGTTTAAACCTCATTTTATCCTATACACTAATTACTACACATCCGGATCCAAAATAAATACCAACCCACCACACTTAAACCCATAACCCTTAAACCCATCCCAATATTAAACCAAATCTTACTCAGCCCACTACTAAACCCTACCAAGCCCATCACCCCTAAGCCCAAAACCATATTAGTTAACAAAAAAAAAAAAAAAAAAAAAACGGGGTCAAACCCCCAACCTCAGTCAAACCCCAGGTCAAAATCCCTAATCAAACTCCCTATTCACCTTCTTCTTCTTCTTAATCCCTTTTAACCCGCCAAAAAGCTTAATCCCCATCCAGTCACTATATGCTTTCCACCACCTCACCACTACTAGACAAGAACACCACATGGGTGTGTTTCCCTCACCCCCTCCACCTCATCTATCCTAGGACCACACTTATCATCTACGGCTCAAGATGCAAGATTGGGGACCAAGGCAAAATCAAGGGCCAAGAAAGCATCCAAGGACAAGCTGGACACCCTCACAGAGAAAGCACAAGAAAACCCTAGTTGAGGGCCTATATATAGCAGATTCTTCTCAAAATAATTTTTTGTCCCACTTTTCATGTATTTAGAAAAGTTTAGACCAATTTTATTGTCTTAATTACTGTTTTCGTAGTGTAATGTTTTAATTTTAGTTGTAATTTCAGTTTGGTATTTAATGAAATTTCAATTTTTTTGTTCTTGGTTAAACATGGTCAACTGCTTATGTTACTGCTTATTTGCTTATTTTCTGTCCTTGAGTTGCTTTTGACTGCTTTTCTTTTAGTTCTTGGTAGTTTAAAGTTAGTTTAGAGCTTGTAGGTTATATGATTGCTTTAAAACAGCCCTTTTGCAGCCTGCATATTTTTTTTCATTTTCCACCTTTTTAGCCCCTTTTAATGATTTTTAATTCCATCATGTTTAGGTGTTTTAAGCTGAAACTTTGCACATCTAATCTCTTGTTGTTTATCTAGTTGCTGAATTTTTTTTAGATTTTATTGATTAGCTTTTGATAGTTTTTTATTAGCCTAAACAAACCCTATTTCTGCCTTGTGCAAATGATATCAGCAGACCCCAAAACTTTTTGGCTTATTTGAGCTTTTTAAGAAGCTTATTTCTGAAAATCTTGGCTTATTGTGATTTGGATTCTGGTTTTCAGTTCGAGTTTTAGCTTATTTTTCATGTTAGCTTATTAAATAACTTGTTTAATCACTTGCATTTTTTGTGAGCTTATTTTCCTATTTGTTGCCTACTGATTGAAACTGAATAAGCTTATCTAAGCTTATTTGTGAGTAGTTTTAAAAGTTACTATTGTTGAGTTTCAAAAAGAAAACCAAGAAAAAAAAATTAAATTGCAAAAAGCCAGACCTGGGACTCGAACCCAGGTCACCCAGTTCATAAGACACAACCCTTCCCAGTATGCTCTAGTTATGCTCGTTTATTTTAGTGCAACTTTTATTTCTTAACCTTTGTTTTCCCAATTAGCCTTTATAAGTTGTTTGGCTTTTTACTGCTTATCCAGTTAATCTTTTTCAGAGGTTTTATTTATATTAGCTTTTTATTAGTTTAAAGTATTTTCCTGCCAAGTTTTAGAATTTTCCTAAATCGTTTACTATTTTTAAAGCATTTAATTAGTTTAATTAGTAATTTAATCATAATAAATTGATTTTTAATCAGAAAAATATAATTCTTTTTCTCAAAATTTTCTTTTATCATTTAGAATGTAGGAAAAAAATTTTCATGCCCGTAGGATTAGTATTGCTCCAATTTCACTTTTTATTTTGCGCGCTTACGTAGTTTTTGATTTATTTGCACGTTTTTAAGATTTCCTTTTACGTTGCCTTAGAATAGCATTTTTCCCTTGCCTTATTTACTGTTTTTAGTTTATGTTTCATCATTTTAGTTTAAAAATCATTATCACTCACTTTTATTCACCATTCACTACACAAATCACGATCCCGAATCACTAATTCCATTCAATCTTCATCGGGACAACGAACTTCGGGGTTTTCACATTACTTCCATTTTGTGATTCCCTATTCCTTAAACTATAATTGAGATATCAATTTTTGGCGCCGCTGCCGAGGAAGGTTGAAGTGAGTTCGTGATTCTGTTTTTCGATTCGTGTCTTGAAGATCCTTCCTCGTGAAGTTTCGTATATATCTTGTGAATATTTTTTATCAAAAATCCAAAAAAAAATTGAAAAACCTTGAAAACCCAAAAAGATTTTCTTTTCAAAAATTATTTTCCTTTATCTTTTAAAATGTTTCAAAATTTTAAAAACCCAAAAATTTTCTTCTTATTCCTCTTATCCGTTCGATTCTTTATCTCTATCCCTCTATCCGTTTAATTCCTCTTCTCTATGTCTTCATCTTACCATTATGGTTGTCAATGGTGTGGCGGTCCTCATAATGGTGGGAATTGTCCCGGTTGTAGCATGGTGGAATCGGGAAACGGGTTTGTCTATGACCAAAATCCTTATTCTTACCATGAAACACCCAACTATTTCAACCAGCCACCACACCATGAGATGGAAACATATTCTTGTGAATATTGTGGAGGTCCACACCCGAGTTTTGATTGTCAAGCAAGGGATACGTTTGTCTATGAACAAGTTCCATGTAATCAAAACTTCGGATATGACCATTATCCACATAATTCACCGAATCAGTCACAACAATCATATTGTTGTGAGTACTGTGGAGGTCCTCACTATAACTCTGATTGTCAAACGAGGAATCCGCTTGTCTATGAGCATGTTCCTTGTAACAATTATGACTATTCTTATCATCACCAACCTCCACAGTATGAAACGATTCAAACACCATCTCAAGAACTTCCTCAAGAACTTCTCATTGGTATTCTTGATGTTCTTAATGCACTAAAGGATTCGATTAAAAAACGTACCCCAGAAGAACCTCACCAGAAAACTTATGGAGAGCTTCTAGCTGAAGAACAAGCAGCTAGAGTAAGCTCCCAATATCGTCAAACTTTTGTTTACGATGACGACGATGATGAGGATTCTATGTGGGGAGTTTGTGAGAGTTCGTCGGCTGCAGCCACTCCCGTCAAGCTTTGCAGTAGTTCACCAGTTGCTGTCACTCCCGTTGAAAAATAGGAAGATACAAGAACTATGGGTGAATTACTAGCAGAGGAGCATATGCAATATATCAGAGCTTTATATGGCGGACATAAGGCCAACGACGTTTATGACGAGGAGTGTGCCCATGCAGATATTCAAATATCAGATGAACCTCCGAGTGGCAATCCCACTCCACCTATCATTTCCGACTCTTCCCCTTCCCTCACTCCGTCTGAGGGAAGTGATCCTATCTTGGAAGAGATCGATGCTTGTCTCAAGGATGAATCAATTTTGCCAGAAATTGATAATTCTTATCTTGATCCGGAGGGAGATATTCTTCATCTTGAGAAATTATTGGACAATGATCCACCACTTTTTCACCCTCTGAAGGAGGTTGAAATCAATGCACCAAAGAAATTTGATGACCTTGTTCCCGAAACCTTCAAAATGACTCTCACCAATCCTCTGTTTGAGTTCGAATCGGAGTTTACTTTGATTTATGATAACCCACTCTTTGATAATCAGGTGGAGGAGAGTGATGAGTCTGTGACGGAACTTGAGCTCATAGATTCTTATCATATGATTGATTCTCTTCAAGAGGAGTTCTCCGGTGAACTCACTCATATCATACCTCCTCCGGAGTATGATTACTATGTTTTTGAGGAAGATCATGACCCGGGGGGAGATGTACTCTATCCTAAGAGTTTTATTATTGATGATATCATTCCGACCCTCCCTCCCGAGGTTTTTCAGAGCTCTAATGATGAAGAATGGATTCCCATTCAGATCATGATCTTTCTCCCCTTCTTCACCTATCCGGTGACTTCTCGTCTCCTTCACTCCTTCGGGAGTGAAGACACCATCTTTGACCCCAGCATCTCTCATTCTTTTTAGCCGTGGGTATCTCATCGGAGTGGAACTTTCATATGCTTCAATGTTTATTCAAACATCTTGAATAAAAGTCCGATTGAGATTATCTCTTCCACTTGCTCCCCCAAGGACAATTAAATTTGGGGCGAGTCTAAGCCTTTCCGACTCGATACTAAACAAGCGCTTCGTGGGAGGCACCCCATGCTTATCCATCTATCTTCTTATCTCTTTTCTAATAAGTGACGTGAGGAGGGCTACCTCTTCCATTTTTCGTGTTTCATGGTTGTTTATGTCCAGGATTTGCCCGATGAATGAAGACTCTCGTGCTCGCGGTTTACTTCTCTCCACTCGAGTTTCATCATTCGTTGCTCATCCGATATCCTAAATCTTATCATTTTACGTTTATCTTTGGCATAATTCGTAAACGGCCTTAGATTTATGTAGGAGAACCCTTACCTTTAAGACATTGAGGACAATGTCTCGTTTTAGTCTGGGGGGGGGGGGGTAATCTTTCGATTTGATTTTTGCCTTGCATTTTTGCCGTTTACTCATGCAACCCCGTTTTTCCTCCAAAATTGAAAAAATCCAAAAAATGAGAAAAATTGAAAAAAAATTTTGTGCAAAAATATAATAAATTTTGACATTTTTGTTGAATTTCCGCTGGTGAGAGTAGGAATAAAATTCTGACTTGATCGGGCGTGTTGAGCCCTACCTTGTTCCATTAACCATTTATAATCTATAAGCTCGTGCTAGTCTTTTATACAAGGAGCTATAAAATGCGAATTCTTTTTAAGAGTTTGCAAGTTCCCGTATCGACTTTATATATGCATGGCTTGATTATTTGACTAAGCATTCGCGGATCTTATTATTTAAGATTTTAAATTTGCGAAGAACGAGAAATGATAGAGTTTATTTAGAAGTTAGATGCTAAGCGTGGAGTAGTTGGTTCTCTTTAGAGCTCATCGAAGTTACTTATGGCCTTTTACTCTCGCAAAATTGTTTCACTATATATATCTGTAAGAATAATTAAAGATGTTAGGTTTTGCCGATGATTAGTTATTGGTCTTCTTAAAAGAATCCTTGTTTTGAAAATTGGGTACACATCAAGGTTCCTTAATAAATACGTTTAATAATAATAAGTTAAGTGCTCTAAGCTACGGATTCGAGATCGGGCCTTGGATCCTTATTTCCGGAAGGCGTTTAGGTCTTGGCTACCCTCTTACACCGGCCCTTGGACCCTTAATTCTGAAAGGCGTTAAGGTCTTGGAACTCTCCGTTGTAACAGCCCTTGGATCCTTTATGCCGGAAAGTGTAAGGTCTTGGAATTAAACCGTGAAGTTACGTCGTTTAGGGTACGCAAGTGAAAAGTTAGTGGGAAAAAAAAATATTAGTGATAAGAAAAAAAATAGAAAAAAGTCAAAAATATAAATAAAAACCTTGATGTGGACCTCATTTTCAAAGCAACGGTTCTCGAGAGAAGATTGAAAACTACTTAGCGTCTTAATTTAGTATCTTTATCGGCATAAACATATCGAAATGAGAAAATATGAAGAAATTCATTTCTCACCAAAAATAAAATAAATAGAGGAAATTAGGAAAAATGGGAGCAAGAGGTAATTACACAAGTAACTTTCATGGGTAGTGTTGGCATCTAACTTGTAAATAGACAATGATTTCGTTTTTAAGCTTAGTTTGGGGACTCGTGAAAAATCAGGAACGACGAATTTTATCCGTATGGTCACTTCTTTATGAGTCGTGTTTCCTACTCGATCACCCTAAAAGTTATTGGAAGATAATGATTGTCAACAAAACCGTCACATGATTATGAGAAAAATACAAAAATAGATTAAAAGGAAAATCGGAGAGTTTTTAGAACTTAAGATTTCTCAATCTCTTTTGAAAATTTTGCTACTTCTCAAAGTTAGTAAAAAGAGATTAGAAATTTTTGGATTTAAAAACGTGTTTTTATAACATTGCGTGAGGACACAGCAATATCTTAGTCTGGGGGAATTTTGGTATGTGCTTAAACACATACCTTTATTTGACCAAAACCGGACCCAAATAGACCAAAAACTAACCAATTATGCCAAATATCTCGTGTTTTTGTGTTTATGATTGTGCAGGGATGGATATTATAAAAATGGACAAATATCGAGATAAAAAGACAAACCGAGCACGGGATTTGTGAAGAGGATTAAAAAGCCGGGACCCGGGAAGAAATTCACGAGTTTGGTTCGAGATATTGCTCAAAAATCCCAAAGTGCCCTTGGATTATTTTCATTTGGCAAAATTGGCCCTTGTATTAAATTTGAAGAAATGGCAGAAATGGTCCTTGAAGCTTACATGTTTACACCTTTGGTCCTTGGTTTAAACCTCATTTTATCCTATACACTAATTACTACACATTCGGATCCAAAATAAATACCAACCCACCACACTTAAACCCATAACCCTTAAACCCATCCCAATATTAAACCAAATATTACTTAACCCACTACTAAACCCTACCAAGCCCATCACCCCTAAGCCCAAAACCATATTAGTTAACAAAAAAAAAAAAAAAAAAAAAAAAAAAAAACGGGGTCAAACCCCCAACCTCAGTCAAACCCCAGGTCAAAATCCCTAATCAAACTCCCTATTCACCTTCTTCTTCTTCTTAATCCCTTTTAACCCGCCAAAAAGCTTAATCCCCATCCAGTCACTATATGCTTTCCACCACCTCACCACTACCAGACAAGAACACCACATGGGTGTGTTTCCCTCACCCCCTCCACCTCATCTATCCTAGGACCACACTTATCATCTACGGCTCAAGATGCAAGATTGGGGACCAAGGCAAAATCAAGGGCCAAGAAAGCATCCAAGGACAAGCTGGACACCCTCACATAGAAAGCACAAGAAAACCCTAGTTGAGGGCCTATATATAGCAAATTCTTCTCAAAATAATTTTTTTTCCCACTTTTCATGTATTTAGAAAAGTTTAGACCAATTTTATTGTCTTAATTACGGTTTTCGTTGTGTAATGTTTTAATTTTAGTTGTAATTTCAGTTTGGTATTTAATGAAATTTCAATTTTTTTGTTCTTGGTTAAACATGGTCAGCTGCTTATGTTACTGCTTATTTGCTTATTTTCTGTCCTTGAGTTGCTTTTGACTGCTTTTCTTTTAGTTCTTGGTAGTTTAAAGTTAGTTTAGAGCTTGTAGGTTATATGATTGCTTTAAAACAGCCCTTTTGCAGCCTGCATATTTTTTTTTCATTTTCCACCTTTTTAGCCCCTTTTAATGATTTTTAATTCCATCATGTTTAGGTGTTTTAAGCTGAAACTTTGCACATCTAATCTCTTGTTGTTTATCTAGTTGCTGAATTTTTTTTAGATTTTATTGATTAGCTTTTGATAGCTTTTGATCAGCCTAAACAGACCCTATTTCTGCCCTGTGCAAATGATATCAGTAGACCCCAAAACTTTTTGGCTTATTTGAGCTTTTTAAGAAGCTTATTTCTGAAAATCTTTGCTTATTGTGATTTGGATTCTGGTTTTCAGTTCGAGTTTTAGCTTATTTTTCATGTTAACGTATTAAATAGCTTGTTTGATCACTTGCATTCTTTATGAGCTTATTTTCCTATTTGTTGCCTACTGATTGAAACTGAATAAGCTTATCTAAGCTTATTTGTGAGTAGTTTTAAAAGTTACTATTGTTGAGTTTCAAAAAGAAAACCAAGAAAAAAAATTAAATTGCAAAAAGCCAGACCTGGGACTCGAACCCAGGTCACCCAGTTCATAACACACAACCCTTCCCAGTATGCTCTAGTTATGCTCGTTTATTTTAGTGCAACTTTTATTTCTTAACCTTTGTTTTCCCATTTAGCCTTTATAAGCTGTTTGGCTTTTTACTGCTTATCCAGTTAATCTTTTTCAGAGGTTTTATTTATCTTAGCTTTTTATTAGTTTAAAGTATTTTCTTGCCAAGTTTTAGAATTTTCCTAAATCGTTTACTATTTTTAAAGCATTTAATTAGTTTAATTAGTAATTTAATCATAATAAATAGATTTTTAATCAGAAAAATATAATTCTTTTTCTCAAAATTTTCTTTTATCATTTAGAATGTAGGAAAATTGTTTTCATGCCCGTAGGATTAGTATTGCTCCAATTTCACTTTTTATTTTGCGCGCTTACGTAGTTTTTGATTTATTTGCACGTTTTTAGGATTTCCTTTTACGTTGCCTTAGAATAGCATTTTTCCCTTGCCTTATTTACTGTTTTTAGTTTATGTTTCATCATTTTAGTTTAAAAATCATTATCACTCACTTTTATTCACCATTCACTACACAAATCACGATCCCGAATCACTCATTCCATTCAATCTTCATCTGGACAACGAACTTCGGGGTTTTCACATTACTTCCATTTTGTGATTCCCTATTCCTTAAACTATAATTGAGATATCACATGCCACGCTTGTATTAGCTAGAAAGGGGTGCCCGCGAGTGTTAATCCCCAGATACTCGGCCTAAATTCATATGGTATACGTTTGCATTGACTATGCCGAGCCAATCGAATGGGGGTGTCATCCCCAATAGATCTATTTATAACACACGGTTTCATAGACAGGAATTGACGGTTGATGATAGTGGGCGCAATGGGATTCAGCTAAACTTAGGTTTTCTGCATACAAGTGTGTATAAAAACAAAATCCATTTTTGGTCCATGAAAACAGTTTTGCATGTTTCTCACCCTAAGCTTATAAATCAAATCGTATAAAAATATGGGGCTATAAACTCACCTTAAAAACAACAGCAATCTGCTAATCAACAAAATAGTGCAAATGCTCCAACACGCAACCTAAATCAGTACGGTAAGTCTTAGTGAAATATTCGTGTCTTATATGTCTTTACTTTATTTGAAAAGTTTACCCGTGAACAGTGCTCGTGCATTTCTTGCTTGCTGTGTGGTAAAGTATATTTTAAAATGATTTATCGTATAAAATTCTTGGTAGTGGCTCATGGTGAAAGTGTACGGTGGGAACACGTGTGACGGAACATCCGTACTAGTATTCATCGTTAAATTTCGCAAGTAATATATATATATATATATATATATATATATATATATATATATATATATATATATATTATATATAACAGGAGGCGTTACACGTAGATAATGCCACATAAATGCCACCTCAATGCCACATAATCATAAACTGTGCCACATAAGCAATAATTCGGCTGGATTTTTTTTGACAAAAAAATACTTGCATGGATTCGAACTCAAGACCATGTATATATTATGTGGTATCTTAACCACTGAACCACCTCATTTTTTTGGTTAGATTCTGTAGTCGAAACTCTATATAGGATAACAAGCAATTATCTCTTTTAAAATGCCAATTATTGAATATTTTTAAATCATCTCCAATAATAATCCGTATAACATATTTTCCATTTTTATTTTCTTACTTTTTTTCAAAACCCTAATATTTGCATAATCAATAATGTAAAAAACAGGTAACAAGAAAAGGTACGCATCCTTTTTCTCAGAACCCTAATGATTTTTTCTTTGTTTTCTGATTTTCTGTTTATGTGTGTGCACAGTTTCGATGTTTTACGCTTTACATAAATTTTTACAGGTTCATATGGGGCAGTATATCATGAACGGATCAGTATGTATCTATGTCTACCTTCTCAATATATCATGTTCAGATTGTAACATATATCATGATTTGTTAAAAATTTCGTCGTTTGATTTTTCATGATTTTAACATATATCATGATTTTCTGTTGATTACATTTTATGAGTAATATTTTTTTTATCTGCCGACAAAGATGATTATATTGGAGAGTATACCCGCGAACTGATCTATGATGAAGAAACAGATGTGCGAGGGAATTTATACAAGGATGCAAATACATCATCTTTCCTATTTAACTTGAATGATCAGGCAAGCTCTTTCGATATATAACATCAATGTTGATAATACCAAATTACCAATGTATTTTTCGTGGTTCTAATTTCAGTCATTGTAACCTTTTTCTACATGTATGTCGTTAAAAGATGTGTTTGTAGCCCATTTGAGTTAGATGTACAAAAATTAATACACCTATTGACAGACCATTCAAATTACCAGTATGCAAGCTCCTGTGAGTTAATGTGCACCAGGATTAGCATTTGTACTATTTTTTTAAAGAGATTATGTTCAGGATTTTGATTTTGGATGTTTGGATCTCTTTCTAATGTCGTGATTGGAGGTTTACATTGTATATATACTTAAAGTTGTATTTCTCTTCACCTGATTCCTAATATCAGTTACATACTTAAAGCTTCAAGTATAAGGGGATGTTGGTCAGTGATTTCTAAACAACGACTTTCTTTAAAAAGCATGAATAAATTATTCTCACATCTATTATGTAACTGAAAATAGTACAGTACAGGCTTTATAACTATTATTTGTACATGTTGGGGATGTGGGACTTATGGGTGTATGCTTTGTTACAGGGCTGATGAGATGAGAGCGGGAAAGAACTACTTCCATGAAACAATCTAGAAGGGTGTTCCTAAATTCTTATCACGTTGGGATCAATGAAGGTGTTCCCTACAATGCCCCAATTATTCAGTTCTCTCCATGAATGGGTGGTGACTGTGATGGTATGTTCTCCAAATGCAAGTGATTTTACCTTCTTTTATCATACTGTCATGAGTTTAAATACCACTTGCTGCGATGGCATGCCTAAATGAACATTAAAAAGTTTGAGTTTCTGATCTTCGTTGGAAATTAGTGATATAGTTTTTGAATTTCATTTGCTAACAGTATGTTTATTATGCTTCTTATTTGGATGGCGGTTAAGATTGATTTTATTTATGGTACAAGGATACATAATAGGCTAGCATCATTTTGATTGAAACAGGACTTTATAGTTTTCTTACACAAAATATGATAATCATTTTGGTCATTTATTAATACGAGTAGTATTTTTTTCCCCTGTTCAACAGTCATGGACTCAAGGCAACTGATATCAAGTATTCATATTGACCAAAAAAGAATGGCCACAAACAGTCATGATGTTCATACATATCTGTGACATTGCAGCTGTGGTGGTGGGCTAATCAATTTAACTGTTGCTCATTGCAATGCATGGTTAACGGGGAAGCTAAGCTGGGAACAAAGCTGGAATGGATATGGAATGCTGCAAAAGTTATAATGGGTCCACTGCCAGCCATCATCTTTCACACGGAGAGTCAGCCAAAAACATGATTCATGATCTGTGGGTGTCTAGCACAGCCCAAGAGTGAGACAAATAAATTAAGAGACAAGGCTCCCCTGTGAGGTAAAATATTATATTTTAAGATTAGGGTGTTTGTTTTCTTTGTTTTCTATATGCTATCTATATCACAAACTTAAGTTGCGGTGTGTTTTGGCTTTCCGTTTTGATTTCACTTAACTCACAGTAACCAGTTTTTTTTGGTTTGGATATAATTTATAGACTGACTGATTATTGGTGCTAATGCTGGTCTAGCTTTTGGTATTTTACTGAATTAGCTTCATTTATTTTCATTTAGGGAATGGAGGGATGCCGATAAGAGATCTCCCGAAGATGAAAATTATGATCCAATAACTTTGTACTTGCCTCCCACATTTCTCAAGGCGGCCACGTTCTTCTTCCTCATCCGAAGTGTCAGGTTGGGTAACAAGTCGAGATGGGCTCACGTTGAAATGAGTTACTTATATACGGATCAAAATGGTTCAGTTTAGGTAGGCTTGACCTGCACCCTTTTTTTATGACTATTGCTACTCACTACAGTTCTTTCCCAAGCTAGAAGAAAAGGCAACACCAACGACACAAAAAAGATTGAGCTTCAACCAAAATTAAAGGTCAAATGATCGAAATTTTAAGGATATACATGAAGCAAAGGATAGAAATTCGGAAGGATCGAAGATTGTTGCAGACAAGAAGCCAGCTTTAAAAGTTTAAAGAAAACAAACCATATGAGCATGTGGCATATGATCCATCGACATATGGTATCTGGTGTTGCAACTGAATCCGGCCGTGACACAGTAGTTGAGCCAGTTGTCAAGGAAAAGAAATCACATTCAAAAGGTATATAATTTATGCTCTAATTTTCTATGATAAACTGATCATTAATCCTCAGTAAGATTATTAATTGTTTTTTATAACGCTCAAATCTAACATGTTTTTATAGCATTATTCTTATGATTATGCATGTTATTTGGTTGTATTTTTGAACATTTTACGCTTAAAAGGTGCAAAAGATGTGTTTAGGTTCAGGTACAACTATGTCGAAGGAAATAGAGAAAAAGATGAAGAAAAGTCGACAAAATCAAGTAAATATGCACGAAGTAAAGTTTTTCGTTCAAGATAACGATTCATGCTATGATTATGTCCAAGTTCAAGAAAGAGATGTGAAAATGAAGTCAAGAATAAGTGCCAAGAAGTATATTGAAAGTGGGAATTATATGCTAGCTTGAAGCCAAATTATGTGAAGGAAGTTGGGTCCAAACCCAAGGTTTAAGTTTCCAAACCCAAGGTTTAAGAAGGGGAGCTCATGCCTGAGGTTTAGGATCCATGCCTGAGGTTTAGCCGTCGCCCATGCCCAAGGTGTACATTTCAAACCTGAGGTTTATAGAAAAACTAAAATGTAGAGTTGCATTAACTCTCAATTTTAAGCACCATAAAGATTAGAGGCCGACCATATACTCCTAATAACTAAATTTCCTGCATCTTTATGACCCTTTTTGGCCAAGAAATATGCTTGGTGGCCAAGGGTTCATCAATTATAAATAAAAGTGCTTGGTTATGCATCAAATGATCACTTTTTACCCATTATCAGCCTTATAATCTATCATACCTTTTACAACCACTTGGAGGATTCTCTCCTACCACTCCCCACCATTTCTAGAGGTGTTGGGGAGTTGGTTTGGTCTTCATTAGCATGACATATAACTTGATCATTCCTACACCATAAGGTTTGATCATAGTTCACACCAATTAAACCATATACATCTCCAACAATCCTTATTACCAAACACCCCTAAGTCACATACTCACAACATGGGTCGATTTCCAGGAAGGTTTGGGGATGGATGCTTTGTATTTTAGTAGTTTCTTTTGGTTGTAATCACATGGTTGGAATTGTAGCACTCGATGCCTTGACTCTAATGTCTGGTATTGTTTCTATTTAAATTCAATCATATTAATGTCTTTGCTTATGTTGATTATGAGAATTCCTTTGTGTGTTGTGTTACTTGTTTGATTACTATTATCTCTTTATGATTGTTTGAGGAATTATATATACTTTCGTGTGAATGATTGACTAGATGGTTAGAGAAAATGATTGTTCTCATAAGTTTGTTTAAATATAATTCGTATTCTAAAACTTGTTGATTAAACATTATTGGATTTAAAGGTTGAAAAGATTTCTAATATTGTTTAATTCCAAGAAGTTGATAGCTACAATGGATTGGTATTTGATAATTGACAACTATGAGTATTCAAGTTTTTAAATGAATTCAGAAATATTTAATCATGAAATTGGGTCGAAAGAACTCATAAGAACTAATGTTACTAATCACCTTTTTCATACATTTAATCATACAACGAGCTAGCGTAATGGGATGATGGATAGGCCGAAAGGACTCACCCGTGAAACTAGTAGAAACATGGATTTTCTTGATATTACCCATTGACTAGAAATCCTTGTGACAATTGATATGGACCTTCTATGTTTCACCAAAACATGTTCAACATTCCTTATGATTGTTTATTATTCCTAAACAAGTGTTTGTGTGCTTATATCATGCTTTTATAATTGCTTTTCTTGTTGGTTTGATCCGTGACAATCATAACCATCAACTTGTTACTTTCTTGAACAATCAAACAACACTTGAGTACAACCAAGTCTCTTGGGACGACCTTGACTTACTAATCCTTTTACTACAACGGACGAGTATACTTGCTCGTATGTGTTCCTAGCTAACCGGTAAGTCTTGTTTTATAAATTTAAAACCCGTTGCGAAAGCACATCAAGTTTTTATAGCTTGTTGGAACGCATCAAGTTTTTGGCGCCGTTGTCGAGGATTTGGTTTTTGTACTTGTATGTTTGTTTGATTGTCTTCTTGTTTGAAAGATTATTCGTTTGCTTGCTTGATATATTGTTTCCTTGCTTGATCATAATTCCGGCATCGTCACCATCAAGTTTTTGGCGCCGTTGCCGGGGACTTGGTTTTTGTTCTTAGGTGTTTGTTTGATTGTTTGTTTGCTTGCTTCTTAAATTGATTCCTTGCTTGAAATGCTCGTTTGCTTGATATAATGTTTGCTTGCTTGTTTACTAAATTGTTCGAATGCTAAATTGCTCTTGCTTGATTGCCTATTTGCTCAATGATAATTGCTTAATTGTTCCCTTGCGCAAAATCTCTCAATTCTTATCTTTGTTTAATGATCTTGGCATCAAAATAAAGTTTTTGGTGTTTGGGATTTTCTTACATGTCTTCTAAAAATGCTCATCTCAAATGATTGCTTCTAAAAATTGTTCTCGAAATTGCTTGCGAAAAAGCCCACCAAATGTGTCCGTCGTAATTTTCATTTGCTCTTTAGTGTTTAAATTAATTTTTAAGTTTAATAAAAGTTTTTAAATTTAAAGTTTGTTTATAATAAAAAGTTAAAGAATAAAAAAGGTAATAAGAAAATTTGTAGCAGCGAAAAAGAGAAAAAAGAAAGATTTTTAAACCATATGGCTATTGACCATGATTGCTATTGCTACTGTACGAAGTCAAACAAAGAAGAAAAAAAAGGAATTCGGCCTTGTTCTGTTTACTGTAGCGAAAAAAAATTTCTTTTTCCTCCATGCCGCCGGCATAAAAGCAAACACAACGGCATAAACATTCTGTTAACTTTATTTTTTTTCCTTCAAACTCAAACCTGAGGCATAAACTAAAATCGGGCGGCATAAACTTTCTGTGAAAATTGCAAAAAACCAAACCGCCGGCCTAACCTTTGACACCGCCGGTTTTCGAAAAAAAAAAAAAAAAAAAAAAAAAAAAATTCTAAGACCCAAACCGCCGGCATAGAACCAAACCGGGCGGTCTGAGCATTCTGTCCCATTTCTCATTTTTCTAACTCGCCAAACCACCGGTTTAGCTCCCATACCGCCGGTTTTGGACCCAAAAAAAAAAAAAAAAAAAATTGTTAAAAAAGAAATTAAAAATAATTATTTTTGTTTATTTATTTTATTGCTTAAGTTTTCTTTTATCTAATTTTCTTAAATAAGCTTTAACTTATGTTTTGCAATTTTTAAACTTTTTGTTTTGATAAGTCGTAAATAAATAAGTACTTGTTTTTAAATAAAAATGTTTCGAACTTTGTGGGTATGTTCACTGGAAACCCTCACGAGACTTAACTCGTCCACTCGGGCTACCGAGGGGTTTAAAAGGCTTGTTGCATACGCTAAATGCAACCGTGATGCCTACGAAAGTGAGTTTTAGAATTTTACGTGTTTTCTTGTAGTTTAGTTTATTTTTGCAGGTTTAATAAGCTCTTGGAGATTGGATGATTGTGGCATTACTCTCTTGATTGGAAATGCTTGGTTGGAAGAGGAATTGCGATCGAATTCCATATGATAAGATGTTAATATCATGATTTCTTGAGCCCGTGAAGTTTCGTTTCTCTCGGTCTTTTCTTATCTTAATTTTTCCCTACTTTTTCATGCTTTGAAGTTTATTTTTAATAATGAATATAATGCTTAACTTAAGTGTGGGGGGGGGGGGGGAAATAAAAATAATGAAAAACGAAACTAGCTTTAAATTTTCATATCTTTGGGCCAATATTTGAAATCTTGTTTGCCCTCAACTTCTAGTGTTTTCTCGCATATAGGTTAATATATTAGAATAACTAGATGATTCCACTGGTGAAATTGGTAAAATTTTGAAAAATTCGAGATGTGTCCCGATTGACATTGCAATCCATTTTTAGGATCGATAACATTTGCTAGCGCAATTATAGCCCTTTACCACTAAATATGTGAGGAATTGAGCCTATTCTTATATATCATATATCTTTATGCTTGAATCTTTTTGCTATGAGTGTGCCAGTGATTTTATTTATTCTAGAACTTGTACTTGCAAATCATTACCAGACCATAGTGAGATCGCATTCGTGTGATATAAGTGTATTCGTATGATAAAGAGGCATCCTTAGGAATTAAACCAAATGGCTTTCCATTTTACATCTAATAATATATTAGCTAGTCACATCGGTTAGTTAACCACCCATATGGACCCATTTATTAGCACTCAATTTTAGTGCTAGATACCCTTAGTACACCCTCCGATCCATTCTTTTCTTTTGTTACATCCAGAAAAAAAAATACAAAAAATATTTTACACTTTAAACATTAGCCCTACCCTTGTTAAAGTCTAAACGGTTGGTTGCTAGTTTCTTGGAATGTTGGATTGTTTTTTATGTTTATTAGTTAGCCACACTTTGTCATTTGTGTGTGCCGTTCCGACAAAGATGAAGGTGCACAACTTCTTATTTTTATTTTTGTGGTGTGCTTATGCGAAGTGTGGGGGGAGATGTGATGTAGGAAGGAGAAAGGTGTTGAAAAAAAATGTGAAAAAAAATGAATAAGTCATCGAAAAAAATAGAAAGAAAAAAATATATATATGTGATAACAATTATAGCCAATGTGCTATATTATTATTATGAAGATGAAGGAAGATGAAGTATGTTTGAGATATCGATTAGCCAATGTGCTAAGACGTGATATATATATATTTGGTGATCGATATGTGAAGAGAAGAATATTGTAACTATAATCATTTACGGGTTTGTGGTTTGTTTGGTGACTAGCAACTTGGGAATTAGACTTGACTCTATTTTTATTTTAAAACCAAATTCATAAAATATTCCCATGCTTTATCCTTACCCTTTTGGTTTTGTGAAATTATCAAGTGTATTGACATGTAGTGACCATCCGATTTCTTGAGGAGTTAGATAGCGTTGTTAGCGATCTAAGGTTATCCTTAGTGACCATCCGTTATTTGGTGATGCAAGAATTCGTTGTTAGCGAGCTATTATGTTTTGCATGAGATAGTTGCACATAAGTCTAATATAACCCTTGAAGCCTTCAACCCGAATAAAAGTCCTCTTTAGATGTTCACACTTGGTGCTTACGCCACGTCGGTGGAGTTTTGTTTCTTGTACAAGCCTATGGTAATAAATGGATCATGACTGAGCAAAATATGAGTGTGATTTTCTTATATACTCCACCACCAAAATATATGAGTGTTGAGTGAATTATACTTTCATTCCTTTTCGTGAGGTGCTTAGCCATGTTATCAAGCAAGAGAATCCATAGGGTATTGTCAAACATCTCGGTTTTTCACCATTAAAGTTAAAAACGATGAATTGTATCTAGTACTTGTACTTGGTAAATTTGCATCATATTATAATCATTTTTCATACACCATGTGGGATCTATATTTTTTTTAATTGTCATATTTGCTTGAGGGCAAGCAAACCCTTAAGTGTGTGGGGGGGGGGTGCGCTCATATTTTCGCTTATTTATAAAAAAACCAAAAAGATTTTTCGATATTTTCTAATTTTTCAAAAATTTTAAAATTTTTCTTTTCATTTTGTCATTTAGATATGCATTTTAATTTTTCTTTTCTTAGATTTGCTTGAGGGCAAGCAAAGTTAAAGTGTGGGGGATTTGATGACGCTCAAATCTAACATGTTTTTACAGTGTTATTCTTATGATTATGCATGTTATTTGGTTGTATTTTTGAACATTTTACGCTTAAAAGATGCAAAAGATGTGTTTAGGTTCAGGTACAACTATGTCGAAGGAAATAGAGAAAAAGATGAAGAAAAGTCGACAAAATCAAGTAAATATGCACGAAGTAAAGTTTTTCGTTCAAGATAAAGATTCATGCTATGATTATGTCCAAGTTCAAGAAAAAGATGTGAAAATGAAGTCAAGAATAAGTGCCAAGAAGTATATTGAAAGTGGGAATTATATGCTAGCTTGAAGCCATATTATGTGAAGGAAGTTGGGTCCAAACCCAAGGTTTAAGTTTCCAAACCCGAAGTTTAAGAAGGGGAGCTCATGCCTGAGGTTTAGGATCCATGCCTGAGGTTTAGCCGTCGCCCATGCCCAAGGTTTACATTTCAAACCTGAGGTTTACAGAAAAACTGAAATGAAGAGTTGCATTAACTCTCAATTTTAAGCACCATAAAGATTAGAGGCCGACCATATACTCCTAATAACTAAATTTCCTGCATCTTTATGACCCTTTGTGGCCAAGAAATATGCTTGGTGGCCAAGGGTTCATCAACTATAAATAAAAGTGCTTGGTTATGCATCAAATGATCTCTTTTTACCCATTATCAACCTTATAATCTATCATACCTTTTACAACCACTTGGAGGATTCTCTCCTTCCACTCCCCACCATTTCTAGAGGTGTTGGGGAGTTGGTTTGGTCTTCATTAGCATGACATATAACTTGATCATTCATACACCATAAGGTTTGATCATAGTTCACACCAATTAAACCATATACATCTCCAACAATCCTTATTACCAAACACCCCTAAGTCACATACTCACAACATGGGTCGATTTCCAGGAAGGTTTGGGGATGGATGCTTTGTATTTTGGTAGTTTCTTTTGGTTGTAATCACATGGTTGGAATTGTAGCACTCGATGCCTTGACTCTAATGTTTGGTATTGTTTCTATTTAAATTCAATCATATTAATGTCTTTGCTTATGTTGATTATGAGAATTCCTTTGTGTGTTGTGTTACTTGTTTGATTACTATTATCTCTTTATGATTGTTTGAGGAATTATATATACTTTCGTGTGAATGATTGACTAGATGGTTAGAGAAAATGATTGTTCTCATAAGTTTGTTTAAATATAATTCGTATTCTAAAACTTGTTGATTAAACATTATTGGATTTAAAGGTTGAAAAGATTTCTAATATTGTTTAATTCCAAGAAGTTGATGGCCACAATGGATTGGTATTTGATAATTGACAACTATGAGTATTCAAGTTTTTAAATGAATTCGGAAATATTTAATCATGAGATTGGGTCGAAAGAACTCATAAGAACTAATGTTACTAATCACCTTTTTCATACATTTAATCATACAACGAGCTAGCGTAATGGGATGATGGATAGGCCGAAAGGACTCACCCGTGAAACTAGTAGAAACATGGATTTTCTTGATATTACCCTTTGACTAGAAATCCTTGTGACAATTGATATGGACCTTCTATGTTTCACCAAAACATGTTCAACATTCCTCACGATTGTTTATTATTCCTAAACAAGTGTTTGTGTGCTTATATCATGCTTTTATAATTGTTTTTCTTGTTGGTTTGATCCGTGACAATCATAACCATCAACTTGTTACTTTCTTGAACAATCAAACAACACTTGAGTACAACCAAGTCTCTTGGGACGACCTTGACTTACTAATCCTTTTACTACAACGGACGAGTATACTTGCTCGTATGTGTTCCTAGCTAACCGGTAAGTCTTGTTTTATAAATTTAAAACCCGTTGCGAAAGCACATCAAGTTTTTATAGCTTGTTGGAACGCATCAAGTTTTTGGCGCCGTTGTCGGGGATTTGGTTTTTGTACTTGTATGTTTGTTTGATTGTCTTCTTGTTTGAAAGATTATTCGTTTGCTTGCTTGATATATTGTTTCCTTGCTTGATCATAATTCCGGCACCGTCACCATCAAGTTTTTGGCGCCGTTGCCGGGGACTTGGTTTTTGTTCTTAGGTGTTTGTTTGATTGTTTGTTTGCTTGCTTCTTAAATTGATTCCTTGCTTGAAATGCTCGTTTGCTTGATATAATGTTTGCTTGCTTGTTTACTAAATTGTTCGAATGCTAAATTGCTCTTGCTTGATTGCCTATTTGCTCAATGATAATTGCTTAATTGTTCCCTTGCGCAAAATCTCTCAATTCTTATCTTTGTTTAATGATCTTGGCATCAAAATAAAGTTTTTGGTGTTTGGGATTTTCTTACATGTCTTCTAAAAATGCTCATCTCAAATGATTGCTTCTAAAAATTGTTCTCGAAATTGCTTGCGAAAAAGCCCACCAAATGTGTCCGTCGTAATTTTCATTTGCTCTTTAGTGTTTAAATTAATTTTTAAGTTTAATAAAAGTTTTTAAATTTAAAGTTTGTTTATAAATAAAAAGTTAAAGAATAAAAAAGGTAATAAGAAAATTTGTAGCAGCGAAAAAGAGAAAAAAGAAAGATTTTTAAACCATATGGCTATTGACCATGATTGCTATTGCTACTGTACGAAGTCAAACATAGAAGAAAAAAAAGGAATTCGGCCTTGTTCTGTTTACTGTAGCGAAAAAAAATTTCTTTTTCCTCCATGCCGCCGGCATAAAAGCAAACACAACGGCATAAACATTCTGTTAACTTTATTTTTTTTTCTTCAAACTCAAACCTGAGGCATAAACTAAAATCGGGCGGCATAAACTTTCTGTGAAAATTGCAAAAAACCAAACCGCCGGCCTAACCTTTGACACCGCCGGTTTTCGAAAAAAAAAATAAATAAATAAATAAAAAATTCTAAGACCCAAACCGCCGGCATAGAACCAAACCGGGCGGTCTGAGCATTCTGTCCCATTTCTCATTTTTCTAACTCGCCAAACCACCGGTTTAGCTCCCATACCGCAAAAAAAAAAAAAAAAAAAAAAAAAAAAAAAAAAAAAAAAAATTGTTAAAAAAAAAATTAAAAAAAATTATTTTTGTTTATTTATTTTATTGCTTAAGTTTTCTTTTATCTAATTTTCTTAAATAAGCTTTAACTTATGTTTTGCAATTTTTAAACTTTTTGTTTTGATAAGTCGTAAATAAATAAGTACTTGTTTTTAAATAAAAATGTTTCGAACTTTGTGGGTATGTTCACTGAAAACCCTCACGAGACTTAACTCGTCCACTCGGGCTACCGAGGGGTTTAAAAGGCTTGTTGCATACGCTAAATGCAACCGTGATGCCTACGAAAGTGAGTTTTAGAATTTTACGTGTTTTCTTGTAGTTTAGTTTATTTTTGCAGGTTTAATAAGCTCTTGGAGATTAGATGATTGTGGCATTACTCTCTTGATTGGAAATGCTTGGTTGGAAGAGGAATTGCGATCGAATTCCATATGATAAGATGTTAATATCATGATTTCTTGAGCCCGTGAAGTTTCGTTTCTCTCGGTCTTTTCTTATCTTAATTTTTCCCTACTTTTTCATGCTTTGAAGTTTATTTTTAATAATGAATATAATGCTTAACTTAAGTGGGGGGTGGGGGGGGGGGGGGGAATTAAAATAATGAAAAACGAAACTAGCTTTAAATTTTCATATCTTTGGGCCAATATTTGAAATCTTGTTTGCCCTCAACTTCTAGTGTTTTCTCGCATATAGGTTAATATATTAGAATAACTAGATGATTCCACTGGTGAAATTGGTAAAATTTTGAAAAATTCGAGATGTGTCCCGATTGACATTGCAATCCATTTTTAGGATCGATAACATTTGCTAGCGCAATTATAGCCCTTTACCACTAAATATGTGAGGAATTGAGCCTATTCTTATATATCATATATCTTTATGCTTGAATCTTTTTGCTATGAGTGTGCCAGTGATTTTATTTATTCTAGAACTTGTACTTGCAAATCATTACCAGACCATAGTGAGATCGCATTCGTGTGATATAAGTGTATTCGTATGATAAAGAGGCATCCTTAGGAATTAAACCAAATGGCTTTCCATTTTACATCTAATAATATATTAGCTAGTCACATCGGTTAGTTAACCACCCATATGGACCCATTTGTTAGCACTCAATTTTAGTGCTAGATACCCTTAGTACACCCTCCGATCCATTCTTTTCTTTTGTTACATCCAGAAAAAAAAATACAAAAAATATTTTACACTTTAAACATTAGCCCTACCCTTGTTAAAGTCTAAACGGTTGGTTGCTAGTTTCTTGGAATGTTGGATTGTTTTTTATGTTTATTAGTTAGCCACACTTTGTCATTTGTGTGTGCCGTTCCGACAAAGATGAAGGTGCACAACTTCTTATTTTTATTTTTGTGGTGTGCTTATGCGAAGTGTGGGGGGAGATGTGATGTATGAAGGAGAAAGGTGTTGAAAAAAAAATGTGAAAAAAAATGAATAAGTCATCGAAAAAAATAGAAAGAAAAAAAAATATATATATATGTGATAACAATTATAGCCAATGTGCTATATTATTATTATGAAGATGAAGGAAGATGAAGTATCTTTGAGATATCGATTAGCCAATGTGCTAAGACGTGATATATATATATATATATATATATATATATTTGGTGATCGATTTGTGAAGAGAAGAATATTGTAACTATAATCATTTACGGGTTTGTGGTTTGTTTGGTGACTAGCAACTTGGGAATTAGACTTGACTCTATTTTTATTTTAAAACCAAATTCATAAAATATTCTCATGCTTTATCCTTACCCTTTTGGCTTTGTGAAATTATCAAGTGTATTGACATGTAGTGACCATCCGATTTCTTGAGGAGTTAGATAGAGTTGTTAGCGATCTAAGGTTATCCTTAGTGACCATCCGTTATTTGGTGATGCAAGAATTCGTTGTTAGCGAGCTATTATGTTTTGCATGAGATAGTTGCACATAAGTCTAATATAACCCTTGAAGCCTTCAACCCGAATAAAAGTCCTCTTTAGATGTTTACACTTGGTGCTTACGCCACGTCGGTGGAGTTTTGTTTCTTGTACAAGCCTATGGTAATAAATGGATCATGACTGAGCAAAATATGAGTGTGACTTTCTTATATACTCCACCACCAAAATATATGAGTGTTGAGTGAATTATACTTTCATTCTTTTTCGTGAGGTGCTTAGCCATGTTATCAAGCAAGAGAATCCATAGGGTATTGTCAAACATCTCGGTTTTTCACCATTAAAGCTTAAAACGATGAATTGTATCTAGTACTTGTACTTGGTAAATTTGCATCATATTATAATCATTTTTCATACACTATGTGGGATCTATATTTTTTTTAATTGCCATATTTGCTTGAGGGCAAGCAAACCCTTAAGTGTGGGGGGGGGTGTGCGCTCATATTTTCGCTTATTTATAAAAAAACCAAAAAGATTTTTTGATATTTTCTAATTTTTCAAAAATTTTAAAATTATTCTTTTCATTTTGTCATTTAGATATGCATTTTAATTTTTCTTTTCTTAGATTTGCTTGAGGGCAAGCAAAGTTCAAGTGTGGGGGATTTGATAACGCTCAAATCTAACATGTTTTTATAGCGTTATTCTTATGATTATGCATGTTATTTGGTTGTATTTTTGAACATTTTATGCTTAAAAGGTGCAAAAGATGTGTTTAGGTTCAGGTACAACTATGTCGAAGGAAATAGAGAAAAAGATGAAGAAAAGTCGACAAAATCAAGTAAATATGCACGAAGTAAAGTTTTTCGTTCAAGATAAAGATTCATGCTATGATTATGTCCAAGTTCAAGAAAAAGATGTGAAAATGAAGTCAAGAATAAGTGCCAAGAAGTATATTGAAAGTGAGAATTATATGCTAGCTTGAAACCATATTATGTGAAGGAAGTTGGGTCCAAACCCAAGGTTTAAGTTTCCAAACCCGAAGTTTAAGAAGGGGAGCTCATGCCTGAGGTTTAGGATCCATGCCTGAGGTTTAGCCGTCGCCCACGCCCAAGGTTTACATTTCAAACCTGAGGTTTACTGATGAAGCGAAAAGTGTACCGCTTTTAGGGGTCAGTTAAGCCCTAAATCGTATTTATTTGATCAAATATTGCCCTAAATCGTTCCTTTTGTCATTTTAGGTACTTTGGAGAAGAAATCTGGAAAAGGAAGCATTTTGGACGTTTTTGGAGCATAAAAGTGAAGAAAACAGCAAAGTCTCAAAATTGGCTGGAAAAGTACCTTTGACGGCGTCAAGTATTGCTCTTGACGGCGTCATGGCTTGGCAAAAGAGGTGGATATGAAAAATACACATGATAAGCCAGAGAATTTTACAATGGAAAAGGTGACGGCGTCACCCTTTAAGGTGATCAAGGCCATCACGGTTTAACTTAAAACGAGACGGCGTTAAGCCCATATCTGACGGCGTCAAGCCTTGATAAGCCAGAGCGGATTTTGGAGCACTAAAGAGGGACGGCGTCAAGAAGGCCATCCGGGAACCCTAGACATGGCGAGGTGACGGCGTCAAGATCTACAACGTGACGCCGTCAGCCCTTAAACTCTATATATAGTTTTGCAATTTTTTGTCATTAGTGTGCAACTTTGTGAGGAGAAACCCTAAGACGAATTTCTGCCATTTTTAAGGGTTTTCACACCCTTGGATCTCCCATGTTTAATTGAAGATAAGTTATCATTTAATCAATCAATATGTCTATGTGTTGTTTGATTATATCTTGTTCTTGTCTTTTAATTAACATGCTAGGCTAGATTTATCTTGTGTTTGCTTAGATCTAATGAAACCTAACTATTGATTATCGGTTATTAGTGTGTTATTAATTGTATTGAATGATTGTTTATCGATGTTAGGCTTAAGAAAACTGGCTAACTTCCTATACGGTAACTTGCTTGAACGTCTTAAGAAACATGAACCAATGCGTACTAGGTTTATATGGTTGTATTTAATGCATGACCGAATTCTAGTGATCCCATGTTAGGAGCTTCTTAGCCGGCTCGACATAGGAGTGAAGTAGGAGCTTGTAGAGTTGGGGAAGTACGTACGCCACCCCACGATTGGTATTAAGGAATACACCCGTCATCCACGCAATTAATACACACTAATCAACCGGTAAAAGATAGTTAGGGAGTAAGGAAATCTAAGTAAACACATTTCTCTCCACATAAGTTCCACCAACCTTTTCATTTTCAGTTATTTTATTTTATTTGCATTTGTAGTTATTTGGGTTAGTTGACTAGCAACTAATTCCGCCCACTCCTTCAAACCCGAGATTTTACTTGCTTTCATAAAAATATAAAAATACAAAAAGAATCTTCCCTCACCCTTAGACCTATTAGAATAGTTTTTCAATCCTAACGACACTATTCCCTGTGGAGAACGATCAATCCCCCGTACTTACCACTACACTATACTACATCGGTCAGGTACACTGCCTGGTGGGGTTGTAAGCCTCTTGAGATCCCTCGAGAGGTAAAACCTGTTGTAAGGTTGCAAAACCACGCATCAAGTTTTTGGCGCCGCTGCCCAGGGAATAGTTATTGTTTAGGTTGAATTTTTATTTTATTAGGTCTACTCACTAGATTCCTTTCTAGTGAGATTTTTATTTTTCTTTTTATTAGATTTCTTTAGTCTATCTTTTTCTTTGTGCCCTTTGTTTGTAAAACCATTTTCATTTGTCACCATGGCGGATGAAATTCCATTTAGATCATTAACAATAGAGGAACAATTACTTTACACGGATAGATTTGCTTCCTGTTGTTCCAATGAATTTTTAAGTGATCTTAGATATATACAAGAGGAGATGGGTATAAAGTTTGATAGGTTTGATGAATTATGTGCATGTGTGGCTTCTATTAAACAATCATTGTTAGGATCAACTCCTTTTAATAAGACCCTTTGGAAAAATTTTGAGGAAAGCCTCCTAACCGTGAACCATAAGTTTAATGAATTAATGGGTTCATATACATCACAACTTGAGGAAACAATTGAGGAGGATTTAGCCGAACATGAGCATATTGAGCAAAAAGACCTAGGTTTTATGATCAATGACTTTGAATCTCAAGGAACACATGATGAATCCTTTAGGCAAATTGAACATAGTAATCATGTTATCGGGGAAGATTCTTATGAATCGGACTTAGAACTTGAAATGGCTAGAGAAGGATTTGAGATACTTAGGAACATGTTTGGGTTAGATTCTACTAAAACACATGATGTGGATATAATTGATATAGAGACAAGGAAGGATGAGGTAAATAACACAAACCTACAAAGTACCCCACAAGTCCTACCATCATTCGAGGCATACACACCGCCCGTGACTTACCCGGAAGAAGTAGAAGGGACTATAGGAACCCCAATTGAAGTAGAACCTTTGGAAGAAACAAAACTAGAAGAAATAGGTTTGAATACATGTAGTCATAACCTTTCTTTTAGTTCTATGGAAGTTCCTAGTTTTGATGAACCAGAGCCTCAACCAAAACCGTTACCTAATCTTCCATCTTTAGATGTGAATTTAGGAATTAAAAAAGGTCCCGATCCACCCATCAAACCATGCAGTCCGGGTAGTTGTATGTTGAAGGAAGTAGACTCTAAGCCTTGTAGAGAGGAAGCTGACATAGGAGTGAACCATAACCTTTCATACTTACATCACCCATTCATGATTAATCACAAGAAACACTATGGGTTTAAACCGGGTTTATTAGGTCAAGATGGATTCCCAACTAGGAGTCTCTCGAAGTTGATAGAAGATGATCCCTTTCTAGGAGAAAACTTCAATTCACCCATTGACCCAATTGAACTAAGTAAGGTTATGATGATTGGATCCCACGTCTTTGAGCATATAATTCATCCACCATTCTTTCCTCACGTGGCATACTCATACCGAGTCGGTGTGTATCGCTACTATCACCCGCACTTAACCCTAAGTGTAGGGAAAACCTCTCCTTTATCCGTTAAATAAGGGTAGAGTCAGGCTCGTGACTCGAACAAAAACAAGCGCTTCTTGGGAGGCAACCCAAGCTTTATTTGCTTTGTGTGTTTATTTATTTGTTTGTTTGATTTTATTTGCTTCCGTATGTATGTTTAATTTTTATTATTATTGATTCATGTTCAAAACTAAATTGTGAAAATGCTTTATCTTGTTTTTAACTTCGTCTTAACTACATATAAAGGTATTTTGCAAAAGTTAAGTGTAAGGGAAATCCAAATCGGTTTATTAGAACAAATGAACATGAATCGTAATAATATTAAATTAACATACATATTAGTATTTGTTTGAGTCAAATGCTTGTATCGAGTCATAATGATATTTTGCAGGAATTCCAGGAAGTAAGTATAGGGTTTTCCAGAAATTTTCCGGAAACTTAACATGAGAATTCTGTCAGATCACTTCTGACGGCGTCAGGCTTTACAACCTGACGGCGTCAGGTTTTAATTTTCTGAAATTTTTGAAAGTTTTGTTTTCAATAAAAAGTTTTTATTAAATCTCTAACTTATAAACTCCAGGAATCTGCAAAATTATCATTCCACAAGCATTATATCCTTATATATAGAATTTATCCCGCCGATGTTATGCAGGTTTTCGTGTTTGTTTTCTCAGGTTTAACAGATTATTTTGGACAAGGAGATGTATGAATCAAGCTTTTGGCGATGCTTTAGTCTTGGAGCTTCTACATTCCCTTGGAAGAAGATCTAACCACGTTACTTCTTTATCCACCGAACGAATCAGGGGAGTATTTGATTTCATTCTTTTACCTTATTACTTTTACATCTTGTTATTTGAACATTGGGGACAATGTTCATCTTAAGTGTAAGGGGGGGTAAAGTACGATACTTTAGAAAATACAATTACACTTGATTTTTGTTTGTTTAATGGTAGATGTGTAATAAAACTGAGATAAATACCTGTTAGGGCAATTTTAGTGCCAAATTTAAAATTTTTTACAACATATAGGAGTGAAACTTTGATCTTAATGAGCGTCTCATGGATAGGAGTTATATGACTAGCACAAAAACCGTACCACTAAAAAATTTTCCACCCCTAAATATGTGAGGTTCGCCCCTAGAATTGGTAGGAAAAGCATTTATGCTATGATGTGTGTACCGGTAGCACTTAGATTCTAGAACTTGCGTTAGGACCATTCCGAGGCCACAAGTGAGACTACATTCGTGTAGTTAGATTTACTACATGATAAGAGGCATTAGGATTAACCCATTGTTTTACACCTGTGTTTTTGTTATAATTACATTGGCTACATTGGTCAAGTAATTCTCCCGCACCCTTTGCGTTGTACTCATTTTTAGTACACGATACCCCTAGTACACCCCTCAGAGCCTATCTTTTCGTTTCACCCTTTAAGCATTTTACTTAAAGGAAGAATTTGTTTACACCCCACTTAAATGTACACCCAAATCGCCTTAGCCTACCTTGTATGCACTCATTTTTAGTGCATTATTGTTACAACATTTGTTTAAACCCTTAGTTAATTATCTAATTGATTACATGGTTGCTAAGTCGAGTCATATCCTTGTACATATTGTTTTGGGACGATTGGGACTCATGGGTAAAGTACTAGTGTAATGGAGTAATGGGGAAGAAGAACATTATTACCCCCATATGTGCTAAATATTTTAAAAGTACTCCAAGTGTTTCGATTATCTTAATTCGAGTCATTAGAATAGTTATTTGTAAAGTTATGTAAAAGTTCAAGTGTAAGGGGAATGCAACGCCCCTATGATGTATTATTTTGGATGGTAGGGCAAGAATGTATGCATAAAAAAAAAAAAAAAAAAAAAAAAAAAAAAATCAAGAAAAATACAAAAAAAAATGAGAAAAAGAAAAGTAGAAAAAACATACGGACTACCATCCCGTTTCATTTTATGTTTATCTTTTTGTTATTTCTTTCATTAGCTTAAGTCGAGTCTAGTCTTGGCTTAGCAACGCCATATTTTACATGTAATTAATCAAGATCTTTAACTCGCCACCAGTAAAATATCAACCTTGATTGTGATGTGCAAGGTACGCTCAGTATTTCATCAGATAATGAGGAAGATAATGGTGATGATGAAATTGACTGCTGTTATAGTAATGCCTCTGATGACGATTGCAACTCAGATGACGGTACAGATTATGACTATGTTCCAGTAGAAAAAAGTTACCTTATATTAAAAGAAGACGAGTTAGATATATGTCAAGAAAAGAAATTGAAAAGTTAAATTCTGTATTATCTTTATCGAATGATGATGCTGGCATGCTGTTGTTGAACTATGATTGGAGTGCTACTAATGTTAATGAAGCTTGGTTTGAAGATGAAGTTAAAGTTCGTGAATCTGTGAGTTTGTTAGACGTTCATCATGATGTTAAGTTTCCTAAAAATGATAAAAAGACCGTTGATTATGGTATCTGCTTTGATTCTGTTAAGTTTGGCGAGACTGCTAATTGTGGTTGTAATCATGTGTTTTGTAAGGTGTGTTGGGAAGATTATATTTGTATCGCTATTAAAGACGGCCCTGGATGTCTGACAATAAGGTGTCCTGAGCCGTCATGTGGTGCTGCAGTAGGTCCTGATATGGTTAAAGTGTTGGCTAATGGAGAAGAAAAGAAAAAGTGCGATAGGTTTTGGGCTAGGTCGTATGTCGAGAGTAATAAGAAAATTAAGTGGTGTCCTGGTCCAAGGTGCGATTGTGCTATTAAATTTGATAATCATAATTACAATGCTGATAATTATGATGTTACTTGTGATTGCAAGTGTGTTTTTTGTTGGAAGTGTATGGATGATGCTCATAGTCCTTTAGATTGTGAAACTGTTGGTAAGTGGGTGGTTCAGAATAAGGACGAGTCTGGGTAGTTCAGAAGATCTCAAAACATTAAAACATTTGATTATTGTATCAGATTTTGATGATGATGTGAGTCAAGAAACCGAGATCCGAAAGATGTTTGCAATAAAGCTCGCGAGAGATGTGATCGAAAAGATCCTTCTTCCCGAAGTTCAAGATGATCAATCAACTACGAGTGAAGTTATATCAGTACAAGATTTAACCAAAAATAATCCAAGTGTGGATGAAATGACGAGTGATTGGAAAGATGAACCTCTGGTGGCACCAGTGGCAGAACAAGAAACACAAACAAAAACCGAAAAACGAAATTCTATAGGAGTTTGAATGCATATTGACTATGGTTATTTGTGCAGATGGGTAGTAAGATTGAAGCCAAAGCTCGCTGCTCATTTGTTGAAGGTGCACGAGATGTTGCAGTTCTTGATGCAATGCTCGAATCTGGAATTAAGCAAGGAGCCTTTGTAAAGGTAAAGAAGTTTTAAGTGTTTGCTACTGTGATCCTGTGATCATACATTCGTAGCATTCATTCAGTGGTAAACTCACATATACCAGCATCCCACGATAGGAATAGGATTTTATTGAAGAAATAAATGTATGGTTAATTCATAAAAACATTAATTAATAGCCCATATACCTGATTGATTAAAAAAAGCCAAGGTTCAGATTATTGTGAAGGAAGTAAAGAAGTGGCGGCAATAATGAAAGCGATGATGAGAGCAAAACACGTTAGGGTAAATAAATGAGGGGTTAATAGTTCTAAAAGGGCATAATGGTCTACACAAAAAAAATTTCAGTGTGCATATCCTTTTGGTCCGTGTACATATCATTACCCAAAAAATAAAGATAAAATGAGAAAGGAAAAAAAATAGAAAAATCAAACGTCTAAAAGAAGCCTAGCAATAATTTTGGTTTATGTTTGTTTTTTATTTACATGGAATATTAGGCTTAGGTTGTTTTATAAATTGTAGACCTAGGATGTAAATTAACATTTGCTCAAAATTCTCAATTATGATATCAGTTTTAGCAAGCTTAGGCCTACCGAGCCTTTCAACATCATTGCGGTAATGGCCGAAAAACTGGATATAATGTATACAAATGAAGTTCCCTCCACATAAAGTACTTTTATGTATCTCTTACAAGGTCTGTGTGATCAGGTATCAAGATCCATCGGAGATGTCTACCTGAAGAAACCTGAGTTTAATAGAAATCCTCTCTTCCAGCAGTATGCATCTCCCATACCATTAAGAAGAGCTATCATGTCAACAGAGCCATCAATATTGACCCACAAGCTGAGGCCAGAAGACCTGTTCGTAATCTTCGCTTCAGATGGCCTGTGGGAACAACTCAGTGAGGAAGCTGTTATTGAAATCGTTCATAAAAATCCAAGAAATGTAACCTTCTAGACTTACTACTCTTTGTCATGTTTTCTTTGAGTTTCTTTTTTTGGTTGAGGTTTGGGAATATCAAGTAGAGCTGATAAAATTGGTGGGCTGGGTTACGGGTCAAAATGGGCACATTATTAGTGCAGGTAGAAACGGCCAAGCCAGAGTGGGTTGAACCTCAACACTTTTTTTGTCCAAATTTTTATAAATAGCTGGTGTCTTATATACAAAATTTGCATTATTACGAGAACAGTCTGAATAATTGAATGAAACAATGTAGAAGATTGTATGCATTAATACACATGGGATAACTTTCGACGTGCTTGACCTGTTCGACATGTTTTCTTTTCAAGCTATTTATATTTATCCAATTTGATTCTTTAAGGTTTATTATAGCCGAAAGCAACCAATTCATAAGTAAATTGGTGAAAATTGTAACCTTTAATATCGAAGTCATGTTAACACTTTAAGTGGACTTTCATTTCTTTCAGGGAATAGCAAAGAGATTAATACGAGGAGCAATAGAGGCTGCACTTAAAACAAGAGACATGCGATACAATGATATAAAGAGAATCGAAAACATCCTAATTAACTATTAATCAACATAACTCTTGGTGGAATGTAGACATGACCATGTAGTAAATTTTGCCTTTAAACTTAAATGTGTGATAAATGAATCAGGAACAAGAGATTCGCAAACTGAATTGGCAACTCATAAAAGGGGTGTATTTATCATCGAATAAGGAATCCTTCCATGGATGAGAAGGTTGAGTTACAAACTTTGTTGGTTCGGTATGAAGCCAAGCCGATACATACAAGAAATATCCAAAGTCAAACTCTCTGCTAACCACTTAAACGTATATTTCTTTTTGTTATTAATCTATTGAATATATAATTTAGTTTGTTTATATCTTTATTTTTTTTCAACTTACTTTTTTCAACGATAATCACAAGTCATGCCCGTCTGGGCGGGCTTATATGCCCGGGAGGGATTACAAGTCATGTTCGGCACTTATTTTTCGTTAACTTATTTATTTCAACGATATTCATAAGTCATGCCCGCCCATCGGGCGGGCTTCGACATCTAGTATATATATATATATATATATATATATATATATATATATATATATATAAGGTTAAGTTGAATAATTATGTATTTAATTAATTAAGGTTATAATTAATTAAATAGGTTTTGAGAAATAAATAAAATAATAGTGTTAGTGGAGGAATATTATATTATAAATATTATTTATTATTTATAATATAATTTTGATTATAAGAAATTTAGAAAAATTGTTAAGTATTTAGAGAAACTTAGACAAGTTAAGTATTTTTATCAAAAATACTATAAGTGTTGGAATTTTAGAAAGCATGACCCATTCGTTTATTCAATCGTTTCCATTTTTCTCATGTGTTGCAATTTCTCAAATAATTCGCGCTGTTAATTATATGTGCAAATTTGGTTCGTAATATATATTGGTCGTTGTAAGTATTTTTATCGTTATAATTATCGTTATCGTCACGTTTAATTATTAATAATAGATTTCGATACAAAGTCAATATTTAGTCAATATGCTTTCAAAAGTCAACAAAAGTCAACAAAAGTCAACAGTTATAAGGATTTGGTCAAAATTTTATTTTTCACCCTTTAGGAGACTAACGCGTCTCAAAACAAGTCCAAACTAGTTTTAGTTATATATATCGTATCGTTAAGTAATAATATTCATAGTGAGTCGAAAAATATTTCAAATGTCATTTTTGTCATCCGACATACTCATTGGGCCGAAATTTATTAAATGAGCCCAATAGTTCATATTTAGTCCGAAACCATTTAGCCTTTTTAATTTACGACATATATATCGTTAGTTTGTTAAAAATAATTTTAACACATTCGTCACCACATTTGGTCAAAAGAAGTCAACTGTGATGAGTTGGGTTGGGCTTGGCCCAACTGCCACCGAAAGCCCATAAGCTCAAAATTATAAATTTTAGTCCAAGGCCCTTTTTAGTTAAATTATATATATATCGTCGCGTTTCTAAAAATCATTTAACACGTTCCTTAATCCGTTTGGTCAAAAAGTCAAAAGTGGTCATTTTCATGTTGGGCTCGGCCCAACAGTCCACGCATAACCTTTTTAGCCCAAAATATATTTTTAGCCCATTATTCTAAATTAGTAATATTAATTACGTAACAAATTTTAATTATATCAATTAAGCTCTTATAAATAAGCTATTAAGTCAAAAAGTCAAACATGACCAAATTTAATTATGTTTGACCCATATAACCATATACGACCCATTATCACATTTTTTTTAAGCTAAACTTAATTAGTTATGGCTTATTCAATAAGCTATTCAAAATAAACTTTTAAGCATTAATTCCACCATTTCACCACTTGAGCCAAAATTTTATGTTTTTCAAAACCCCAATAGTTTTGTAATTTATTTCTAGCCGATTCATATATATGTCCACAAAAGTGTATATATTGCCTTAATCTCGCATAATTAACATTAATCATATTTGTATCATCAAACTAGCACCATAT
This sequence comes from Artemisia tridentata subsp. tridentata, assembly GCA_021014915.2. Lineage (NCBI taxonomy): Eukaryota > Viridiplantae > Streptophyta > Magnoliopsida > Asterales > Asteraceae > Artemisia > Artemisia tridentata. The sequence continues at coordinate 231,074,713 of CP139503.1, read as the reverse complement.
ACATCAAGATTTGCCACACAAGCAAAAATACTCTAATTTATTCAAAAACTTTATCTAGGTCGAGCACTATATATTATATATCAAGCCCTAGCTTTTTTCATTTTAACAAAACATACACATTTAACAATTTTTAACATCATTAGACATCAAATGTACATGAATTTAACAAGATTAAAAAAGTTGTGATGATTCCTTACAATGGTTTAGTGTTAACGTGGGGTAGAAAGGACCAAGAAAAACCCAAACTTCACCAAATTTACCCAAACCACGTTCCAATTAACCCGAAACTCTTGAATATACACTTTAATTTACTTGAACTTCAAAGAAAAGTGATGGATCTTAGGAATTTAGTTTGAGCCGTGAGCTTTGCATGAAGAAAATGATCTAGGAAGTTGGGTGAGTGTAATATGGATAAACTAGTTTGTTTGTGTTATATTTAGAGTAAGTATGTAATATATATAAGATTAAATACAAGTTAGTGGAAGGATTTTGTCACCTTATGGGGGAGTAATACTTGGGGCCGGATATGGACAAGTAATAGGGGGAGGGAAAATACTTTTACCTCTCGTTGGTGTATCGTGTGTCGGTTTGAGCTTAAACGTGACCGTAAAGTCCCGGTTCGACGTTTTTGGACACGTATACGTAAAATAAAGTTTTTATCCACGTTTTTGTCAGAAATGTAATAAAATATTATTACTGACTCAAAAATATATTTATTTGACTGCTACCATGTGTACTGTGCTGTCGGTACGCGTGTGCGGTTGCTTTTCAGAAAAATGTGAGTAAGCTCTCAGTTAATTACGAAACTTCTCAGTAACTATTAGAAATAGAATAATTTATGCTTACTGAAAAAAATATACTTTTTTTCTGCAGTGACTGTAAGCTACAGTATGCGGGTCAGCTCCCAAAAATGCTTAAAAATACTCAGAAACATGCAACTGCATATAAATGCTCAGTTTAAAAATAATAAATAACAATTTAATATTAATTAACAACGTGAAAATTACTATTTGTCACATAACCTTACCATTCTTATAACTCCAGCACATTAAATAAAATGGTCGATCTTTGGTATTCTTCCACAATTGCCATCATAAATCATTCGCTCCCCCTCAATATGTGCATCGATATACGAAAGAGTTTAGCACATATGAGAGAGCCTACACTTGGGTCCAAAAGATCACATTTTATCAGTTTTCATATTTAAATCACATTCTCTCCCCCGATCAAAAATTTCAAACCTTTAGAGATTTGGTATCTCAATTGATTTAAATAAGTTAGAAAATTTGGGAGACAATGTGGTCTGATTCAATGTATTCTGATAATGGAACATTATTATGCTCCCCCTCAATCAATGAAGGAGAATGTTAGTGTCAGGTATGATAAGTTTGAAAGATATTTGAATGAAACTCATACACTGACACATAACAACAAATTTTATTCACTTGCTTATTATGTACAAAGTGGCGTGTTTTGATGATATAAAATTTTGAAATCACTCTCCCCCTAAATCGATGACCCGTTTTCTATTTAAAGAGCTGTAGTCATTGATTGAGTGACAAATTTTATGAAAAACTTCAAGTCTAATTAATTTCCAAAAAAATTCATGGTACCACCAAGTTTAGCACAAATACTTTTCTGAAGAATCATAGATGGAAAAGTATTTGCGATGTAAAGAAGACTTCTCTTCTTATACGAGAAATGATGCACTAAAATGTACATCAAGTCGAGGGTGCATGGATGTAAAGTAATCCACGCCCGGGAGAAATTAATCACCCGTTGACAGGAACAGCCGTCTTTTTGGCAACGTGCTTTCCTCATTTTGAAAAACGGGTTACAGTCTGAAGTAACTGCAAGCCATATAGGCATGTTTTAAAAAAAAATTTGAACTTCTGTTCGAACTTCATTTAAAGACCCGTTTCATTATTGAATGACATTTCTAGGACCGTAAATGTTATCGATACCAGAAGACATGCATTGAAAAAATTATTTTTTGTATTTTCTATTTTTCTGATTTTTATGGTTTTTATTGGTTTTATATTTTTCTATTTTCTTTTTATAAACGTTTTACGAGATTAGAAAAAAAAATATTTTTGTGTTTTTATGATTTTATATAATTACAAAGGATACGTGAAGAATTACCGCCTTAATTCTTCCTTAGATGGATAAGAGTTCAATCAGATCGTTTTCCACCGAATGGTATCGGATTTCCATGTGCATCAAAGTAGCACCATATGGCATGAGTTTGTCGTTGACTTCTTGCCGAAACAGGTCGAGAAGGATTGCCAATCACATTCTCCAATGGATGAGCCTTTGACCACTTGCTGATATAATCAAACGATTGATTGAGCTGGTGAGAATTTGATCGAATGACCCTTTGTGAAGATGATTCTCCAAAACTCGGGTCTGGAGTAAGATTATGGAGGAGGGGTTCATTATTGATCTCTGGAATTTGAATTCCTTGAATTTGTTCTTCAACACCTTGATGAATGACTAAAGATATAGTTTCATGAGTTGTTGGAGAAGTATTAACAGATGGTACATCTTGAACCATTGTGGTTGATGAAGGAGTACCGGTTGTATCAGCAGATATCTGTGCATCAGCGTAACATAGGAGATACAACACTTGAACAAGCTGAAAGTATTCTTCAAACCAATGGTTGAAACATTATATCTTAGTTCTTCATAGACGGTGGAACACTTGATGCAGCAGTTCCGAGAGTGGTCTTCAAGCTTCATTACATCTTTCAGCTTCCTGACTCTTCTCAGCTGCCATCACTTTACTTGCTGAAGAACAATGTCAGCAAATCTAATTAGGGATTAAATCTGGCTTTTCACTCTCCCCTAATTAGTGCTCTCCCCCAAATTGACAACCTTTCTGATGAATGCCCTGAGTATGAAGAAGTCTTTTGATAGTTAATTGCATGTCGTCTTTAGTCTTCTAACACGCAGCGAAAAATGTAGAACAGACTGTAGACTCGACCTTCTTCAAGATTGTCCATTTGGGGAATAGAATATCAACATCTTCCTCTCACCAAATGCATTCCAGTTATTTTACATATAACAAATTAGCCCGTGACGTACACATGAAATGATAATACCAAAGTAACAAGTTGAAACACTGATCATCTTGAATTTGTTTCATAAGACATTAACTCCGATCACGTGAACTTGTTGTGCGTCCTTGGTGTACACATTTCTTTCCCCTGATGGTTACGATTAATTGGAATCAGCATAATGATGTGTACATGAAGCATTAACTGGAAGCACTTTATCACTGATTATATCAGCCCGTGAGAAGATGTCGATAAACATCAGGAGTCATCAAATTAAGTGCGGGTCCTGAACTGATTTGTTAAGGAGCCGTATGACCATTTAAAGAAAACAATCAACATGTAGTATATTCACCCTTCTCCCCCTCAAAAATTGCATATGAGGTTGTCATTTTTTATTGAATAAGTAAATAACGATGATTACAGAACGTTGATTCACTTGATGCCTGAATGAGCATGGGAAAAGCATGAAGCATGTTGATGAGAGTGATCATGAACAAGAAGATTTCTCTTCTTCCAAAGATAACACGCAATGAGGCGTACACCTTTCTTTTCTTAGAGGAACGGAGCCTGAAGTGTTGTCTGCAGACGCCATTATGTTGACATTGAGGCCCGAGGCTTGAACTGCAGTGTTCAAGCGTCTTTGTTGTTGGAAAACGAGGCTTGAACTGATGTGTTCAAATGTCATTGTCGTTGAAGAACGTGGCTTGAACTGATGTGTTCAAATGTTATTTGTCGTTGAAGATCGAAGCCTGAACTGATGTGAACAGACGTCATTATTCATGATTATCAAAGTTGAGTTTCATGAACCCTTAATTTATGAGATATCAGTCTTTTCGACAACCAAACTCAGTGTCTTTTCTTAATAGGAGTGAACGATGTACCTGCACTTAAGTAAAGACTACCTGCACCAACATTAAGAGTTTGTTCGCATTTATATGGGTTAGTGATATCAGCATCTAAACCATTTGGGGTTTCATTGTCAACCTTGGTTTTGCGATCAGTAAACATCTTTCCAGTAGGTTTCCATCTAAGACCAACAATATTAAAAATTCTACCCGTCGGTATCCACCTAAGACAAGATCTAGGAGTGTTTGGTTTCTCATACACAGTGGAAGACTTTTTGAGAGAAAACCTTTGTCCTATAGCAATCTGCCTACCAAGTTTCTGAGCACAACTCTTTGGTTCTACGGGCTTGTTGTTGTTTTTAGTCTTAGGGGATTGAACCTTAGCATGAGTATTCACTTCCTTCAGGAATTTTGCTATACAGTTATCATGATTTGCATTAAACACATATTTCTGAAAAGTCGAGCAACCAAAGTGTTTGGATTCAAAAAGAGATCTAGAATTCTTAGAGTGATCTGCTACGGGAATCGCTTTAATCGATACGCAACTACTCTTAGAAACAGGCAAATTCCTAGTCTTTTCATGTGTGTTTTTCTTAGCATCCGCTAGGTTTTGATTCTGAACAATGTCTTTATGTCTAACATGTTCTTTTGGTCTTACAAATGACACACACTTTGAACTAATCCTAGAAGAACTAGAAGCACTCATATGATGAGGTTTTGCAAAAGCATATTCCTTTTCATTAGGTCTAGACTGTGAAGTGACTGGTTTTGACAAAACTTGTTTCGCATCAACTTGGGAGGCAAACCGTGGTTTTGAAAATTTTGGTCGTTCAGATCTAAACGCAGTCGGTTGTCTAACAACTGATTGGTTTCTAAATGGTTGTGAAACTGGTTTCCCCAAGATTGATGGTTTTGCAAACTTAGTATTCACACTATTTCTTGTTAATTTTCTTAACTCATTTTTTAATGTTGCAATTGTAAAACCCTTTTCTTGAAGTTGAGCTTCGAATTCATCATCTTTTGCAATCAAAGAAGTTGTTTGTTCTGATGCCCTAGTTCTCATTTCTTTGATGGAATCACTCAGGTTTTTACAATGCTTTTTCAAAGTCTCATTTTCATTAAGTAACTTAGCCACTTTATGTTCCAATTCAGTGTTTTTTGTTGCAATAACATCACTGTCATGTTTAGCCTTATCTTCATTACACATATCACACATCTCAGTAATACGTTTTTTCAGGTTGTTGATCATTAAGTTTTTGGCTTCTAGCTGAGCTTTCAAATCATTTATCATAAAAAATTCACGGAAATCAGGGAGTTCCGGATTTTTACATGGTAGGTTAGTTTGAAAACTTTCTTCCTTTTGTTGCATTGCGATTTCAAGTGAAATACAATGTTTTTCAAGCTGTAAAAATCTGTTTGAAAGTTCATTAAAAACTTCTTTATCAACCACATCATTTGATTTAAAAGTATCAGCCGTAAACAAAGAACTTGACTCATCATCATGTTCAGCATCATCCTGATCACTTTCTCCCCATTTATGATTCATATTTGTTGAATTAGAAATGGTATTGCTATCAGTCTTTTCCAACAAATATGTGTCATAAGTAGGCATAACTTGATCAGTATGCATTCGTTCATTAGGGAGCACATTGTTTTGATCAGTGACATGTACCTCAGTAGATGGAACTTGGTCATTTTCTGGTATGTGATCTGTATCCATGTCAAGTGTGGTATAAGTCCCAGAACTGTCATTCGTATCCTGCTTATCAAACATAGTGTCACTGCATTGTTGATGCTGCGCCCTTTCATTAATGAACTCCTTAACATTACTCATGAGTTGGAGTAGTGTAACTTTGAACATGTCAACCTCGATTCCAGTGTAATTAGCAAAACACTTTTTCATCATTTGACTGTCATAATCACAATCCTCAGTGAATTGCGAATCAATGAACACTTGGAGTTGGTTGTTGATCACACAAAAGGCAGCCATGGATCTACCTTCAGAGAGTTCTCCTTTGTCAAGTTGTTGTTCAAGTTGATCTAAATACAGTATCATTTTGACTGTGAAAGTCTGAACATCTTGACTAAAGAGTGATGTGAATGCACGTTTATATCCTCCCAAGTATCCAGGTCATTCAAAGAGAACCTTGAGATGTGAGTGAAGTAGTCGAAAACATTCTATGCAACTTTCCTTTGTATTATCAGGCAATTTAAGTGTCCGATGAAACTCTTTCTCTTGAGAATTCGAGCACGACAATTCCATGTTAGCATTATCAGAATCAAACACGTTTATTTGTTGTACAGGGTTGGAGGTCTTATGTTTATCGTTTGTGTCGTACAATTTGAGTACCTCAGATATGAAAGAATCTGAATTATTTGACATGGTGTAAACATGCACGGGATTTTATAAATCTATGATTTAAACCGAGAAATCGATTCTTTCACGGGATTTTACAAAAATCAAGAATAAACCGTGAAGTGATAATGATTACTTGAATATGTTATGATAAAAGTTTGGATCGATAATATGATTAATGATTGTGTGTTGAGGGTGATGATTGATTGTTAGACTTTGTGAAATGTTGATTTATTTTGGTTGAAATGAGTTTACGAAATGAGGTAGACAAGTCTCAATGCTCAAAACGCAAGGCTTGACACAATTTCGGCAGCATAACGTTTAGTTAGTCTTAGAAAGTGGTCTTTAAGATAGCAAACCGTAGAGGCCAAACCGCAACGCAGAAGTCCAAAACGCAGGGTCTGGCACAAAACGCAGAGGTCCAAAACGCAGAAGTCCAAAACGCAGAACTTCAAAACTCAAACCATAAGACTTCCAAAACGCAAGAATGTCAAACCGCAAAACTTCAAAACGCAACAGGTCAAAACGTAGTCACTTGGTCAAACCGCAATGGGAAACAGACAAAATGCAAAGGACATAAATGTCACTTTCACTGAGTTTTGTCCTTTTCCATTTTCAGCTACAAACCAAACCGCAACTGAGATTAGACCAAAACGCAACCTGTGACTTCCAAGATTAGATCAAAATGCAATGAAGAACACAACTTCGAGAGTCAAAATGCAGGGAAGAAAAACACTTCAATCTTCCAAGAAAGCCACCAAATGAGTCATATACCACCAAGAAACAACACAAGGTGATAATCTAAGCCCTAAAGTACAACCTTTCAACAAATTTAACCACCAACAAAGCTCAAAAAATGTTTTTCTTGCCTTTTCTATTCGAACAAAGAAAGAAGAATAAAAACAAGAAAAAACTAAACCACGAATTGTACACACAATCTAGCTAGTCATAACCATGGCTCTCTGATACCAATTGTAAGATATTCATAAACACACCTACAAGATTAAGTTTTGGCCGTGTATTTTAGAGAGAGAAAGAGATGAGGAGAGGGAAACTTCTTAGTGCGAGAAAATGAGAGTGTATTAGCTTAAAGTGAAATGAAGTTCCAACCCTTCCCATGGGTGGGAAGGGCTATTTATACAAGACATAAAAACGCCTCTAGTAGGCTATGGACCAGGCTGACAGTGGGTAAAGACCCTGTTAGGAATATGAATATTCAGCTGAAGACTCGGTCACCCCGAGTACTTATTAGCACATCATAGCTCGTAGGATTATCAGTAATATTATTAGTAGATTAGTTATTAATTAGTATTGTGGAGTGGGTCGGGTCTTTACCCTCTGTCAGCTCTCTCCACAGCCCGCTAGGGGCATATTATGTAGTAAGTATAAATACCCCTTCCATTGCATGGGAAGGCTTGGAACTCTCATTATTTCAAGCTAATACACATAGTGTTTCTCTCTCTAGAAGTTCCCACTTTCTCTCTCTAGTTCTTATCTCATTCGATCCATATTTCTACCCCAAACAAGTGTTTCTTGCATTGTGAATACCCTACAATTGGTATCAAGAGCCATGGTTAGGTCCATGAGAGTTGGTATTCACGGATTTGCTTAGTTTTTGGGGTTTTTTAGTTCGAATAGAAAAGTAACAAAAATTTCATTTTGTGCCTTGTTTAGTGATTAGAAGTTGTTATACCTTGTACTTTCTAGCTTAGGAACAGTATAAGAGTAGTATTTGGTGCTTGTATTCACAGATTTAAGACTTGTGTGGTGATTTTGGGTGATTCGTGGGTGTTTATTTAAGTGTTCTTCGCTGCGGTTTGTGTGCCTTGGACAAGTTCTTGGATGCGGTTTGTGTCATATCGAAGACGCGGTTTGTCTTATTACTAGTTTAGACAAAAGGACAAAAAGCATTGAAAGCGACGTGTTTGGCAGTTTGTGTCTACGCGGTTTGTCTCTGAGGCGTGTATGCGGTTTGTGTCTACGCGATTTGTCTCTGAGGCGTGTATTCAGTTTGTGTCTACGCGGTTTGTCTCTGCGGCGTGTATGCGGTTTGTCTAGACTGTTTGTCTGTGCTGTTTGTCCACGCGGTTTATCTCTGCAGCGTGTATGCGGTTTGTGTCTACGCGGTTTGTCTCTGAGGCGTGTATGCGGTTTGTGTCTACGCGGTTTGTCTCTGCGGCGTGTATGCGGTTTGTCTAGACTGATTGTCTGTGCTGTTTGTCCACGCGGTTTGTCTCTGCGGCGTGTATGCGGTTTGTGTCTACGCGGTTTGTCTCTGCGGTGTGTATGCGGTTTGTGTCTTGGTGATTTTAGAAATTCTCGCGAAAGATTCGATTTTTCGGTTAAATCACAAGATCTGTAAAATCCCGTAGTTACTATGGCTACCACATCAAGCACATCATCAGAAGATATTCAAGCAGCAGGATCTGACACTCGTCCACCTATGCTAGATAGGACGGATTATGAGTCTTGGGCACAACGGATAAGACTTTACTGCTTGGGAAAAGATAATGGAGTTAACATTCTTAAGTCAATTGACGAAGGACCATATCAGATGGGTACCACCAGAGATGTTGTTACAACTGGTGAAGATGGGACTGTAACTTTGGGCATCGACAGACCTAGAAACTACAATGATCTTAATGAAGAAGAAAAGAAGAGGTATGATGCTGACATTAGAGCTTCAAACATTGTCATTCAAGGTCTACCAAAGGATGTATACAAGCTCATCAATTTCAACACTGAAGCCAAAGCTGTGTGGGACAACGTTAAAATGTTGTTGGCAGGGTCAGAACTCACAAAGGAAGATCGTGAGTCACAGCTGTATGATGAGTTCGAGCATTTCAAAATGAACCCAGAAGAGAACATCACAGACTACTATGTGAGATTTCATAAGTTGGTGAATGATATGAGGATGATCGGAATGACTATGCCCAATATCCAACTAAACTCAAAGTTTGTGAACAACATGACTCCTGAATGGGACAGATTTGTTACTGCTGTCAAACTCAACAAAGGTTTAAGGGATACCAACTATGAACAGCTGTATGCCTATCTGCAACAACATGAGAAGCATGCTGTCTACGATCGGGTGCTGAAAGAAAAGTTAAATCCTTCAACTACAAATGATCCACTGGCGTTCATGACAAATGTTCTACCAACAACCCAATCATCATCCAACCCAAGCTATCATCAACTTCACTCACCAGTACCTGCTATGAGTTCTCAACTTGACTCAGGCTACTCTCAGACCGACAAAATGATTGACAACCTCACCAATCAAGTATCATTACTGGTTCAACAGTTTCAAGCATCACTCCCTCAGACCAACAATCAATTAAGGAATTCATCCAACCCACGCAATCTAGCAATGGTGGAGGATGGGAAAATTGTGGTTCATAATGTGCAAGGGAGAGCTGGAAGAAACATGGGTCGAGGTTATGTGCAGAATAGAGCAGGGAATGCCAATCAGGGACAAGGGAAACAGATCAAGTGTTATAATTGTGGGGGGCTTGGACACATTGCTAGAAACTGCAATCAACCTAAACGTCCTCAGAACTCAGATTACTTCAAAGACAAGATGCTGTTAATGCAAGCTCAAGAGAATGGAGCTGTATTGGATGAGGAAGAGTTATTGTTCTTGGCAGGAGATGGGGGAAATACTTTTGATGAAGATGTGGATGAGCAACCAGTTCTGGATCTAGCACTTAATGATCCTAACATCTTCAAGGCAGATGACTGTGATGCATTTGACTCTGATGTAGATGATGAACCTACGGCTCAAACAATCTTCATGGCTAACTTGTCTTCCTTGGTCTCATCTCCCCGTCAAGCTGGTCCTTCTAATGCATCCGTGATATCTGAGGTACTAAAAATTTATGACACATATAATATAGTCGAGGGACAAAAGAATCCCAAAGAAGTACATCAGGCAGATGTTTCTGACACAAGTAATGTTGACATGGAAAATAGCAATATTATTTCATATGAACAGTATTTAAATCACAACAACTCGCCTGATGTACCAAATGGTGAATCTTTTGTCAATAATGATGTTTGTGTTATAAGTAATGTATGTGCCTTAGATAATGCGTGTAATATAGATAATGCATGTGAGTGCCATGAGAACAAATTGCCTGTCCCTGATGATAACTTGATCACTAGACTAAACATTTATAAAGAACAAGTGGCTATGTATGAACAACGTGCTAAGTTTGAGCTTAATGAACGTGAGCAGAAATTAGAAGGTCAAATAAGTACACTTATTAAAGAGTCTAGAGTAAGAGAAGAAACATTAAAATTAGAGTTGAGTTCTTTGAAAAAGTCAGCTAGAACAGTCTGTCAAACAGAAACAGGAAGTACAAAAGTGTATAACTACACTTAAGCTAGAATTCAAAGAAAAAGAAACAACACTTTTAAATGATTTCTCTAGACTCAAGACGTTAAAAAATAAGCTTGAAGATAAGTTGTACACATAAGACCAAACCAGACAGACTGCCCAAATGATGTATAAGCACAGAAAGTTAAGTGACAAGCACAGTGAAAGCAATGTAGGTAAATCTAAATTAGCTATTCATGAGTTTGCTAAGATAGCCCAACCTGCATTAAATGATTCTAATGTGATGTTTATGCCTAATCATGACCCGCCTGAGCATATCTACACCGAAGAGGAGGATGAGATAAGTGAGAGAACAAGGGAAAGAATGAATGAGAAAATGAGGGATCCCGAGTGCATAGCCAGACGAATAATAATCAAACCCCATGACTATAGTGAGGAAAATCGTTTGACTGTGTTTTTTTTGCTCCTCAAAAGAAGTTAACACCTGAACAGATATTCTGGAAACAAGATAATGAAAAACTTAAGGTAGAAAAACTTAAGGCCAACACCCCCCTCATTAGAAAAGTTGCGTACATAATGGTGTATCCTCCCAATACACCTAGGAATTTGGTGCCTTTGTCTCTTCCCACTGAATGCAAAACCTTTATTAGCTTATATGTGCTTTGGAAACTGTTTGCTGATTTCGATAAAACATGTAAGAAGAGAATCACACCCACCGGCATTACTGAGGGGGAAAGGTGTTTTGAACATGCAAAAAGGTGTTACTTAACTGAGGTCATGCCATTCTTTAAACTACTTAAAGAACATTTTGAAGGGTTGCAAACTGCCCTTAAAGCCGAAATAAAAGAAATGGAAGTAGTGTTTAAAGACATGGAAAATGAGGTGAATGAATATGCAATAGAACTTAAGAGTCGTGAGATTGAAAGAAAAAACATACTCATCGCTAATGACAACTTGATTGCTAAATGTATTGCACAAGATGTATTTTACACCGCTACTGATTCTGCATTGTCTGCATGTCAATTTAATGAGTATGCTATTGCGTTAAATGTCACCTAGAATCGTGTTGTTGAGCTTGAGGGGGAGAATTTAAAATTGCTTGACAAAATTCAAAATGATGACCATGATAATATGGTTAAACGTTTTTCAAAACTTGAAGTTGATTATATAAATTTGCAAATGAAACATCAACAGTTAAATGAAAAACTCAAAATATCAAATGACAAGACATCCTTGGATGCTCCTGAATTTGATACTTATTTTGAATTAAGCAAACGAGATGAAAAAATTCAAGCTCACACGAACACGATTCGACTGCTGAGGGCCCATATTGCCCAATTGAAATCCAACAAGTGTGATGTGTATGGCACCAATAAACCTTCGCCTTCAGATTCTCAGAATTTTCAATATCAAAACACCATAAATAAGTTGCATCATGAAAATGAGTGTTATCGAGAAGAAAATTCTAAGGTCAAACAACATTTCAAAGAGTTATATGATTCCATAAAAGTTACAAGAAGCAATCACAATGATCAAATAACCTATTTGACAAATGAAATTGAGAATCTTAAGGCTCAGGTGAAAGGTAAAATGCCATGCACCACTTGTAATTGTGATGCACCAAAGGCTGCTGCTAGTAAAAAGTATGATGTTGATGTTCGGCACATTCCATTTAACCTTAGAAATAACAGCTTTGCCCATCAAACATATCTCGATCATCTTAGAGAGGGCCTTGACACACTTCGTGAGGTAGTTGAAGAGGATAGAACTGATAAGCCACTTGATAGGGCTGTTGTTTATGCTTGTAATCTCACGAAAAGGATTCAGGAAAACTTAGAATATGCCATAGGCTTAGTTCCTAAGTTTAACAGCCATAGAGATAGACTTGTTGCATCATCATCCACTGTTAAGAACAAGCATGTAGCATTTGATCTACCACCTAAAACATCAGAACCCAACACATCATTATCAGGAAGGCATGTGACAGAAAAACAAACTAATGTTCCCCTCAATGCTTCTACAGGAGTAAAAAGTGACACCCAAGCTAGCGGGTCAAGGTCTAGAGGAAATGCAAGAAAGGATAGGACTACGCCAGCTAAGAATGATCAATTGAAGAAAGTAGAAGCCCAACCTAGGAACAATAAGTTTGCAATGAGTAGGATGAATCGTGTTGATTCTAGTATCAAAAGTACTGTAATTAATTTGAATTCTAATGATATCTGTAAAACATGCGACAATTGTTTAATTTTTGCTAATCATGATGAGTGTGTTGTGTCTTTCTTGATGTCTTCTGCTTCACCCCATGTTAAGAATGTTAGGATAACTGAAACATGCAAGAAAGTTTGGAAAGCAACAGGAAAAACATTTGCTAGCGTAGGCTATCAATGGAGACCCACTGGAAGGAAATTCAATTTAGGAAAACAGTGCACATTACCTAAAATGAATAAGCATAAAATTGTGAAAGTTAAGGAATGGAGACCCACTGGAAGGAAATTCAATTTAGGAAAACAGTGCTCATTACCTAAAATGAATAAGCATAAAATTGTGAAGGTTAAGGAATGGAGACCAACTGGTAGAATATTGCCTTTAGGGTCACAATGCCTTCCACATAGGTCTTGTCCTGCCTCTTGTACTGTCTCCACTGTAAAGACAGTAGCATCTGCGAACTCTATGGTTCCGGAATATTTGTGTGCTGACCAAACGGACCCCAATTGCACGTGGGGATCCACAATTTTCAGTTATCCATTGTTGTCTGGTTTCAAATGCAGGTCGTACAAATCGTCCTGTGGTATTTGGACTCAGGCTGCTCAAAACATATGACTGGGGATCGCTCGCGGCTCAAGAACTTTGTGAAAAAGTTTATCGGGACAGTTAGATTCGGGAACGACCACTTTGGTGCTATTATGGGTTATGGAGATTATGTGTTTGGTGACAGTGTAATCTTAAGGGTATATTATGTGGAAGGATTAGGGCACAATCTGTTTTCTGTGGGTCAATTCTGTGATTCAGATCTGGAAGTGGCTTTCAGAAAACATACATGTTTCGTCAGAGAATTGGATGGTATAGATCTCCTCAAGGGCAGTCGGGGCACCAATCTATACACCATATCGATTGAAGAAATGTTGAAGTCCTCTCCCATATGCTTGCTTTCTAAAGCCTCTAAAACAAAATCATGGCTGTGGCATCGTCGTTTGAACCACTTGAACTTCGGTACCATAAATAATCTTTCCCGTAAAGATCTTGTTAGAGGGATGCCCAGACTAAAATATGAGAAAGATCATCTCTGCTCTGCATGTCAACTGGGCAAAAGCAAGAAACAAACCCACAAGCCTAAAACCATTAACACCAACTTGGAAGTTCTTCATACCCTCCACATGGACTTGTGCGGTCCAATGAGAATACAAACCATAAATGGAAAGAAGTACGTTCTGGTGATAGTAGATGATTATTCTCGGTTCACATGGGGAAAGTTTTTGAGAACCAAGGATGAAACTCCAGAGGTTATCATTAAACTGATAAAACAGCTACAAGTAAGGCTCGATAAAACTGTCAGAATCATCCGCACTGATAATGGTACTGAGTTTGTTAACCAACAACTCCGCAATTTCTATGAAAGTATTGGCATCACGCATCAGAAAAGTATCCCTCGCACTCCTCAACAGAACGGTGTTGTCGAACGAAGTAACCGTACTCTGGTGGAAGCTGCAAGAACCATGCTTATATTTTCAAAGGCACCGATGTTTCTCTGGGCAGAGGCTATAGCAACAGCTTTTTTTACCCAAAACCGATCTCTAATTCATCCTGTTCATGAAAAGACTCCCTACGAGTTAATTCATAACAAGAAACCAGATCTTTCCTTTCTCCGTGTGTTTGGCGCACTTTGTTATCCTACTAATGATAGTCAAGACTTGGGAAAGTTAAGGGCTAAAGCAAACGTAGGTATTTTTGTTGGATATGCACCAGACAGTAAAGGGTATAGAATCTATAATAAGAGAACCCGTAAAATCATGGAAACCATTCATGTCACGTTCGATGAGCTGAGTGAGCAACTTGCTTCAGGACAAATTAGTTCTGGACCCGATCTTAAACTTTTGACACCTGGACCCATTAGTTCAGGACTTGTACAGAATTCCACGCCTGCGGATTCTTTTGTACCACCTACATGTGAGGAGTTGAAGAAGTTATTTGATCCTATGTTTGATGAATACTTTGAGCCATCGAATGAAACCATCCCAAGTGAACCAGCGGTACTTCCTATGGCAGAGGCTCAAGCTCCGCAAGGCACAGAAAACCCAACAGCTTCAGTATCAGTCAGTCTCAATGCTCCAGCTGCCAGTCAATCGCCTTCATCATCAAATACTCAATCCTCTCTAGTACTACAAGAATCTGCAGATAACCATTCTTTAGAAGATAATCCTTTTGCTCCTGCTGATGAGGTTCCTTTTGAAAACATATTTGCTCCTGAACATTCATCAGACACACCCTCTCTTGAAGAACACAGCACTGCTACATCGGTTCAAAACCCTCAACCTCACGACCATCTCAGAAAATGGACCAGTGATCATCCAATCGACAACATCATAGGCAATCCCTCACGTCCAGTATCCACACGTAATCAACTAGCCACTGATGCACTATGGTGCTTTTTTAATTCTGTACTGTCCAAAGTCGAACCAAAAGATGCCAAAGAAGCAATGACTAAAGATTGCTGGTTCCAGGCTATGCAGGATGAAATCCATGAATTTGATCGACTTGAAGTATGGGAATTAGTGCCTCCTCCAGAGCTTGCAATGATCATTGCTTTAAAGTGGATCTTCAAGGTGAAGCTTGATGAGTATGGTGATGTGTTAAAGAACAAGGCACGGCTAGTTGCTAAAGGATTCAGACAAGAAGAGGGCATTGATTATGAAGAATCGTTTGCTTCGGTTGCTAGAATTGAAGCTATAAGAATCTTCCTGGCAAATGCTGCTAGTCGAAATATGATAGTCTACCAGATGGATGTCAAAACGGAATTCTTGAATGGTGACTTAAAGGAAGAAGTTTATGTGAGTCAACCCGAAGGATTCGTGGATGCTGAACATCCTACTCATGTTTACCGCTTGAAGAAGGCTCTTTATGGGTTAAAACAGGCGCCAAGGGCATGGTACGATACATTGTCCAAGTTCCTCCTAGTGAACGGATTCTCCAAGGGTGTTGTTGATCCCACACTATTCACCAGGAAGTCAAGAAACCATATACTACTAGTTCAGATTTATGTAGATGATATCATCTCTGCTTCAACAGATCCTAGTGAATGTGATAGTTTTTCAAAGGAGATGAATTCCAAGTTCCAAATGTCCATGATGGGACAAATGTCATTCTTCTTAGGATTACAAGTTTCTCAAAGTCCCGGAGGCATATTCATTAATCAATCCAAATACGCCAACGAGATCTTGAAAAAGTTTGGATTCAATTCAAGTGAACCTGTTGACACTCCCATGGTTGATAGAACAAAGCTGGATGAAGATCCTTCAGGGATTCCAGTGGATATAACAAAGTATCGAAGCATGATTGGATCTTTGATGTACATCACGGCTAGCAGACCAGATCTTCTGTTTGCTGTGTGTATGTGTGCTCGGTATCAATCCAGACCAACCAAGAAGCATGTTGAAGCAGTGAAAAGGATCTTCCGATATCTTCAAGGCACGGTTCATATGGGTCTCTGGTATCCTAAGGACACTGCAATGGAGTTAAGAGCTCAGTTTTTAGGGGAAAAGTTGGTTAGTTGGTCTTCTAAGAAGCAGATGAGTACTTCCATATCATCTACTGAAGCTGAGTACATTGCCATGTCTGCTTGCTGTGCACAAATCCTTTGGATGCGATCACAACTTTCGGACTATGGATTCTCATACAACAAAATTCCCCTATATTGTGACAACAAAAGCGCCATTGCTCTTTGTTGTAACAATGTTCAGCACTCCAGGTCAAAACACATCGACATCAGGCATCACTTCATCAGGGAACAGGTGGAAAAAGGAATTGTGGAACTATACTTCGTGAGGACAGAGTATCAGTTAGCTGACATCTTCACCAAGGCCCTCCCAAGAGAAAGGTTTCAGTTTATTCTCCCACGCCTTGGCATGAAGAGCATGACACCTGAAACCCTCAAGTGTCTTCAGGAGGAAAAGGAGGAGTAAAGGATTGTCTTCTTATATCCTTGTACATAGTTGTATATATCTTAAATCAAAAAGAAAATACAAAAATATAAAACCTATAAAAACCATAAAAATCGAAAAATCAGAAAATACCAAAAATAGTCCTACCTAGGCATGTCTTCTGTTTATCGATAACATTTACGGATCTAGAAATGTCATTCAACAATGACACGGATCTTTAAATGAAGCTCGAGCAGAAGTTAAACTAATCAGTTAAAACATGTCTTAATGGCTTGCAGTTACTTCATACTGCAACCTGTGATACACACTGGGAAAGCACGTCGCCAAAAGGACGGCTGTTCCTCCAACTGGGTGATGTTCACCTGGGCATGGATTACTTTATATCCATGTTTCACCGACTTGATGTACGTTTCAGTGCATCACTTCGTATATAAGAAGAGAAGTCTTCTTTTCATCAGACTCTTTATCTTGTTTGATTCTTCAAGAGAGTCTTGATGTTACACAAGGTGGTAAATTGAAGTAAAATTTTCCCAAATATTCGTCGCTTAATTGAATGACTACAGCCCTTTTAATAAAAAAGGGGTCATTAATTAATGGGGAGAGTACTTGTTCAAATTTCTGACACCTTGCCAAATTTGTGCAACATCATCAGTGACACTCTCTCGTGGTATAAGGGGGAGCATAGTATGCTCCAAAATCAGAATACATTTAAACCTGACCACCACATTTTCTCCCAAATTTTCTAAACTTATTTAAATCGATTGGGATCACAAATCTCAAATGGTTTGAAATTTTTGATCGGGGGAGAGAATGTGATTTAAATATGAAATTCTGATAAAATGTGATGATTTGGAAGTAAATGTAAGCTCTCCCGTATGTGCTAAACCATTTTGTATATCAAGGCACATATTGAGGGGGAGCAAAATGTTTTGGAGAAGGAAGTTAACTCTCCCATAAGTGCTCAGTTGTACGTCAATGCACTTATTGAGGGGGAGCAAAGGATTTGGCATCTCATGTGACCGTGACTCAGAATTAACCAATGAATTGACGAAACTTGAACTGTCATCAATCGAAAGGATACGTCTTGGCCAGGTAATAATTTCAAGCTGGTCTAACCAGTGATGTAAGCGTGTCTCGAAAAAGATGTATCTGAGTAGAGTGTACCATTTCGAGAAACTTTCTGTGGACTTGACCAAGCCGGGTAATAATTTCAAGCTAGTCTAACTAGTGATGTAAGCGTGTCTCGAATCGGTCATGTTCACTGAAAGTGGATCAATTCAAAAAGTGTGAGCTCTACCTAACATGTGCAAATTTATAAAACTATCACTCGAGCACATGTTGAGGGGGAGCATTTGAAAAATATAAAACTCTCAAGTGTTTGCAAAAATGTGTTTCAGAATCATGAACACTTTGAGAGATTTTTCAAAGATTTGGTTTGGCAATCGTGGATGAATACTAAAGACCGGCCATTTTAATTAACGCATGGAGTTATAAGGATGGTTAGGTTAGGTTCAAGTTCCCACGATCCCGCCAGAGCTGGAGGGGTCTACCCAAGGACAATCCACTAGTTAGTGTAGAAGTCCTTAGGTATGATTAATAATGAGAAATGTGTATAAGGGAAGAGTGCCGACTGAGATGGAGCTAACACTGGAATAAACCCAACAAGGTGTTAGTTATGAAGTCTCGGTAAGCACTGAAGGGGTTGAAGAATGAAAAAGAATTGTAAAGATAAAGGGTGAAAAGAAATAGCCCTCCTTACAAATTAGGCAGAAACCGGGTCAATACATATGCTGTCAGAATCACTTAGTTGATTGTTGGCATTGAAGACAAAGTATCATGGACCCAGTGATATGCTGCACAACCCTCTCTAGCCACTCAAGGTCCCTCAAAGGACTCTTGTTTCATTTGTCACGGAGTTCAATACATTTCTATCGTCTCTCTCACTCCGAGTTAGATGATATTGAAAAGGTGGCAGTCCTCTCCAGCCTCCGCTCACTAAATCAAAATGCACTATAGAGTCTAGAGCCACGAGATTCACAATAAGATCTCATAGGAACACGGATTATTTCTACACTGGTTGTTCATCATTAAGGACACCAGTTGTAAACTTATGAGTCCTACGCAGATCTTAGCAATCTGCCAGAACATTCATGAGAGTCTTTACAAATGTAATTCTCAATGATTGAATGGAAATTCCTGCCAGGGTCAACATCAAGCAGCCCTGAAAGCAGGTCACTTCGGTAATTCCTCGTGAATTACGCTTAGTGGTCGCGGCGGTTTCAAACGGTCTACAGTCGTGGAGTGATCTCCAGCGACTCACCTAATCGTTGAAATGCTACGGCATAGTCTTAAAAAGCCCTCTGTGGGTTTTCGATTAGGAACGGTCTTGGTAAGGATTAGAGAGAGTTTCCACACTATGCTGTTAACAATCTCGAAGTCCAAACCTGTAAGTACCGGTCGATTTGTTGCTAACTGTCTTATGCAGGAACTTCTGGCGGTTGTAGCTGTGGAATGCTGTAGCTGGTTGCAGAAAAGATGCCAATCCTCTACCACATGTTCACACTACATCATCATTGTTATTCAACAAAGTCATGATCACCCAAAAGACCTTCAACACAGCTTCCGCAAACTCTGATGCTGAAGATCATGACGCCATATAGTGTGAGCATGTCGGCTCTAAGTATATTTCATCACATGGAGACCTACTACTGAAAGATGACTTGGAGACTCAAGTGGGATGATACTTTCAAAGATTACTCAAAGTTCATCCAAGACAAAAGAGAAGTCATCTGAAGATCACGGATGTTTGCACAACGATCTATGATATTGAAGAATCAAGGGTTACGAGCTATGAAGTCAAGATCCAAGGAAGAAGTGCTAAAATTCAGAACATTACTTCTGGGGTGACCTCCCTTAGGGGGAGATTGTTAGTGTTGGGAATTCTGCTAAGGAAGAATTCTACTGATGGTTACTGCTGATGGAATCTGCTGAAGGATTGGATTCTGCTGAAGAATGTTTCTGCGGAAGTAGAGATTCTGCGTAGTGTGTTTCTGCTGATGGATAGTTTACGCGTATTTTGTTATTAGTTAGGATATGCATGAGTTTATTTAGGAAGTGATAATGCATATCTTGTTTAGTTTTTAGAATATACGTTTCTTGTGAAACGATTTAGGGTTTCTAGTGAAACCTAGTTAGGGTTCCTTATCTATAAAAGGAACATGTTATTATGTAATATGTATGAGTTAAGAAAAACAAGTTTTAGTTTAATAAACGATCCATAGAGGATCAAAGTGTTCTTAGTTATTTGTGTTCTTTTCCGCTTTAAAATACAAGTGTTAGAGACTTTCTATTAGTGTGTTTGTGATTACATAAACATTACTAACGATCCAAGAGTGCTCAAAGATCTATCAAGGTCTAAAGGTTCAACAAGTGGTATCAGAGCCTCGGGAGAGTCTCTGTGATACTAAGAACATCCTTTCCTTACACCCTCTCAACCAAAACAATGCCTGGATCAGAAGACGGCTCAGAAGTCAACAACAACCATAACCCCACATCTTCATCTTTTCAACAACTCACTCTCACCAACAGCAATGCAAAGTTTCCATACCTCAAGAAGGAAGAATATGAATTGTGGGCTATGAAGATGCAGAACTGGATCATGAATGTAGATTGGAATCTTTGGGAAATTGTCAAAAAGGGAAATACTTTGAAGAAGCACATCAAAGATGCTGATGGTGTAGTTACCATTGTTGACCCTCAAACTGCTGAAGAGATTCTTACTGTACAGAGAGAGAATAAAGTGAGGTCCATTCTCCTTCAGGCTATTCCAGATGATCACATTGGTGATTTTCACTATATGGAGGATGCAAAGGACATATGGATGGCAATCAAGGCTAGGTTTGGTGGGAATGAAGAGTAAAAAAGGATGAGGAAATCAATGTTGAAACAGCAGTTTCAAGAGTTCCAAATCTCTGAGGAAGAAGGTATTCACAAGGGGTATGACAGGTTTCATAAAATTTTGAGTCAATTGAATCAGCTGAAGGCCAGACCAGACAATGAGGATTGCAATGCAAAGTTCCTGCGATCTTTACCTCCATCTTGGCTGCATGTGAGCATTGCACTCAAAGCTAAAGGTGGATTGGATATGCTTTCTTTTGATGATCTCTACAACAAGCTCAAAACTCTTGAGCCTGATGTTAGAAGTCCCATTCGTTCATCCACTCCCAGTTACTCAGCCTTCGTTAGCACCACCTCCAATAAGATGAATCAAGCTTCTAGCCCAAGCTCCTCATCATCATCTTCCTACAACAACACCAGACCAAATTCACAACCAAAGTCTAGTGGTGTATTGGAAGATGTTATTCAATCTTTTGTTGCTGATTATGATCATCAGCAGGAACTTGCTTTTGAGGATTTTGATCAAGTGGATCCTCTGGATATGGAAGAGATGAACTTGAAGTGGCAGGTGGCCATGCTCTCAATGAACATCAAAAGGTTTGAAGACAAGTCAGGAAGAAAGTTTGGTTTCAAGGGAAGAGACTCTGCTAGATTTGATAGGAGGAAGGTCAAATGCTATACATGTGGTCAGATGGGTCACTTCTCAAGAGAATGCAAGGATAGGAAGGCTGGTGATGAGGTTAGGTATACTACCTATCAGCAGAAACAAGTGGAAACTGGGAAAGCTGGAGCTTTGGTTACTCTGGATGATCATGTCAATTGGAAGGTGCATGAACCTGAAAATGATGAAGCTTCTGGGCAGAGTGGATTGCTGGCATGCTGTACTGCAGAGGATAAACATGATCAAGTTGCCTTAATGGGCATCTCTCAGGTACATAATTGTGTTTTTGGTTGTAGTGAAAGATATAATGAACTTAAGGAGGCTTATGATGAATTGAAACCTAAATATAATAAATGTTATGTAGAAGTTGAGTCTTTAAAACAGGCTTTAAAAACTCTAGAAAAACAAAAGGTTTGGTTTCAAAAGAATCAGCTTGCTTATGATGAAAAGATAAGGGTGTTGGAAAGTGATTTGAAATGTACTAGAATTGATTTAAAACGAACTGAGAAAGAAAAAGCTGATATAGAATCTGAAAACCATGTACTGAAAGAGAAATTAGAGAAGGAAATAGCTAATCATAATGTTTGGTTAATATCAGGTGATAAGTTATCTAACTGTCTCTATAATAGTCAACCTGTAAACTCTAGTATAGGTTTAGGCTTTAAAAAATATGTTGGTTTAGAGGCTAGGGATGATAAGGGTAAATCTACACCAGCAGGTTTAGCAAATTTTGTTAAAGAAGGAAACTTACATGCTTTACCTGGACCTATAAGAGGAGAGCACATGCCCTCAAGCACCACCACCTCAGACTTTGATGGATCACACCATCTTTATGGCAAAAAGTCAAGTGACTTGCCAGACCCTGATTCTAATTCTACTGACTATGTCTCTTGTTCTTCTAGTGACATGTCCTCAGACCAAGGGTCTACTACCAGTTGTGATTCAAGTGAAAAGTCAGACCTTCCCAAGACCTCACCCAAGACCTCACCAAAGCCTACACCCAAGACTCCCTACAAGCCTGTTAGAGTTGCTGCTGATGAATCAAATTCAAAGACAGTTTCTTCTGAAGACTTGTCTTTTAATTCTTTGCAAAACAATGTTTCTAATTCTGTCAAAAACAATCCTGTTAATGTTAGTGATTTGAATAATGTTGCATGTAATGGAACATCTTTCACTTTTAATAAATCTTCTAAAAAGAAGAAATGTTTTGTTTGTGGAAGTAAATTTCATTTGATTAAGGATTGTACTTTTCATGAGCAAAGAATGGGTGTATGTGCTGATCAAAATAAACCTGGACCAATGTGGAAAAATGTTAATGAAATACCACCATATTTTCCACAAGCAACTCAAAAGACCAGCAATTCTGCTGATAGACATTCTCCACCTTTTTGGAGAAGATGTGTTGCTAGACCATATGTGAGACCAACTAGTTCATATTTCAGAATGGTTATTGGCCTGGATTTATTAACCCAAGATATGTGGGTAAGGGAAATTGGGATACTGCTGTTAAGCCCTCAGCAGGTTGTTTTTGGACCAAAAAGGGACCTAATTATCATTGCAGGTCCAAGAACAATGGTGGATCTTATACATCTACATGGCCTAATTCTTATGATCCACAAGGCAGGCTCAAGTCAGCAATGACTTGAGTCTCCAATGTGTACTTATATCTTGTAGATTTTTGTTGTTGTTGTAGGATCATCCTCTGAAGAGTAAAGAAGTAGGCATAGTAGATAGTGGTTGTTCCAGGAGTATGTCAGGAAACATTGAGATGATGCATGATTTTGTACCCATTGAAGGAGGAGGAAATGTGACTTTTGGTGGAGGAGATGGTAGAATCACTGGGAAAGGAACCATCAGAGCACCTAATTTGGACTTTGAGAATGTGTATTATGTGAAGGAATTGCAAAATTTCAACCTGTTCTCAGTATCACAAATTTGTGACACCAAGAACAAAGTATTCTTCTCTGATGATGAATGTCTTGTGCTCTCTAAAGACTTCAAACTTCCAGAAGATACACCAATTCTGCTGAGAGTTCCCAGAACTTACAATTTGTACACATTCAATTTGAATGATGTTCAACCTGAAGGTGACCTAACATGTTTGGTGGCTAAAGCATCCCTGGATGAGTCTACAAAATGGCATAGAAGGATGGCTCATGTGAATTTCAAGACCATTAACAAGCTTTCTAAACTTGGTCTAGTTCATGGACTTCCCTCCAAAGTCTTCACCAATGAGCACAATTGTGTTGCCTGCAACAAAGGAAAGCAACATAGAGCCTCATACAAAGCTATTACTGCTGTGAGAACCATCTCAGAACCTCTTCAGTTGCTGCATATGGATCTCTTTGGTCCAACTCAAATCAGAAGTATTGATCTCAAGTACTTCTGCCTGGTAATCACTGATGACTATAGCAGGTTTTGTTGGGTATTCTTTTTGAAAACTAAAGATGAAACATCTCCAATTTTAAAAGACTTCATTACCCTTGTTGAAAACCAGCTAAACAAAAAGGTTAAAGGTATTAGGTGTGATAATGGGACAGAGTTCAAAAATGCTGTTTTAATAGAACTTTGTCAGTCTAAGGGGATAAAAAGGGACTATAGCAATCCAAGAACCCCACAGCAAAATGGGGTGGCTGAGAGAAAGAATAGGACCTTAATAGAGGCAGCAAGATCCATGCTTGCAGACTCTAAATTACCCACTATGTTCTGGACTGAAGCAGTAAGCACTGCTTGTTATGTTTTGAACAGGGTATCCATCACTAGACCTCATTTAAAGACACCTTATGAACTTCTCACTGGGAATGTTCCTGATATTCATTATCTCAAACCTTTTGGATGTCAAGTGACCATTTTCTTGGTGATCCTCAAGCACCTGTTAGAACTAGAAGTACTGTGAAGGGTTCTAAGTATGGTCAAGTTGCTTTTCTTTCCTATGTCTCAAATCAGCAAAGGGACAATCATACAGACTTTAAGCATTGTATGTTTGCTTGCTTTCTTTCTCAAGTGGAGCCAACAAGTGTTGCTCAAGCTATTGAAGATTCAAATTGGCTTGAAGCAATGCAAGATGAGATGCAACAATTCAAGAATCAGCAGGTTTGGATCTTGGTACCACTACCTGAAGGGAAGATAGCCATTGGGACAAAATGGATTTTGAAGAATAAAAGAGATGCAAGGGGTATTGTGGTTAAAAACAAAGCAAGATTGGTGGCTCAGGGGTTCAGACAAGAGGAAGGAGTTGATTATAATGAAGTCTTTGCTCCCGTAGCCAGAGTTGAGGCCATTAGAATCTTCTTTGCCTATGCATCTTATATGGGTTTCCTGGTATACCAGATGGATGTGAAAGGTGCTTTCCTGTATGGTGAAATTGAAGAGGAAGTATATGTCAGTCAACCCAAAGGTTTTGAAGACCCAGAACATCCAAAACATGTTTACAAAGTTGTAAAAGCTCTCTATGGACTACATCAGGCACCAAGAGCTTGGTATGCTAGGCTTTCTGCATTTCTGCTAAAGCATGGATACAAAAGAGGTGCCATTGACAAAACACTCTTCATTAAGAAGAATTCCAGGGATATAATTCTTGTGCAGGTTTATGTGGATGACATTATCTTTAGCTCCACTAAAGAAGCTTGGTGCAGGGAGTTTGAGGAATTGATGAAGGGAGAGTTTCAGATGAGTGCTATAGGGGAGCTTACTTTCTTTTTGGGTCTACAAGTTCAGCAGAAACAAGATGGTATCTTTATCAGTCAGGATAAGTATGTGAAGGATATATTGAAGAAGTTTGATATGGAAAATGTCAAAACTGCCACTACACCTTATGAAGCTCCAAAACCAAAGAACAATCTTGAACCAGATCCTGCAGTGAATGTTCACCTATACAGATCCATGATTGGGTCATTGATGTATTTGACAGCTTCAAGGCCTGACATTACATTTGCTGTGAGTGCTTGTTCTAGACATCAGGTCACTCCACTCACTTCCCATTTGAATGCAGTCAAAAAGATCTTCAAGTACCTCAAAGGCCAACCTAACTTAGGTCTTTGGTACCCAAAAGAGTCTCCTTTTAAGTTGGAAGCATATAGTGATAGTGACTATGCTGGTGCAAATCTGGATAGGAGATCCACAACTGGAGGTTGCCAATTTCTTGGAAGAAGATTGATTTCTTGGCAGTGCAAGAAACAAACTATTGTTGCTACCTCATCTACTGAAGCAGAGTATGTTGCTGCTGCCAATTGTTGTGGACAGGTTCTTTGGATACAAAATCAATTGTTGGATTATGGGTTTAATTTTATGAACACCACAATCTTTATTGATAATCAAAGTACCATATGCAGTGTCAAAAATCCAGTTTTTCATAATAGAACTAAGCATATTGAAATCAGGCATCATTTTATAAGAGATGCATATGAAAAACATTTGATTAAGGTGGTTAAGATTCACACAGATGATAATGTGGCAGATTTATTGACTAAGGCTTTTGATGGACCTAGGTTTCAACACTTAGTTGTCCATATTGGGATGGTTAACCCTTAAATGCAAAGTTTGAGGGGAGGCATAGGCCTCAGGGGAGGCATATGCCTCAGGGGAGGATTGTTGTTGTAAAATTTGTAATATTTTGTATATTATATTTACTAACATACTAACCAACTAATGTACTTTAAGTTTTGTTTGGTTTGGTTTGTTTCTATGTGTCTGTTTTGCAGAATGCCTTGATGTGTAGTTACTGATCTTAAGTGGAAGTTATCCAAGATTGGTTAAATGGGAATTGGTCAAGTAGGCTTAAAGATTGATTCTGCTGACTGAAAGTGTTGAAGCATAGTTCAAGTGATAATCATTGAGAGATAAAAGAGAAGTTGTTCATTCATTCAAAAGAAATTACAGCATACAAACAACTTCAAATTGTAATAAAAGACCATTCCTATACAAGATGACCTACACAGACTCTAAATCCTATCATCAGGGTTTCAAAAGTTGTTGGAGATAGAGGACCAGGAATGAAGATGCTGAAGAACCTAGTTTTATATCTTTGGTCCTTGGCAACATCTCATCATCACCTACTCCATTTTACCCTTTCCTTTACCGGCCACCTCTGCACCCTTGCCCTTTCCTGTGTCTCTGTGGTATGAAACACCAGTCCTTGGAGCAGGAAGACCAATAACCACCTCCCTTGTCTCTGGAAGTGGTGGATTTCTGGTGTGTGGCCTTGGTTGGGGTTGTGAAGGTTGGGGATTCTCTTCCCTGGTTGGTGTTGCTTCCCTCTCCTCTTCCTCTCTCACCAATATATTGAAGATTGGCTCAAGATGCTCTGTGAAGTCATCAGAGCCCCTAGGTGAATCATTTGGATCCACCACACTATCATCTTCCGAAGAAGGGAGAAAAGGGGACTTCAAAGTTCGAGGCTCATCTTGGTAGGGATATCGAAATAAAGGACGACTATCCTCAGATGATGATGATGATGATGGAGATTTGGGTGGATTGTTGGGTCTGCTTGATGAGCCCACATCATGCTTTCTTTTGCGGGCTTGTTCTTTGGTAAGACCATACCTTCTATGGGAAGGTTGTGTGGATGATTGAGGAATGTTATCTCCTGAGTCTGCTGATGACTCAGAAGTAAGATCGACTACTTCTGGCTGGTTATTCATAGTGTTGATAAGTGATCTTGGTTGAATGAAGGTTTGATGGTAAATTAGGGTTAAGTGAATTGTGCGGATTGTGATTTGGGGTTATTTTATAGGCGAAGTCAAGTGTTGATGGTAATTAATGCGAGTTGGGTAGCGAAGTAAAACTCAAGATCTTTACTGAGATATTATTACTCTTGAGTTGATTCTGCTGATTGACTTCATACTTCAGCAGATTGACCATCATTTCTGCTGAAGAGTAAATTTTGAATGCTGGAGTAACTTTACACGTCAGATACGGTCAACAATTAGTTCCGATAAATTTTGACCATAATTGGGTAACTTCTATTTATAACCTACTCATATAATCTTCGCCCAAAACAACTTATTCCCTCTTCAAGCAATCTAAACCTATTATCCATTCACTTGATTCATACCCTCCCTCATAAGTTCATCAATGGAGGCCCTAAAATTTAAGAAGGATCACAATAAAGTTGCTTTTCTAGGAAAAGCGAAGGGACATGAAATGTATGACCCTATGGTTGATTTCTTGAAACGTTCCAAGATTCACTTTGCATTGACTCACTACCCAGATGTAGTACACGAATCTTTGGTGAAGCAATTTTGGGCATCTGCTGAGAAACGTTCTGATACAGAGATTGTAGCAAAGATTGATGGAGCAGAGTATGTGGTGACTGAAGCTTTGATTAGGGAAAGATTACAACTGGATGATGAAGGTGGTGTCTATCACACCAACACTGAAGAAATACTTGCTGGGCTGAGAGCTGCTGGTTATCAAAGTATGGATACGGTTATGTGGCTCAAGAACAAGTTTTGCCCCAAGTGGAGGTTTTTGGTGCACACATTGCTTCAGTGCATCAGCAACAAGTCTGGAGGATGGGATCAATTCTCTACCCAGTTGGGTTGTGGTATAGTATGTCTGTCACAGGGTTTAACTTATAATTTTTCTAAGTTTATTTTTGATAATATGGTAGAAAATATTCAAAAGAAAAAGCATAAGTTTCTAATGTACCCTAGGTTTCTTCAGATAATTTTAGACATAAATACCCAAGATAGAGGCCATTATCCCATAGGAGCCCTTAGTGCTAAGTTGTTTGCTTCCATGAAAACTCATTATGTTGGAGAGCATCACCCTCTGCTACCAGCTATGTTGCCACATGGCAATGATGATGCTGATGAGGGTAATGCTGCTGATGCTCCACCATCTCCCAATGCTGCTGATGATGGTACTCCATCAATCCCAAGCAATACTGCTGATGGTAATCCATCAGTGGAAAGGGATGAGGGTCCATCCATAACTGCTGAAGTACCCATTGTTTCTACTGACCAACCTACACCTTCACTTGTACATGTTTCACCCAGTCCTATTCCAACACAAACTCATGAAGCTCCTGAAGAGCTTGTTCCTGAGGTTGAGGAGACAATTCAGTCTCATGATACTCATGTGCCTACACCTCTTGAAGATGAGACTACAAGACTGTCCACACCTAGCCCTTTTAGAGACCCAATAGATGAAAGCACTCCTACTTTTGAGAATATACATGTTTCTTCTGAAAGGCCCAATGAAGCTCCTTTTACCACTGAGACATCTGCTGGTGGAGCTGAGGACCCTATTACTCTCACTTCTCTGTATAATTTGCTCAACAGGAATGATCAAGAAATTGAGAAGTTAAAGAAGGAGCTTGAAGATACCAAATCTTCACTTGGTGATGAGATTCTAGTGTTGAAAAAGAGGGTTCAGGAGTTAGAGGATCAACTTGGACAGAAAAAGAAAAGGAAGTTTGTGTTTGCCTCTGATGAAGAACAGGAGGATAGTTATTTGGATCATCTTGATTTATTGGCTGAAGCTGCTCAGCAAACTAATTCTTCTTCACCTAGAGCTGATGAATCATCACAACAAAAGGATCAAATTAAGTTCTACAGAAAGAGAAGAAGACAGTATTTGAGCAAGGAATCTACAATGCCCAGTTTAAATGTTGCTCAAGAACATGTTGATGGTGATCATGTGGTTTCTGCTGATGTTACATCTTCTAAAGTTTCTACTGAAGTGTTTGTTGCCGGGAGATCCTTTGTTTTGGATCCTCATGCTGAGGTTTCTACTCCACATATTGAATCTTCCACTCAACATGTTTCTGCTGATGCTTCTATTGGTACTTCTTCTGAGAATATTGACAGAGCTCATATTGTTGATATCTCTGGGAATGATTCTTCTGATAAGCATGCTACTCAAGTTCCTAGTGTTGACATTTCTGGTAGTGAGCAAGGAGTGATAATTGATGAAGATCTTGGTACAGATCTTGTGAGTAAAAAAGAAAGGAAGGAGCAAGCTATACTGAACCTTGGTGAATTGAATACCAAATATGGATGTAACCCTTTCTGGGATCCAAAGAATTGGCTAGTCCACAAAAGTATGGTTTGTGGTAAAGACATTTGGTATCCATATTTGGTATTCAATTCACCAAGGTTCAGTTGAAACCAAAGAATT
The DNA here is from genome assembly GCA_021014915.2 of Artemisia tridentata subsp. tridentata. Classification (NCBI taxonomy): domain Eukaryota; kingdom Viridiplantae; phylum Streptophyta; class Magnoliopsida; order Asterales; family Asteraceae; genus Artemisia; species Artemisia tridentata. Next base: position 231,045,283 of record CP139503.1, on the reverse strand, counting down.
GGCTAGTCCTGAGTAAAGACATCTCAAATCCGTTTATAGTTGATGATTTGCTAATAAATCAGATGGTTATCAGTGTACCATAGTTTTCAAACTTAAACATTTGGCTACTCCAGTAGTGATGGCTATTGGTAAAGAGACATCAAATCCATTATTTTCAATGATTCACCTCTCACAGGAGTTCACACACCTGGATGTGATGAGAATAGTATGAAACTTAAATGTTTTGATGTACATTTTGTCATTTGTTGCTGCAAAGACCTGAAGTATAAAGTTTACCATTCATAGAGATGTGGTTCATTTGGTTCATTGCTGCTGATGTTCAGAATTTATTCCTCTTCTTCTGAAGTATTAAAGATCTATCAAGAATCTTGAACTTAACCATGTCAAATTCAAGATTAGGGGAGGATTGTTGGGAATTCTGCTAAGGAAGAATTCTACTGATGGTTACTGCTGATGGAATCTGCTGAAGGATTGGATTCTGCTGAAGAATGTTTCTGCGGAAGTAGAGATTCTGCGTAGTGTGTTTCTGCTGATGGATAGTTTACGCGTATTTTGTTATTAGTTAGGATATGCATGAGTTTATTTAGGAAGTGATAATGCATATCTTGTTTAGTTTTTAGAATATACGTTTCTTATGAAACGATTTAGGGTTTCTAGTGAAACCTAGTTAGGGTTCCTTATCTATAAAAGGAACACGTTATTATGTAATATGCATGAGTTAAGAAAAATAAGTTTTAGTTTAATAAACGATCCATAGAGGATCAAAGTGTTCTTAGTTATTTGTGTTCTTTTCCGCTTTAAAATACAAGTGTTAGAGACTTTCTATTAGTGTGTTTGTGATTACATAAACATTACTAACGATCCAAGAGTGCTCAAAGATCTATCAAGGTCTAAAGGTTCAACATTATCCTTGGTCTATTCATCTGCTGAAACGTATGCTTCAAAGCAAATTGGAAGTTCCTCCTGATCCAGTGGCTAATGATGAGACTCATGCTGCATAATTGGTTGGGTTAATCAAGTCCAAGCTTATGCAACACCAAGCTTCTACTTGATTCTGGTATTGTGTATTATTTTTGTATCTTATCTTTGTTTATTTCATTTCTTTCTTATTTCATTCTTATTTCTTAGTTAAAAAAAAAAAAAAAAAAAAAAAAAAAAAAAAAAAAAAAAAAAATCTCTTGTATATTTGTACTAACTTTTCTGCAGGTTTGTTGTATATCACTCTGTTGATGGTTATCAACTCACCAGATGTGACTTGTGTCACTCAAAGAGTTGGATAATCCAAAGGGTACAGCTTTGGTAAAGACACATCAAATCTGTTGATAGCTGTAATAGCTTGCTCAAAGCTATAGGGTACTTCAACTCACCGATGGTTCATTCCTAAGAGTTGAAATGGTTCTCAATTCACCATGGATGTAACCCTTTCTGGGATCCAAAGAATTGGCTAGTCCACAAAAGTATGGTTTGTGGTAAAGACATTTGGTATCCATATTTGGTATTCAATTCACCAAGGTTCAGTTGAAACCAAAGAATTGGCTAGTCCTGAGCAAACGGCTACAGGTAAAGACATCTCAAATCCGTTTATAGTTGCTGATTTGCTAATAAATCAGATGGTTATCAGTGTACCATAGTTTTCGAACTTAAACATTTGGCTACTCCAGTAGTGATGGCTATTGGTAAAGAGACATCAAATCCATTATTTTCAATGATTCACCTCTCACAGGAGTTTACACACCTGGATGTGATGAGAATAGTATGAAACTTAAATGTTTTGATGTACATTTTGTCATTTGTTGCTGCAAAGACCTGAAGTATAAAGTTTACCATTCATAGAGATGTGGTTCATTTGGTTCATTGCTGCTGATGTTCGGAATTTATTCCTCTTCTTCTGAAGTATTAAAGATCTATCAAGAATCTTGAACTTAACCATGTCAAATTCAAGATTAGGGGAGGATTGTTGGGAATTCTGCTAAGGAAGAATTCTACTGATGGTTACTGCTGATGGAATCTGCTGAAGGATTGGATTCTGCTGAGGAATGTTTCTGCGGAAGTAGAGATTCTGCGTAGTGTGTTTCTGCTGATGGATAGTTTACGCGTATTTTGTTATTAGTTAGGATATGCATGAGTTTATTTAGGAAGTGATAATGCATATCTTGTTTAGTTTTTAGAATATACGTTTCTTGTGAAACGATTTAGGGTTTCTAGTGAAACCTAGTTAGGGTTCCTTATCTATAAAAGGAACACGTTATTATGTAATATGTATGAGTTAAGAAAAACAAGTTTTAGTTTAATAAATGATCCATAGAGGATCAAAGTGTTCTTAGTTATTTGTGTTCTTTTTCACTTTAAAATACAAGTGTTAGAGACTTTCTATTAGTGTGTTTGTGATTACATAAACATTACTAACGATCCAAGAGTGCTCAAAGATCTATCAAGGTCTAAAGGTTCAACAGTTAGGAATATGAATATTCAGCTGAAGACTCGGTCACCCCGAGTACTTATTAGCACATCATAGCTCGTAGGATTATCAGTAATATTATTAGTAGATTAGTTATTAATTAGTATTGTGGAGTGGGTCGGGTCTTTACCCTCTGTCAGCTCTCTCCACAGCCCACTAGGGGCATATTATGTAGTAAGTATAAATACCCCTTCCCTTGCAAGGGAAGGGTTGGAACTCTCATTATTTCAAGCTAATACACATAGTGTTTCTCTCTCTAGAAGTTCCCACTTTCTCTCTCTAGTTCTTATCTCATTCGATCCATATTTCTACCCCAAACAAGTGTTTTTTGCATTGTGAATACCCTACAGACCCGACCCGACTCCATGGTTGAACGATATCTAAACTAGTATGATTAAACCTACGAGCTACTTAATGCTAATCCATACCCGGGGTGACCGAGTCTTTCATGTGAATATTTATATTCCTAATACTATAGATTTACCTCGTGATGACATTTCTCATTGCGATGAAAATTACAGCTTTGAATGCTCTTTTGAGCTTTTGTCATCGCGATGTTCAGAACCTTTGTACAAATATGTTGATAGCAGTCAATATAGTAGGGAAAAAAGCTTCATTATCGTTCTCGGTGGTTTCTCACCATTTTATTTTGAATTCTAATTTTCATCTTAGACTTGATGGAAATTGGAGACAACAATGTGAACCAATTACAGTGTAAAATTGTTGGAAATTGTATCGAAGTTTGTGTGTGACATGCTGGTCAAGTTTGGATGATGGAGATTTGATGTCAATTTGAAGTCGTTAGACACTCCCGATGATTGATTATGAGGTGACATTCTTTGTTAAAAATGTGCAAAATTGTCGCTTATCATCTCATGATCCTATAATTGAATTAAATATATTAGTAGTTTAATTACTTAGTTGCTACAGATGATACATTATTTGAACTGTAAAATAATTGTGTAACATAGGGAAAAAAAATTGATGCCATCTTACATTCAGCAACTGAAACGTAGTTGATGTATCGACTTTTTTTAGCATAGGATATAGTTCGTGATCATGAACTTACTTATAACTAAATAATCATACATGAGCATCATGGACCCAATCGTACGCCAATAGATTACAATTATGATCCTAATTACAACGTTGACGGTTTGCTTATACGTTATCTTCTCGATTCCGTTATGTTCCATTTCTATGCATGCATATAGTTGTTGTAATTGTGTTGTAAGTAGTTATGTAAAGTTCTCTTTGTGGCTATTAAACGATTACCATTAGGGTGTGACAAATGATTGCGATTTTAGTTCTTTCCTTGAAATATGTTTTTGCACCTCATAGCTTATGTTTTGATAACACGCAATACCCTTTTAGGGTTGCCAAACTCACCCCTGCATATGTTTTGATAACACGTATTACCCTTTTAACACGCAGTATCGTAATTTCTCATAAACTATGTTTTCAATAGAGGTGGAAAAATGGGTCGGTGAGGTAACGGGTCGAAATGGGCAGTTTTTGGTAAGGATTGAAACGGGTTGGAGTAAATTTTTTTGTCCCAGCTCTCGAACTTTGGTGTATACTTATCATCTTGATGCATTAGTTAGATTAAGGAAACAATGTCGTTTACATAAATCTCCTAATGAAATGATTTTGGATGTTTCTTGTGATAAAATGGATGTTGGATACTAAAGGGGGTATCATAGTATCACCTAGAGATGATAAATTCCTCCCCTTATCGACTTATAAGTTCCAATTAGCCAATTCATGGTACTATGATGTATTTTGGCCTTAAGACTACCATGTGTACATGTTTTTAAGTTCTAATGATGGTTTTGATAAACAACATGGCTTAGTAGTAATTTTTAATATAACTTTTATAGTAGAGTATCTACTAATTTTGAAAAAAAAAAAGTTCAAGTACGAGTGCAAGATGAAACTAGATTCGCTTCTTTCTCTTTATTAGCTGTACCCATGATGTGTTTTATACTATTATTTAACACTACATATATTTTATTTTATTTTATTTTATTTTTATTTATTTTTTTCAGGTGTTCGCGGAATAAACATAATCTACTCAAGTGTTTGACGTTGACCTGCATGAAGTCTGGACCATCCTTTAGCAATATCATCAGCTTCAGAATCAGATTCGTTCACCCAAGCCATCAAGATCCTTCTGTTTTTCACGGGGTCAAAGAATGAATTTGAAGCATAATACTTTCCATAATCATACCTCAAAGTATCAAGTGTCAATTCATTTTGAGGAACATAGTTTTCTTTCGTAGGACTATAATTCCCAATCATGTAGTAATCTCTCCCATAATCCCACTTTCAATACGTGCCTTACTTTCGGGCCCAGCACATATGTATCGACCCCATTTATGCTGTCAACCCCCATAGGAAAAAATCAGGACATTCCCATACCCCAGTGCCTTCAACTTTAAGAAGTGGCGAATCATACTTAGTCCAATTAATAAAATCCTCAGATTGATATAAAAACGTGATCCCCATCTTATCTTTCTGAATTCCAACAAGTATTCTCCATTTCCCATCATCTGCAAGCCATGCGGTTGTTGGGTCTCTGAAGTCATCTGGCTGGATCCCATCTGGTAACTTTACAACTGGATTAGCGGTGTATTTGACCCATTCTCTAAGATATGGGCCGGATAAGTTTTTTGGGATGGCTAAATTTTGGACTTTGTTGGTTATCAGAGTTGATTCTAGTGTATAGTATAATGGGTTTGCTTCCTGGGAGGATTGTGGCAGAACCAGACCAGCAACTGTTGATGTCGAAGGGTTCAGTCGGGGCAATGGCCAGGTCTAATGGGGTCCAGTTTATCAAGTCGTGTGATACTGAATGTGCCCAGTAGATTTGGTTACTAAAGAGTGGACCAAAGGGGTTGTGTTGAACGAAGAGTTGGTATACTCCATTGTAGTACATCGGTCCTGGATTCATATTTATTGATCCATCATAGCAATTTGGTGACAGTGGTGGAGGGTGGTGGTGATGGAAAGTTGAAAAGAAAATGAATAGTAAACTTGCAAAAAATGTCAGTAAAATAGTTATTTCATAGGCCACTAACTTGAGTCGAGGGTAAAATAGTCATTTCACAGGCCACTAACGTGAAAACACTAACGAGCGTTAGCCAAAAACATTTTTTGCATGAACAGACAGAACAGTAACGCGGCAAGGACATTTTTTGCAGAAAATTGAAAGTTTAGGGACAATATTTGCAATTTTTTTCGAGGACATTATTTTCAATTTTTTGCAAAGTTAAGGGACATTTTTTGCAGTTTACTCTACTATTTAACGAAATTTCAAACTATTTTGAATAATTCAATAGCTCCCGTAAAGTGTTTTAAATTATTTTGCTATCAACCATTTCTAATCACATATTCTTTTTCAACCTCAATATATTTTTTCTTATTGCAGGTTATGCTTTTAATATGTTCATCAAACATCCATTTTTAATATTCTAACATTTTAAAAATAGTCAGGATCTTTCACATGTATTGCGAAAGATGTTGTCATTGGAATTTCTCTTTTTATCTTTTAGTTTCAATGTCACGGGCAAATAGCTCGTGTTGATGATATTTTTTTATTGTAAATTGTTGCAAGAGATATAATTACGACTTTATATTCATGACAAATAATTTAGATTTTGGTTTGCTTGAGTAGACAATGAAAACTTGTAATGTACTGCTTGATGAATAATGAATTGCTTGAAGAAACGTTTGTGGAGAATACAATCGTCGTTTAATTTCAAAGATATGAAACTATTTATTCGCTTTAAGTTTGATACAACTATACCCTCAATTGTGTTATTAGTTTGATTCGTATATGTTTATGATGATTAGGTTTTTTGTTGCTTTGTTATATCGATTTTAGAAGATGTTCTTTGTTGTGCTTCATTTAGTATTCGATTGTCGTTTGTTTATTAAGAGGGTCTGAATCTGAATCTGAACCGCACGTCTGAATCTGAATCTGAGGCGTAAATGTCTGAATTTGAACCGCACGTCTGAATCTGAATCTGAGGCGTAAATGTCTGAATCTGAACGCATCTGAACGGGAAAAAAAAACTCGTGTTTGAACGGAAAAAAAAAAAAAAAAAAAAAATTTGGTTATTTTGTGTCAACAAGAGGCATTCAGACGCGTTAAGACACCCCTCTCAAGTCTTGACCATTAAGATCAAATAGTGCCGTTCAGACGCTGTTCAGATGCAAAAAAACAAACGGTCTGAACGACAAAATGTCTGACCGATTCAGACATTTTGTCCGTTCAGACCCTGTTCAGAGGAAAAAAACAAAAAACAAACGCAGCCTTGTTGTGCTTCATTTAGTATTCGATTGACATCTTACCCAAAACGCACATCTCCATTTTTTACGTTAAGTGGTGTTCTTCATCTTTTTTCTTATATTTGTTAGCAAGGATTTTTACGACCGCACTACGTTGCGGATAGTTGATCTACACTATGTTTGAGTTATGAAATTGTATACTCATGTTTGAAAATCTGACTCAAATTTAAGAACCTACTTGAATTTCGTGATATGTATTTACTAGTTATAATGCCCGCGCGTGCGCGGGGTTTTTTTCTAATTTTTTTAATAATGTATTTTTATTTATTAAATAACAAATAATTTAATTTTGTTTTGTTTTATTTATTTGCTTTAATTTTGTATTATATGAAAAAGAGAGTTCGACTATTTGTAGTTATATTTTGTGTTTGTTGCATGCATAGGGTTTTGATATGAACCTAACTTTGTTTAGAGATTATATAGTGTAGGGTATTTTAGTCATTTCAGTTTAGCCAGGGACGAAATTTGCAACCGATGGTTTCTCACAAGGACGTTGGCTGCACTTTTGAAACGATAGGGACTGTGCATGCAATTTGACCAAACCACAAAGATGATTTATGCAATTTATTCTGAGACTTATGTTTGTTGCAACTGCTTTTATATTGAAAGTTATAATCCCCGTACACGCACTTTTTTTTTTCTTTTTTTTTTAATCCTAAAAATAAAGGCACCAATGCACATTCCTCCAAATGCAGTCGCTGTCATGATATAACAATTGAGCTACTTTTGAATTTTGAGTCTCGATGTCCATACATCAACATTTGTTGCTCGGGATATAACGGTTGAGTTCTTTTTGAAGATTTAGCCTCGATGTCCAACACCATTTTTTGCTCCTGTAAGGGTTCCAAATATTTCAAAAAAAAACTCAGAAAATTGAAATCACGTCCATATGTTTAACCAATACATGAGACTGTATAAGTTGTTCCAAATAATATCTTATTGAAGTTAAAGTCCAAGTTGTTGTTTTACATGGTCCATATAAGCAATCATATTCTCATGATACGGGTGTTCTTTAACTGATTTGCTTGATAAAGAGAAGCCATCATCGCATTCAATAATGCACAACCTCTCACACAACGCTTCGAAAAGTACAATGCCGAAAGAATAGAAGTCAGATTTTTTGGTCAAAACTCCTGTAGTAAAGTATTCTGGTTCACAATACCCCTGTGTCCCACAACCATTTGAAACAATGAGACTCATACCCAAAACCGTTAAGTTTAACTTGGACAATCCAAGATCAGAAATCTTAGCAACCCAGTTCTCATCGATCAAAATATTTGAACTTTTTTTATCCCTATGGATTACTGTCCGATGCCATCCAACATGGTTATGGAGATGATCCAAACCACGAGCTGCATCAGTACAAATTTTGAGTCTTTCTAACCACGAAAGAGTATAGTCAGTTTTACTGATACGCCTTATATACTTATCCAAACTTCCACGCTCTGTGACTGCGTATTCATAGACTATAGTCTTCTCCTTTCCTTCGTCCCAATAACCGACAAGAGATATTAGATTTGGATGCTTTTGACCAGAGAGCAATTGAATCTCTATCAAAAACTACTTTAAACCTTGTCTGAACTGCTCATTTAACCTCTTCACAGCAACCTTGGTACTTTTTCCATCGATGGGAAGTACTCCTTTGTACACCCAACCATATCCACCGCTTCCGATACACGTTTTCAAATTTTCAGTTGCTACTTTTATCATCATCATCATCAATAGATTCAGAACCAATGCAGTAACGGTGCACCTTCTGCTCTAACTTTTTATCTAACTCAAGGTTAGTAGGCGCAAATCAGCCAGTGTACAGATCCACGAAAAACATCAAAACTCATAACAAACACCAAACAATCAACAAAACATTAAAAGTTATACCAACCACTAAACCTTAAATAAAATTTAGCATATAAAATCATGTAAACCCTATTTTATAACAATTCAGATAAAAATTTTATTAGTTAACCAGTTGGAGCCTCAATTTTGACTTTCTACTACTAAGACACTTAGTCACAAATAATGTTGGCTTAGGGTTCATACTCAATTGTGTGATAGAAGAACTCAAAATTGGTCAATGAGAAGATTAAATTTAAGATATACATATCTTATTCTTGAAGGACTGAATTAAAGTTAGGTATACACTTTCATTCTTTTAATTGATTTATCTTTTTCCACCTTTAAACAATCCGATTCGATTTGATCAGTATGATTTAGGAATTTTTGGGTCAGAAGGGTGGTTTTGTTTGTTCCAATTTTCGCTTTAACCCCTAAGTTATTTATGGATTAACTCCGCTTTTTTTTAAGTTTTATTTATTATACTTTTGACACACATATTTTTATACACAATTTTTCTGAAAACACTTATAAAAACGAATTTTTATAAATTTTAGTTTAATAAGGAAATATTTAGGGTTTGTAAATTAAACATCTTTAAATAAAATAAATAAATTATTACTAAATAAGGTATGATTTGAATTTTTTGAAATGAAAAAGTCCCCACTAGGGGTTTTGTTTTATTATATAAAAGATTTCGGACTTGGTTAATCAAATTACTTTTCAAAGAAGTAAAAATTACAATAAACTAATCACATTAGACAAAATCACATACTTGATTATAATTTGAAGGGACAAATGTTAAAACATTTTAAAGTTAGCAATGAAAAAAATAAAAATAAAAAGTAAATAAGGTCATCTTTAAACGCTAAGAATCTTGTTCTTATGCTTAAATATTTTGAAGATGCTTTGGGTCTTAAAGTTAACCTCTCTAAGAGCCGCTTATTCGAGGTTGGTGTGGATATCCAAGAGGTTGTATCGGTTGCCTCTTATATGAATTGCGGTCATGACTCCTTATGTAACACTCCAACCCGACAATGGTAAAGATGTCACAATAATGGTTTCATATCAAAACAAACACAAGCATATGACATAAATAATACAATAGAATTTCAATGGTTACAATGGAAAATCTAAACTACAAGGTTATAATACAATAATTTCTAAGTATAAATTCTTCTAGTCATCTTCAATAGCTAGTAAGGTCTTCTAAGTCCAAGGTAGTCTCCACTCATACCCAGCTTCCAACTAAAACCTGCCGCAGAAAAGGAAATGCGGCTGAGCTACGAAAGCTCAGTAAACAGATATAACGATAACAAAGCAGTAGTAAAGGGATAGTGAAGTAAATGAAACAATGCAAGGTGTAACAAAAGTTAGGAGAGGAAACAGAAAAGGTTATGCAGATATATATCAAGAAAGAGTTACAATAGATAGGAGTAAACATAACCCACCACAAGCCCAAGTCGAATCAGGTCAAGTCAAAGGTCAAGTCAAGTATTAAGTCAAGTATGTATCCGGAGGGGTGACCCCGGAATACTAAATACAAGGTCATAGGGTAAAAGTAATGAAAGGTAAAGGTTATAAGGTGCAGGAAACAGAAATCCTTTACGAGCCCAAATCAAATCAAATCAAATATCAGGGTGTATGGAGGGGAGACCTCAGCATACCAAGTACAGGGTGAGGGGATACCTCCAAGGGTTGGAGTCATGAGCTCCCAGGATGTGAAAGACGTGTATCGCACACACCATCAGTCACCAAGTATAACAAGTAATATATCATATACAGAAACAGAAACAAGTCTAGGATGCATCCATACGCCCCAGGTGGCCAAATACCTCCTCAACACACCAAATCAAATCAAGTCAGGGACGGGACAGGTCATCACTCTCCTGCCCTAGAGTCATGCCATCGGTGCATCAATGACATGGACATGAAACCCTAATGCCTAGTGGGTGGCTCGTAGTCTCAAACTGTGGGTCAAGGTCAAGTATCAAGTATCTAGTATCAAGTATCAAGTATCAAGTGTCAGGTATCAGGTATCAAGTGTCAAGTATAAAGTATCAGGTATCAAGTGTCAAGTATCAAGTATCAAGTATCAGGTGTCAAGTATCAGGTGTCAAGTTCCATATCAAGCGGTTCAAGTCAAGTTTCATATCAAGTTTCAAGACAGGAGATCAATGCAAGGGTTAAAGCAGGGGTTCAAATCAGAAGGTTCATATCAGAGGGTTCAATATCAGAAGGTCCAATATCAGAAAGGTCAATATCGGAAGGTCAATATCAGAAGGTTCATATCAATTTGTTCAAAGGTTCATAACAAAGGTTCAATTTAAAGGTTTATATTAAAGGTTCATATCATAGTTTTAAAAGTAATCCTTTAAAAATGGCTTTCATAAAAGTGATCCTTAGAAACAGTTTTCATAAAGAAAGTCTTTTAAATGTAGGTTTCAAAACATTTTCATATGTAATTAAGAAAAGTTTTTACATCCTGTTATAAAATCCTATGAACCTTCAAGGTATCCAAGGTTTTAAATATTCATGTTACAAGGTGATGAACTGGTTATATCAAGTATCAAAAGGAACATAGCAATGTTCACAAATCGAGGAAAGCATAGCAAAGGCATAGATTCAATAAGAAATCCCCAGATACAAGGCTCAGATCATAATCAAACCAATATAAACAGATGTAAGTGAAACATGAAGAACGAATCAAAGTATAAGGGAACATAGCAATAGATTAGGGAATCCTATAGTGAATCAAGATCAAAAGTCAGGAGAAGGACACCCTTACTGAGAAAGGGTAGAATATCTGTACCTTATTAACCAAGTAAGCAGAATCACAAAACAAACACTGACAGGAAAATCAGTCACTCCCTCTTCGGACCTAGAGGAGTAAAAGACAGAATTACTATTGGTTCCAATTTACAGATTTCGTTATCTTTCCATTTTAAGTAACTTTCCAAATATAGTAAGTTTCCAAAATTAGTAAGTTTCCATTTTTAGAAAGTTTCCTTATTTAGTAAGTTTTCATAATTAGCAGGTTTCCATAATTAGAAAGATTTAACTATTATAATTTAAGTTAAGTCATTAAATAAGCATTATTATGGAAATAGGGTTCATTTTAGCAATTTACAATAGTTTAGGGATAAATATGACAACTCTCCATATTTTAGGGTTTTAAATGCAAATATGCCAAAGTTAAGGTCCAAAATGCAAATATTACAAGTTATTCATTTTAATCCATAAGTTTATCACAATTACAATTCCAATCCTTTAATGTTAACAATTTTACTAGTTAGTCCCTTTTATTAATTAAATTACAAAAGAAACCCTATAATTACATAAATCACAATTTAACCTTTACCATATTTATATTTACACATCAAGCCTTTAATTTTACCAATTTACACAATTACTCCTCAATTTAACAAATGGTATGAATTACCCTTCAAGTTTCATAATTTACAAAACAAGTCCCTTAATTTCATAAAATACTATTCGAATCCCAAATTATTAATAATTACACATTAAGCCTTTAAATCTCCAAAATTACACATTACACCCTTTATATCATCATTTATACGAATCACCTTCAAGTTTCCATAATTTACACTTTTAGTCCCTCTATTTTAAATAATTACAATTCGAATGATATAATTACTAAATAAACATTTTACTTGCAATTTTTACACATAGCACCCTTATATTATATTTTTCACGTTTCACCCCAGATCCAAAATGACTTACAAAAATATCCCTCACGTTTCAATAATTACAAAACACACCCTTATAGTTTTTATATTCCAATCGGTATAACTTTTTAATTGCAAAACCCTAACCCTAGTTTATCCAATCATTAGCAAATCATTCAAACATCATAATAACACATTAATTAATCAGATTTAATCATAAGACACAAACCCTAATTCGATTCGATTAGGTTTTCTATTTTCTCCTTATTTTTCTTAAAACTGGATTACAAAATAAATTCAATCACAGATTATTTAGGCTTCAACAAATGAAATAAACATTTTTCCAGAGCTATATAATAATTATAGAACTCAGATAAAATAGATTCGAATCCCATAAAATTCGTATGAACCGATTTGGATTTTATTCGTGTTTTTAACATCTATAATTACTATGATCAATTTAACGTGCATGGTTTGATTCAGCCATTTTATATGAGTCTTATATGATGTAAAGAGCACAATAAAAATACCAGATGAAGTTTAGAACAAGTGGACAAGTCATGGGAGTTTTTGTTCTTCTTGGCTAAAACAATTCGACACACAAAAACTCCTACGATCAAAACTAGCGACCCAGCACCTTAGCACTATTTTTCCCTCCTTCCTTGAACGTGTATGAACCCAGGAAAAATAACCACAGCCTCCAGAAAAATCGTGAGATGAAGAGAGAGTTTTATGTGTGTGATTTAGGGTTTTCGTATGGAATAAATGGGGAAATAAATAAAATACCGTGTGATATGGAGGAGAGGGCAATAATCTCGGCCCATAATGATAGGAACAAATCAATTTGCTGGTTTTGCAATTTATTTCATTATAATATTGATGTTTATCTCTTTTAAATGATCTATAAATACAATTAAATCATTAAATACAATTTTCGGTATACATATTATTTTTTTGTAGGTGACCATTAAATTTTGTACATTGTAAAATGTTAAAATATAGTAGCAAAATTATCTTACTTCATATGTTGCTCATTTCCAAGAGTTTGAGATTTATTTGGCGTTTTATTTAATTATTAATTGAAATTTTAAGTTCAAGGGTATTTTGGTCATTTTGCATGTTTTGAAATTTTAGGTATTACAACTTCTTCCCCTCTAAAAGAAAATTTTCGTCCTCGAAATTTGAAGTCGCAATGTTAGACGAAGTCGTAGCAAATCGCAAGAGATCGTCGCCAACATTCTCCCGCTCGGAGAGGTTCTTCCAAAAAGAAAAGCTCATATGGAAATACGAACAAGATTTCAGATCAATTTAACTGTATCAACAGTAGAGAGCTCTACAAGAGTTCAAGATTTATAACTGAGGTCAACAGAATGCAAAACGAGAGTCCAAACTCATCCAGATATCTAATGAACGAAGATGGAGTACACGCATAGGTAGAATGAACCTAAAGTCTCACTAATCACGGATAAACAAACGGAGATCAAATTCTAAACTTCTTAGGTACTCCCCAAGACATCCTATGGCCACAATGAGGGCACGTTATATGGTGTAAGAATTATCACGTTGGCCAGGCGTCATAATACTAGCACCACATAAATATGCCTTCATGATGATCATACTTTATCTTGAGTCGTAAGCAAAACAACCTATCTTAATCTACCTAGTACTTCTATAGTCTCAGGGGTCAACAAGATCAAATGTCATAGTCAAGAGGGAAAACAAAACTACTCAACATGCTCTAACCAAAAGCAAGGCACGAATCATAGTGATGCGGAAGCAATGCTACTTAAACAAATACCTTATAGTCTACCCATTCCTCACTGGTCAAAACTTAAGTTCGTATCAAGAATTCCTAAAGCAAGTGATGAAGCGAAAAGTGTACCGCTTTTAGGGGGTCATTTAAGCCCTAAATCGTATTTATTTGATCAAATATTGCCCTAAATCGTTCCTTTTGTCATTTTAGGTACTTTGGAGAAGAAATCTGGAAAAGGAAGCATTTTGGACGTTTTTGGAGCATAAAAGTGAAGAAAATGACAAAGTCTCAAAATCGGCAAGAAAAGTACCTGTGACGGCGTCAAGCACCATTGTGACTTCGTCAACCCTTGACGCGCCAGAGAGGATTTTGGATGATTAAAAGGGGATGGCGTCAAGAAGGCCATCAAGAAACCCTAACCGCGGCGAGGTGACGGCGTCAGCTCTTTAACGTGACGCCATCAGATCTGATTTTCTATATATATTCTCATAATTTTTAGTCATTAGTGTGCAACTTTGTGAGGAGAAACCCTAAGACGATTTTTCTGCTACTTTTAAGGGTTTTATACCCTTGGATCTCCCATGTTCAATTGAAGATAAGTAATCGATTAATCATTCAATATGTCTATGTGTTGTTTGATTATATCTTGTTCTTGTCTTTTATTTAACATGCTAGGCTAGATTTATCTTGTGTTTGCTTAGATCTAATGAAACCTAACTATTGATTATTGGTTGTTGGTGTGTTATTAATTGTATTGGATGATTGTTTATCGATGTTAGGCTTAAGAAAACTGGCTAACCTCCTATACGGTAACTTGCTTGAACGTCTTAAGAAACATGAACCAATGCGTACTAAGGTTTTTATGGTTGTATTTAATGCATGAGCGAATTCTAGTGATCCCATGTTAGGAGCTTCTTAGCCGGCTCGACATAGGAGTGAAGTAGGAGCTTATAGAGTTGGGGAAGTACGTACGCCACCCCACGATTGGTATTAAGGAATACACCCGTCATCCACGTAATTAATACACACTAATCAACCGGTAAAAGATAGTTAGGGAGTAAGGAAATCTAAGTAAACACATTTCTCTCCATATAAGTTCCACAACCTTTTTATTTTCAGTTATTTTATTTTATTTGCAATTGTAGTTATTTGGGTTAGTTGACTAGCAACTAATTCCGCCCACTCCTTCAAACCCGAGATTTTACTTGCTTTTATAAAAATATAAAAAATACAAAAAGAATCTTCCCTCACCCTTAGACCTATTAGAGTAGTTTTTCAATCCTAACGACACTATTCCCCTAGAGAACGATCAATCCCCCGGTACTTGCCACTACACTATACTACATCGGTCAGGTACACTGCCTGGTGGGGATTGCAAGCCTCTTGAGATCCCTCGAGAGGTAAAACCTGTTGTAAGGTCGCAAAACCACGCATCAAGTTTTTGGCGCCGTCGCCGGGGAATAGTTATTGTTTAGGTTGAATTTTTATTTTATTAGGTCTACTCACTAGATTCCTTTCTAGTGAGATTTTTATTTTATTTTTCTAGGTTTTCTTTAGTCTATTTTTTTTTTCTTCGTTTCTTTGTTCGTAACCATTACCATCCGACATCATGGAAGGTGGTAATATCCTCGATCCCAACAACCCACCACCACAACAACACCCACCTCCTAGAGCCCGTACCTTAGGAGACTACTCCCGTCCTAGACACCATGGCTATCGAAACACCATTGAGCTCACTCAAGGAGCCAATGTCACTCCCTTGCGATCCGACACCATCCGGTTGGTGCAAAGCGGATGCGTATTCCATGGACTTCGTTCCGAAGATCCTAATCAACATCTCAAGGACTTTCTCAAAATCGTTGATTCCATAGACCTTGATGTTGCCACTCGAGAGACGACCCGACTGCGTCTTTTTCAATTCTTTCTGCGGGACCAAGCTAGTCAATGGCTAGAGCGCCTACCCGCAGGATCCATCACCTCTTGGGATGATCTCACCACTCGTTTCCTCGCTCAGTTTTTCCCACCAGGAAGAACTACCAAGCTAAGGAATGATATCTTGATGTTCCAACAACATCAAGGTGAAACCCTCTACGAGGCATGGACTCGATTCAAGGACTTACTCCAAAAAGTCCCTCACCATGGCATAGAACTTTGGCTCCAAGTCCAAATCTTCTATTACCACATCAATCTCTCCACGAGGCAAACCATTGACCAATCGGCCGGTGGTAAGCTACGTGATCTAAGTGCGGAACAATCATGGGCTCTCCTGGAAGATCTTGCTCTTTATGACAACGAAAGTTGGAATGATCCCCGTGATTTGAATAAAACGGTCAAGGCAATATCTTTGCCTTCGAACAATTCAAGCACTTCCGACCGTAGGATCATAGAACTTGAAGACCAAGTCAAGTTTCTTATGAAATCCTACGAGGCTCCTAAACCTTCAGGCCAAGTGAACAAAATCACTTCTTCGTGTGAATTATGTAGTGGTCCCCACGACACTCGTGATTGCATGGAACTCCCCGAACATGCTTTTGCGGACTACGCATCCTCGCGTACCGACGGAGCGGGAGACAAGTGGTACACTTTCAAACCCGAGCCAAACCCCTACGGTGATTCATACAACCCCTCATGGAAAAATCACCCAAACCTTAGGTGGAAACAAAACCAAAACGCACAACAAACCAATTCTTCCAACCCACCTAATCGTTTTCAATCAAGCGGTTCATCCTCGAACCGTACTTTCAACAACAATCCTTCCAACTATGGTAGTACCAATAACTTTGAAGGGTTGATGTCCAACTTCGTGACATCTCAAGAAGCTCGTTTAGCAAAGTTTGAAGCCGATTTCAAACAAAAACAAAGCGAGATGACCAATAAGATTGACACTTTGTTGAAAGCCCTCAATGACCGAGAAATGGGAGCACTCCCTAGCAACACAGTCAAGAACCCGAAACTAAACGTCAATGCCATTTCATCGATTTCGTCTCCTAGTTCTTGTCCACAATATTATTCGGTCAATTCCATGAGCTCGTGTTTCAAACAAACCCAAGTCGTTCAAAATGACCAAGAAGTTATGATATCCAACACTAAATTGGTCAACAACATAGTTGAAACACCTCCCACTCAAAACCTTGACGAAGAATTCAAGGAGCTCCACCTTGAACGTCCGGTTATTGATGTATTAGCACGAGCCCCCTATTATAATGCCCTTTTAGAAAAATATGAGAAGAAGCTCGAGTTAGGTGACAAAGGGACCGCCTTCGTTCAAAACAAACTACCTAAGAAGTTAGATGATCTGGGCTTATTTGTTCTACCTTGCAAGATCGGTAATTCGGAGGCTTATGACACATTAGCCGATCTTGGATCAAGCCTTAACCTACTTCCGTTACCTCTCCACACCTCTCTAAAACTAGGGAAACTTGAAGAAACCGAGGTAATAATAGGCTTAGCGGATGGAAGTGTTGCTTACCCGGTTGGAGTAGTCAAGGACGTGTTAGTACACATAGGAAAACTAACCATTTTAGCCGATTTCCACGTCCTTGATATGGTTAGCGACCCTACATGCCCCTTGTTGATAGGTAGAGGATTTTTGGCGACCGCTAGTGCTATGATTGATTGTAAGGAATCTAAGATAGCGGTAGGAGAAGGTGATACTTGGTCAGTCTATGATGTGAAGAAACATGCTTATGATACTAGTGTGAAACCAACACCCCATTGGTTAGAATTAAATAGGAGACCATCTAGATATGGACCCTGGATCGATGGAGACTTCATAGGACCCCAACGCCCATTTTACCTAGAAGAGGACTTTGTGAGCCGAACACATACGGTAGAACAACTCTTGGCTAGGGACACCGAATTGGATCCATTTGAAGACCCTCTAGTTTTAAGGAAGATGATTGATTTCCTAGGAGTTTTGCCAATTAACCTAGGGATGAATAGGTCGACATGTGAAGACAATGATCATAAGTGGGATTGGGACAAACCACCCAAAGATGGAGATGGGTCATGGCATATTAAAATGACATTGTATGACCCGGATGGAGAGAGGTTTGAAAAGATATATCGTACTATGCGGACCAATAGAAAACTTCAATCCAAGCTTAACCCTAAAGATGTCCTCGATGACGATCTCACTTACATAGGTTAAAAGGACTTTGAGTCTAGCTACAAGACTCGTTAATAAAGAAAAGCGCTTCTTGGGAGGCAACCCAAGCTTTATTTGCTTTGTGTGTTTATTTATTTGTTTGTTTGATTTTAATTGCTTCCGTATGTATGTTTAATTTTTATTATTATTGATTCATGTTCGAAACTAAATTGTGAAAATGCTTTATCTTGTTTTTAACTTCGTCTTAACTACATATAAAGGTATTTTGCAAAAGATAAGTGTAAGGGAAATCCAAATCGGTTTATTAGAACAAATGAACATGAATCATAACAATATTAAATTAACATACATATTAGTAATTGTTTGAGTCAAATGCTTGTATCGAGTCATAATGATATTTTGCAGGATTTCCAGGAAATAAGGATTGAGTTTTTCCAGAAATTTTCCGGAAACTTAACATGAAAAATCTGTCAGATCACTTCTGACGGCGTCAGGAACAGTTTTCTGGAATTTTTTTTGAAAGTTTTGTTTTTCTTCCGGAATCATAAAATGCTTTATTAAATCTCTAACTTATAAACTCCAGGAATCTGCAAAATAATCATTCCACAAGCATTATATCCTTATACAGATTTATCCCGCCGATGTTATGCAGGTTTTCGTGTTTGTTTTCTCAGGTTTAACAGGTTATTTTGGACAAGGAGATGTATGTGGAATCTAGCTTTTGGCGCTGCTTTAATCTTGAAGCTTCAACATTACCTTGGAAGAAGATCTAACCATGTTACCTCTTTATCCACCGAGCGAATCAGGGGAGTATTTGATTTCATTCTTTTACTTTATTTACTTTTACATCTTGTTATTTGAACATTGGGGACAATGTTCATCTTAAGTGTAAAGGGGGGTAAAGTACGATACCTTAGAGAATGCTATTACGCTTGATTTTTCGTTTGTTTAATGGTAGATGTGTAATAAAACTGAGAGAAATACCTGTTAAGGCAATTTTAGTGCCAAATTTAAAATTTTTTACAACATATAGGAGTGAAACTTTGGTCTTAATGAGCGTCTCACGGATAGGAGTTATATGACTAGCACAAAACCGTACCACTAAAAAATTTTCCACCCCCAAATATGTGAGGTTCGCCCCTAGAATTGGTAGGAAAAGCATTTATGCTATGATGTGTGTACCGGTAGCACTTAGATTCTAGAACTTGCGTTAGGACCATTCCGAGGCCACAAGTGAGACTACATTCATGTAGTTAGATTTACTACATGATAAGAGGCATTAGGATTAACCCATTGTTTTACACCTGTGTTTTTGTTATGATTACATTGGCTACATTGGTCAAGTAATTCTCCCACACCCTTTGCGTTGTACTCATTTTTAGTACACGATACCCCTAGTACACCCCTCAGAGCCTATCTTTTCGTTTCTAAATTTAAGCATTTTACTTAAAGTAAGAATTTGTTTACACCCCACTTAAATGTACACCCAAATCGCCTTAGCCTACCTTGTATGCACTCATTTTTAGTGCATTATTGTGACAACATTTGTTTAAACCCCAAGTTAATTATCTAATTGATTACATGGTTGCTAAGTCGAGTCATATCCTTGTACATATTGTTTTTGGACGATTGGGACTCATGGGTAAAGTACTAGTGTAATGGAGTAATGGGGAAGAACAACATTATTACCCCCATATGTGCTAAATATTTTAAAAGTACTCCAAGTGTTTCGATTATCTTAATTCGAGTCATTAGAATAGTTAATTGTAAAGTTATGTAAAAGTTCAAGTGTAAGGGGGATACAACCCCCCTACGATGTATTATTTTGGATGGTAGGGCAAGAGTGTATGCAAAAAAAAAAAAAAAAAAAAAAAAAAAAAAAAAAAAAAAAAAAAAAGTAGAAAAAAACATACGGACTACCATCCCGTTTCATTTTATGTTTATTTTATCTTTTTGTTATTTTTTTCATTAGCTTAAGTCGAGTCTAGTCTTGGCTTAGCAACGCCATATTGTACATGTAATTAATCAAGATATTTAACTCGCCACCAGTAAAATATCCTTTATCCAACAAAACCGTGTTTATCATATCCCTACACCTAACGTTATAACCCGTTTAAAAGCCCTCTTTGATAGTTTATCTTAGGTGCTTACGCCTAGCGGAGGAGGTTTTTGATCCTTTCCTAAGCCTATGGTAATCTATTTACTATGACAGGTAGTGAGAGATATTATTCATTTTCATTTATGAGATATATTTTTATGACACCTGAGAGATGTGAGTATCTAAACACTACTTGTGAGGTGCTAGTCTGTAATCTCCGTGCTTATTATGATTAATGTGGAACGACTATTTGTTGTAATTACTTTTATATTAGCGTTAAATGACCCCTAACTTGTATTTTGATTAGAATAAAAGCTCATTTGCTTGAGGACAAGCAAATCTCAAGTGTAAGGGTATTTGATGAAGCGAAAAGTGTACCGCTTTTAAGGGGTCATTTAAGCCCTAAATCGTATTTATTTGATCAAATATTGCCCTAAATCGTTCCTTTTGTCATTTTAGGTACTTTGGAGAAGAAATCTGGAAAAGGAAGCATTTTGGACGTTTTTGGAGCATAAAAGTGAAGAAAACGACAAAGTCTCAAAATCGGCTGGAAAAGTACCTGTGACGGCGTCAAGCACCATTGTGACGCTGTCAACCCTTGACGCGCCAGAGAGGATTTTGGATGATTAAAAGGGGACGGCGTCAAGAAGGCCATCAAGAAACCCTAACCGCGGCGAGGTGACGGCGTCAGCTCTTTAACGTGACGCCGTCAGATCTGATTTTCTATATATATTCTCATAATTTTTAGTCATTAGTGTGCAACTTTGTGAGGAGAAACCCTAAGATGATTTTTCTGCTACTTTTAAGGGTTTTATACCCTTGGATCTCCCATGTTCAATTGAAGATAAGTAATCAATTAATAATTCAATATGTCTATGTGTTGTTTGATTATATCTTGTTCTTGTCTTTTATTTAACATGCTAGGCTAGATTTATCTTGTGTTTGCTTAGATCTAATGAAACCTAACTATTGATTATTGGTTGTTGGTGTGTTATTAATTGTACTGGATGATTGTTTATCGATGTTAGGCTTAAGAAAACTGGCTAACCTCCTATACGGTAACTTGCTTGAACGTCTTAAGAAACATGAACCAATGCGTACTAAGGTTTTTATGGTTGTGTTTAATGCATGAGCGAATTCTAGTGATCCCATGTTAGGAGCTTCTTAGCCGGCTCGACATAGGAGTGAAGTAGGAGCTTATAGAGTTGGGGAAGTACCTACGCCACCCCACGATTGGTATTAAGGAATACACCCGTCATCCACGCAATTAATACACACTAATCA
This sequence comes from Artemisia tridentata subsp. tridentata, assembly GCA_021014915.2. Lineage (NCBI taxonomy): Eukaryota > Viridiplantae > Streptophyta > Magnoliopsida > Asterales > Asteraceae > Artemisia > Artemisia tridentata. The sequence continues at coordinate 231,023,707 of CP139503.1, read as the reverse complement.
ACCGGTAAAAGATAGTTAGGGAGTAAGGAAATCTAAGTAAACACATTTCTCTCCATATAAGTTCCACAACCTTTTTATTTTCAGTTATTTTATTTTATTTGCAATTGTAGTTATTTGGGTTAGTTGACTAGCAACTAATTCCGCCCACTCCTTCAAACCCGAGATTTTACTTGCTTTTATAAAAATATAAAAAATACAAAAAGAATATTCCCTCACCCTTAGACCTATTAGAGTAGTTTTTCAATCCTAACGACACTATTCCCCTAGAGAACGATCAATCCCCCGGTACTTGCCACTACACTATACTACATCGGTCAGGTACACTGCCTGGTGGGGATTGCAAGCCTCTTGAGATCCCTCGAGAGGTAAAACCTGTTGTAAGGTCGCAAAACCATGCATCAGCAAGTTCTCAAGGTGTTCTTCTATGTTCTTACAGGGGAAGCCTAATGGTCCAAAATTCACATGTCAAGGGTAAATGTATTACAAGTCGCAGCCTGTTCTCTGATACCATAAATTGTAACACCCCAACCCGACAAGGGTAGAGATGTCACAATAATGGTTTCATATCAGAACAAACACAAGCATATGACATAAATAATACAATAGAATTTCATTGGTTACAATGAAAAATCTAAACTACAAGGTTATAATACAATAATTTCTAAGTATAAATTCTTCTAGTCATCTTCAATAGCTAGTAAGGTCTTCTAAGTACAAGGTAGTCTCCACTCATACCCAACTTCCAACTAAAACCTGCCGCAGGAAAGGAAATGCGGCTGAGCTACGAAAGCTCAGTGAACAGATATAACGATAACAAAGCAGTAGTAAAGGGATAGTGAAGTAAATGAAACAATGCAAGGTGTAACAAAAGTTAGGAGAGGAAACAGAAAAGGTTATGCAGATATAGATCAAGAAAGAGTTACAATAGATAGGAGTAAACATAACCCACCACAAGCCCAAGTCGAATCAGGTCAAGTCAAAAGTCAAGTCAAGTATTAAGTCAAGTATGTATCCGGAGGGGTGACCCCGGAATACTAAATACAAGGTCATAAGGTAACAGTAATGAAAGGTAAAGGTTATAAGGTGCAGGAAACAGAAATCCTCTACGAGCCCAAATCAAATCAAATCAAATATCAGGGTGTATGGAGGGGAGACCTCAGCATACCAAGTACAGGGTGAGGGGATACCTCCAAGGGTTGGAGTCATGAGCTCACAGGATGTGAAAGACATGTATCGCACACACCATCAGTCACCAAGTATAACAAGTAATATATCATATACAGAAACAGAAACAAGTCTAGGATGCATCCATACGCCCTAGGTGGCCAAATACCTCCTCAACGCACCAAATCAAATCAAGTCAGGGACGGGACAGGTCATCACTCTCCTGCCCTAGAGTCATGCCATCGGTGCATCAATGACATGGACATGAAACCCTAATGCCTAGTGGGTGGCTCGTAGTCTCAAACTGTGGGTCAAGGTCAAGTATCAAGTATCCAGTATCAAGTATCAAGTATCAAGTGTCAGGTATCAGGTATCAAGTGTCAAGTATAAAGTATCAGGTATCAAGTATCAGGTATCCAATATCAGGTGTCAAGTATCAGGTGTCAAGTATCAGGTGTCAAGTTCCATATCAAGCGGTTCAAGTCAAGTTTCATATCAAGTTTCAAGACAGGAGTTCAATGCAAGGGTTAAAGCAGGGGTTCAAATCAGAAGGTTCATATCAGAGGGTTCAATATCAGAAGGTTCAATATCAGAAAGGTCAATATCGGAAGGTCAATATCAGAAGGTTCATATCAATTTGTTCAAAGGTTCATAACAAAGGTTCAATTTAAAGGTTTATATTAAAGGTTCATATCATAGTTTTAAAAGTAATCCTTTAAAAATGGCTTTCATAAAAGTGATCCTTAGAAACAGTTTTCATAAAGAAAGTCTTTTAAATGTAGGTTTCAAAACATTTTCATATGTAATTAAGAAAAGTTTTTACATCCTGTTATAAAATCCTATGAACCTTCAAGGTATCCAAGGTTTTAAATATTCATGTTACAAGGTGATGAACTGGTTATATCAAGTATCAAAAGGAACATAGCAAGGTTCACAAATCGAGGAAAGCATAGCAAAGGCATAGATTCAATAAGAAAGCCCCAGATACAAGGCTCAGATCATAATCAAACCAATATAAACAGATGTAAGTGAAACATGAAGAACGAATCAAAGTATAAGGGAACATAGCAATAGCTTAGGGAATCCTATAGTGAATCAAGATCAAAAGTCAGGAGAAGGACACCCTTACTGAGAAAGGGTAGAATATCTGTACCTTATTAACCAAGTAAGCAGAATCACAAAACAAACACTGACAGGAAAATCAGTCACTCCCTCTTCGGACCTAGAGGAGTAAAAGACAGAATTACTATTGGTTCCAATTTACAGATTTCGTTATCTTTCCGTTTTAAGTAACTTTCCAAATATAGTAAGTTTTCAAAATTAGTAAGTTTCCATTTTTAGAAAGTTTCCTTATTTAGTAAGTTTCCATAATTAGCAGGTTTCCATAATTAGAAAGATTTAACTATTATAATTTAAGTTAAGTCATTAAATAAGCATTATTATGGAAATAGGGTTCATTTTAGCAATTTACAATAGTTTAGGGATAAATATGACAACTCTCCATATTTTAGGGTTTTAAATGCAAATATGCCAAAGTTAAGGTCCAAAATACAAATACTACAAGTTATTCATTTTAATCCATAAGTTTATCACAATTACAATTCCAATCCTTTAATGTTAACAATTTTACAAGTTAGTCCCTTTTATTAATTAAATTACAAAAGAAACCCTATAATTACATAAATCACAATTTAACCTTTACCATATTTATATTTACGCATCAAGCCTTTAATTTTACCAATTTACACAATTACGCCTCAATTTAACAAATGGTACGAATTACCCTTCAAGTTTCATAATTTACAAAACAAGTCCCTTAATTTCATAAAATACTATTCGAATCCCAAATTATTAATAATTACACATTAAGCCTTTAAATCTCCAAAATTACACATTACACCCTTTATATCATCATTTATACGAATCACCTTCAAGTTTCCATAATTTACACTTTTAGTCCCTCTATTTTAAATAATTACAATTCGAATGATATAATTACTAAATAAACCTTTTACTTGCAATTTTTACACATAGCACCCTTATATTATATTTTTCACGTTTCACCCCAGATCCAAAATGACTTACAAAAATATCCCTCACGTTTCAATAATTACAAAACACACCCTTATAGTTTTTATATTCTAATCGGTATAACTTTTTAATTGCAAAACCCTAACCCTAGTTTATCCAATCATTAGCAAATCATTCAAACATCATAATAACACATTAATTAATTAGGTTTAATCATAAGACACAAACCCTAATTCGATTCGATTAGGTTTTCTATTTTCTCCTTATTTTTCTTAAAACTGGATTACAAAATAAATTCAATCACAGATTATTTAGGCTTCAACAAATGAAATAAAAAATTTTCCAGAGCTATATGATAATTATATAACTCAGATAAAATAGATTCGAATCCCATAAAATTCGTATGAACCGATTTGGATTTTATTCGTGTTTTTAACATCTATAATTACTATGATCAATTTAACGTGCATGGTTTGATTCAGCCATTTTATATGAGTCTTATATGATGTAAAGAGCACAAGAAAAATACCAGATGAAGTTTAGAACAAGTGGACAAGTCATGGGAGTTTTTGTTCTTCTCGGCTAAAACAATTCGACACACAAAAACTCCTACGATCAAAACTAGCGACCCAACACCTTAGCACTATTTTTCCCTCCTTCCTTGAACGTGTATGAACCCAGGAAAAATAACCACAGCCTCCAGAAAAATCGTGAGATGAAGAGAGAGTTTTGTGTGTGTGATTTAGGGTTTTCGTATGGAATAAATGGGGAAATAAATAAAATACCGTGTGATATGGAAGAGAGGGCAATAATATTGACCCATAATGATAGGAATAAATCAATTTTCTGGTTTTGCAATTTATTTCCTTATAATATTGATGTTTATCTCTTTTAAATGATATATAAATACAATTAAATCATTAAATACAATTTTCGGTATACATATTATTTTTTTGTAGGTGACCATTAAATTTTGTACATTGTAAAATGTTAAAATATAGTAGCAAAATTATCTTACTTCATATGTTGCTCATTTCCAAGAGTTTGAGATTTATTTGACGTTTTATTTAATTATTAATTGAAATTTTAAGTTCAAGGGTATTTTGGTCATTTTGCATGTTTTAAAATTTCAGGTATTACACCTTACCTTTTATTTATCTTGGTCTCCCGGTGGGTAGAAAAATGCACTTTTATGATGGGTGGACCGAAGTGATCGATAGAATCCGAAACCGTCTTTCTTCTTTGAAAGCAAAAAATCTTTATATAGGTGGAAGACTTAGGTGTTGTTTGTTTATTAAGAGTTTTTGAATCTGAATCTGAACCGCACATCTGAATCTAAATCTGAGGCATAAATGTCTGAATCTGAATCCAATAAGACTGTTTTTTTTTTAAACGTCTGAATATTGTAAATGTTATAAATGTAAAGCAAGTTTCAGTCTTACAAAACATAAACGCATCCGAGCATTACAAAGTAAACGTTTGAGTCATAAATTTAACATAGTCTAGCAACGTGAAAATAAAATGTCATAATCCAAAACATTCAAGGACATTGTGCGGCAATTGAATCTTGTAAACTAGTCATATATTCTTGGTTAGCTGCACTTCCATGTGGTTGAACGTTTTCATCAACAACATTATCATGTTGTACATTGCTACTATCATGTACTTCATGGTGATCATATAACGAGAAAAGTTCATCGCTTAAGCGCTCCTTCCGAATAAAATTATGAATGGCAAAGCATGCAACAGTAATATCTCTTTGTGTAACCAAAGGATATGGGGGCATCTTCTTCAAGATTGGAAAACGTGCTTTCAAGACACCAAAGGCACGTTCAATTACATTTCTAAGTTTCGCATGTGCATGATTGAATTTTTCTCTACTATTCATTGCACGGTTTCGGCAAAAATCTCCAAGCCAATACCTAACATTCCGATATGGTGCCATAAATCCACGAGTATGTCTATAAGCAGCATCACATAGATAGTACTTATCTGAAGGGGGCATTGGAAAATCAGCTTCAGGATCTATCAAAGCCTCATTCAATATTCTAGCATCGTGTGCCGTACCTTCCCACCCGACAACAACGTATGTAAATATCATGTTGAAGTCACATATTGCCAAAACATTCTGATAACAATCACCTCGACCTCTTGCCCTGTATAGATGTTGTTGTGTAAATGGAACAGAAGCATGTGTCAAAGTTCCATCAAGAGCACCAACTGCTCCCTGTTTAAGAAAAGAAAATTGTTATGATTCAACCAAAACGAATGGCAATATTGGTTAAGATATAGTAATTACCTTAAAAAAACGTCGTTCCCTCCTATTATTTCCTGGAATGTCCGGGTTTGGATTAAATGATGTTGGTTGTTTAACTTCTTGAGCAAACACCAACATTTGATCCAATACTTCGTGAAAACACTTATGAATTGTTTGTTTCGAGCGTTGAAACCTATGCTTCATAACTGAAAAACGTTGGTTGTGTCCAATTGTCATTAGGAAAATAGCCATTTTCTCCTCTACCGATACATGTTTGCTATCTTTTAACCAACCTTTTGTTTTAAAATATGTGCACAGTCGAACAAATGAATCACGGGACATTCGTAATAACTCCATACATTGTAAGTTATTTCTTTCTAAAAGCTCTTGCGTGTATTGAGACCCAATCATTGCCGACGTATTATCTCTTTTTCGTTTTAATGTTTTTGGACGAAAGTACTTAAAATAAAAGTAAACAAGAAAGATGAAGCAAAGTCTTTCTTGAAACCCCATTTAAACCTGTAACAAAAATAAGTATTATAAATCGACACAAAGGTGATGGTGGTGTTCGATTCGAATAGGAACATTTTCAATTTGAAGTACTTGGTTAACGGGATTATGGAAAGATGATGGTGGCGTTCGATTCCGTTTCCCAAAAACTTCACATTTTGGACCAGTGGCAGCACACTTTCCATACAAATCGGCACAAAGGTAGGGATAAAGCAATGGACTATTTCTCAAGTTATTAGCTTTGTTATTTGTCTACATAAAAAATGCACAAAAAAATATATCAATAACATAACTATTAGTATTAGATAGATTTTATTTGTAAAAGTTATAAAAGTAGTCACAAACACACCTTAACATTAAGGTCTCTCCACTCTTCTTCCGTAAAGTTGAATGAATTTGTTTCGGAGTTGTAAACGTTTCCCGTTTTTCCTTTCAAGTTTGCCCAAAGATGATACTTTCCTTTATAGTAGTCAAACTTATTCTTCAATTTTTTTAGTAGTCTTTATTCCGTAAGTGTCCTCAAGAGCTTGAGCTACCTTTTTCCAAGAGTCCACGTGTAAACTACCACCATTAGGACCTTACCTATTGACATCATCGATACATGTCTAAAAAAAAAACTTCAACTGTTCGGCTGTAAAATTTAGTTTTTCACCTGGGTCACCCATTCCTATAATCAAAGAAAACACCTAAATCAAAGAAAGTCATGTATAAAATACCCTAAACTACATATTCAGTGAAAAACTATTTAAATGAAACAATCCTACATCTACTATTCACTTCAGGCGTTCAGCGAAATCATATTTATTTAAATCAAACAATTGTTGGTAACTTAACAAAGATGGCACCAAGGATTAAAAACATGGTAATGTGAATCAGGTTACCTACATCTAGGAGTGTTATCGGGTTGGGTAAGTAGACTGTCCCAAACTCCTAAACACAAAATAAAACACAGATGAATAAAATTTGCTTATAGATATTATACATATTGGAAGCCTGGAACTGATTGTATCTTTAAGATAAATATTACTTCATTGTTGTGAACTTGAGTGGCAATTGGCCCAACTTTAGTAAGACTAGAAAAAAGTGCACAACACATTAACATAACTACATAAGTACACAACACATTAATATATCAGTAGGTGGATTAAAGAAAAAAAAATTTAACAATGGATTAAAGAAAACAACATACCTGATGTAGGAGGAGGCTGTAGGTGGCGTCTTGTGGCCGAAGATGGGTGGTGGCCGGAGACGGGTGGTGGCTGGAGATGGGAGAGTTGATTGGGGTTTGAAGAGTAGGTAGGGAATGTGGAGAGTGAAGGGTTTTTTTTTTTTTTTTTTTTTTTTTTTTTTTTTTTTTTTTTTTTTTTATATTTGTCAACAAGAGGTATTAAGATACCTCTCTCATGTTTAAACCATTAAGATCTTATTGCCTCTGACCGCGTCTGAACGGAAAAGAAAAAACAAACAGTCTAAGCGCCCAAAATGTCTGACCGATTAAGAGGTTTGGCTCATTAAGAGCCTGTTAAGACATTTTGAAAAAAAAAACAAAAAAACAAACATCACCTTACTCTCATCAAGTCGGTTCTTGGAAGTATTCCTATTTACTTTCTTTCTTTGTTTAAAGCCCCTCTTAAAGTTATTAATGAATTGAAGTCTATTCGTAGTCCTTTTTTTGGGGTTTTAAGGAGGGTGACAAAGGTATTAGCTGGATAAAATGGAATAGCATTTTAAACTAAATTGGGAGGTTTAGGGGTTGGAAGTTGGTATCAGTTAAATTACACATATATTTTATATCAAATTTCTCTCATTTACAGCTAAATAAATAACAAAATGTGTAATTTAAGTTCATATATTGTTTAAAGCTGTTATTTATTATTGTAGTTACGAGACGAGAACATTGGAGCAAAAATACGAGATTTTGAGCATTTATCAAAGATTATTGAAGCCCGAAGAAATTAACCCATTAACGAGCCATTATATAAAGATTTGTTCAAAATAAGAAAACCCAAGAGAAATAGCCCGCTAAAGATAAAGAAGGAACTCCAAAGTAGCCCAAGAAATATATCAAATTCGGGTCCAACAGATGTAGCTACTCACAAGTTGCTTATCTCTTGATTTGTCAAAATGGGCAACGTGGCTTACTAAGGAACCAACCAATTCAACTTGGCCACCAAGTTGCTTTTTTGAAGATAAATGGGAACGTAACACAACTCCAGGGGAATTCCATCTTCATTTTTTTGCTTTTATTTTCTAGTTTTCTTTTAGAGTAGTGTACGAGTAGGATGTTAGATTTCATTTAATCAATTTTTCTTTCAGGTTACAAATACTATCCAATTTTTATAAATGTTAACAGTTTCTTTATTTACTTTAGTAGATCTCATATGTGGGGAGGGTTAATGTGAGATCAAACTTAAAGTTGTAAAAATAAGATTTAGTCTAAACAACCACTAAAAACATTTCTAAATAACCATATTAGCAATAATACACAAAAAATAAAATATTAATACGAATTAACATTTTAGCAACTAATAACCAACTGATACATGAGTTTGGATTAGTGATACACAATTATAAATTTACATGTCAAATCAAAGTGTATAACCTTAACCTGATACACATTACATGTCGAATCAAAGTGTATCACCTCGGTTTCGTCAATTTTAAAAAGAAAACCATCGAAACTTTAACAATTTAAGTTGTAATTAATAAAAAAAAATTAATTTTTTTTAACGAGAGTATCACTTGTCAAATTTTAGTTGGATCTCATTTTTACAACTTTAAGTTTGATCTTATTTGATCTAGATTCTCTCATATGTTTTATCATTTTATATATATATATATATATATATCATTTTTATTTTTCTTTGTAGGATGCAACTTTCTTCTAGCATTTAATACTTATTTTTGTGTTAAATATCAATGATTAGCATTTTAAACCTTTTGTCTTTTCATTTTAGCAATTTACGCAACTTTTGGTTATTGTTGTTCCACACTTTTGGATAATGATTGGTTAATCTCTTTAATGTCTTCTTTTAATCCGATAATCAAATAGAACATTTTATTTACTTTTGTTTGTTTAAGTTTATTAAAACTGCTCATCTATACATCTTGTTTTCAAACTATGGTGACTTAAAAATCTTTCATAAATAACTTATTAGTTGCTTAACAAGTATTTATTTACCTTTATAAAGTTTTGATTTTTATGCATCCAATCCTACATCATAAGGCATGGAGCTTAAGGGCCTTATAAGCTTAGCTTATTTTCTAAAGTTTATAGCTTTAATAGTTTTTATTAAGCTAATTATTGTATAAAGTTTACAACTTTATTGACTATTTGGTAAAATAGAAGCTAATAAAGAAGTAAGCTTTAGTGTTTGTTAAGTTTATAAGATCGGGTGGTTTATTATTCTCAGTCGCATTGAACGGGTTCTATTCTCTTATCCTTTTTACTCTTAGTTTATTAGTTTAGAATTATGCTTATGTTTGTTGGATTTGTTAGCTTATTTAATATGCTTAGTGAGTAGATTTTTGTATGCTTGTTAAGTGGGTAGTGATTTGAGAATTAAGTGTGAAAACTTAGAAATTGTTGATTAATAATCATTGGTTACTTAGATTGATTTTTGGTTATTTTGTCGGGCAAAAGCCGTTAGGGTAATTAATTAAGTCTAGTAATTTTACCAAGATAAAGAATTGTTTTCAAAATAAACCAACATTGTGAGAAAATAGTTTTTTAAACGGGTATTTAAGATTGTTAATTAATAATTTCCAGATTATTTTAGATCTATTTAGTTGGTTGTTTTAACGGGCAAAAGTCGTTAGGATAATGAGTTATTTAAATCTAGTGATCATTACCAAGAGAAATGATTGTTTTCAAAATAAACCAACGTTGTGAGAAAATAGTTTCTTTTAACAGGTATTAATTCAACCACTTTAAACGATAATTCACACTTAATGATTTTTTCGCCTCACTTGACAAGCATATCCTTTATTATTATCGTATTTTAGTTCTTATATTATTGTTTTGCTTGTGGTTTTCTTTTATTAATTTAGCTTTTAAAAATCTTTTAATAACCAACCCAAAAAAAACCTTTATGATAACTAAGCATCAAACGAAACTCAATTAACGAACTTCAATTCACCACTCCTTTGAAACGATACTTGGGAGATCAATACTTACCAAGATACTTTAGTATTAAGGTTCGTATAGTCTTTCCATTTCTTATAAATTATTTTTGATTGATAAACGACCTCTTTCAGAAGTCTTTTGTCGAAGAATCTTGGCTTACTATGCAAATGGAAGTGGCGTTTTTTAAACAAGGAAAATGCCCTTTGGCGAAAGGTTATTTCATCTTTCTATGGTTCGGAGGCGGTTTGTTGAATGATGTAAGGAAGCATGGTGTTTGACTGTTTGGTGTGACATTCTTCGCTCGTTAGATTACACTGAAAACCTGGACAGTTCCTTTGGCTCCATGTTTTTCAAAAAAATATCAAGTGGTTCTAATACTTTGTTTTGGAAAGATGCTTGATGCAAAGACGGTGTCCGCTTAAAAGACTTATTTCCTCGTCTTTTTGCTCTTGAAAATAATAAAGACTGCTTGATTGTCGATAGATGGAAGCTTATTGATGGTTCTTGGAGGGTTGTTTGGGATTGGAGAATTAATCCTAGAGGAAGAGCTTTAGATGATCTATCTAATCTTTCTCTAATTATTGGTGACCTCTCTATGTCCGCCGGGTCTAATGATAAATGGTTGTGGTCTTGTGATGCCAGTGGTGTTTTCAAGGTAAAGTCTATGTCCTCATTAATACAAAACAAGTTGTTGGAATATTGTAAGTTGGATAACCATCTTCTTTGGAATTCATGGATACCCCGTAAAGTTAACATTTTTGTCTTGGAGAGTTTCCTTAAATCGCTTCCCCTCTCATCTTAATCTGCTTAACAGAGGTGTTTCCTTATCTTTGATTTTATGCCTTTTATGCAAAATTGAGGTAGAATCGGTCGCTCACTGTCTAATCTCATGTTCTCGGGTTAAGCCATTATGGAGGAAAGTGTGGAGCTGGTGGCAATTTGATCCTTCCTCGTCTATGCCTTCGGTTTCAGTTTCGGATTATGCTCGTGGCAACATTGGCGGCCTGGGAAATCCGGTGTTGAAGAAAATTGTTCATGGGGTTTTCCTTTGTGTCTTATGGGCTATATGGAGATGGAGAAACAAGGTTTGTATTGCCCTCCCGGATTCTGTTAACGCTGCCAAAACGGAAGACATTTTCTCTTTAATTCAAAGACTTTCCCTGCTTTGGATTTCGAAGAGGTGCTCGCTCAAGACGGCTGACTGGAAACAATGGATTCTGAATCCAAGGGGCTGTGTGCCTTAGGCTTGAGCTTGTGTTTCTCTTGGGTTGTTTTTTCAGTTCTTTCTGTATGTTCCTGTTTGTTTCTGTCTATGTTCTATTTGGCATCTCCTTAGGCTTGTGTTCCTGTTTGTTTTTTTTAAGAAAGAATGGGAAGATAATGATCTGTGTGCTAACATCAAACGTTGAATTTATAAAAAAAAAAATACATCACTTCATAACCTAAAAATTCAAAGGATTATTATCTTTTCACATGCTTTTTCTCATAGTAATTCATCAAACATTACACCCATCAACTTCCATCTATAGAAAGCAACAAAAAAATAATAAAAACTTTTAAAGTTTTTAAACATATCATGTTACGAATTTAAACGAGTTTTCAAACAAACGGAGTTAACTATGTTGAAATCACACGTCAAGTTTAGATGAACATGATCGGTCATGTTCTCTCACAAACAAAAGAAAGACCGGGTCTCGTAGTAGACCCCACAACTTTGTATGTGAAAGAACATAATCGGTCATGTTCATTATAACTTGAGAGAATCTCAATCCTTTTGCTAAACATAGCGCTATGTTTAAGAAATGGAACTATGCAACTTTGATGGTACATTAAGATGGTTTTGGATATTTATTTGTAAATGGTGAGAGGTTTACCTGTAAAATTGTAAATTATTTCTACTCACAGGCTTGGCAACAAAGTTAAATAACGTCCTACCTGAAAAACCAATATAACTAACGTCAAAATATAATAAACACATTGTCGTAGTATTTTATGAATGTTAATTAATAAAAAAATTGCCTACAAAAGTATCATGCAACATTTCTAGAGTTTATGTTATAGTTTTGTTTGTTTGGGTCTCATCCTCTTTTAATTGGGTTGATTAATTGAGGAGATATGCCTTTGTTTGTATCGTTTGTTTAGTTAATGTATTGTTGCCTTTCAAAAAAAAAAAAATAAAAATAAAAATCTAGAGTTTATGTTAGTATTTGATTAATACATTTTAACCTTCAAAAACATCAAACTATTCGTTATTATCTTGCTCATATATTCATCAGATGTTTTACTTTTACGTATGGCTAAATACGCTAACAATTTCATCTCTTATTTGAGTGTTCTTAAAGATAACATTATCTTATACGTATGTACGTACCCTCGAACGTGGATGCAACCTGCCCGCAATAAATCTGCTATCAAACAGATGGAGATGATAATTAAAGGTTTGAACTTCTTTTGTGTTGATTTGAAATTATTTTAGGCAATGTTAATAAGCATCAACAAGTGCAATACCCGTACGTTGTCCGGGTAAACTGCTAAATCTTATTTGGTAAACTAAGAATTGAGATAAAAAAATAGAAAAACTAAATATAGTCACATATATTCTATTTTACATAATTATTTTGGATACATTATGAAAAAAACAACAATTAAAAATTTATAAAACCGTATTACAAATAGTTGGATCCTAGTTACATGTCGTTCCACATTTAGTTAAGTTTATAGAATTGGGTGTCATCTATGTATAACATAGGCATGGATTAATGTCTTTTACTTCTATATCTTTTGTGACTTCAGTTAAAGTATCAACATATTTAATCATTGGTTGTATGCTATTATGGCCAATATCTAAAACATCATATTACAAAATCTATTATAACTAAACTGTAAAACACAATGACAAATCATACCCTTAATATTAAGCTCATTTAACCGAAAGACCAAATAAATTCTTAAAAGTGTCAAATCTCACATGCTTAACCGAAATTTTTTGTCCGGTATGAGTTTGTAGTTTCTAAATATGACAAAATCGAAACCTTTGTGTGCCAAAGAAGAAACTGACGGTCTATGGAAAATAAGATAACGTGATTTTGATTTTTTGTAATAAAATGTGTAGTTAATTACTGAAGTTAAATGCCAATATGAGTCCATGAGGGGGTGCCAAGAAGTATTGTCCCTCATTGCCATTACACCATAATCTTAATTAATACATGGATTGAAGAGGGAAGTGGTTAAACAAATTAAGCGAAGAAACTCAATACAACCTTGAACAACACGTACCACAACCACAACAAATTGGAAACCTTCTCCTAAATGCCATTCCAATCTGATCGTAACTGAAGCCATAAGACCGTAAACAATGGTTTGTGTGAAAGCATGTTGTAACATGTGTAATTCAAAACAGATACACAGTTTATTAATCTTGATCATGAGCCATGATATAAAAGGTACTGCCAAAAGCAAGTGATTTCTTTCAAGAGAATTTTGAAATTTAATTGGCATTTAATTTAAAGTATCAACAAACATCACGATATTTTTGCTACATATTATTTAGATTGAACCTAGCTAGTTACATTTGTATTCAAACTTATAATTATAATAGAACATGTGCTAATTAAATATTTGACTCCCTAAAATTAAGGTAATGATTAAGTTCATTTTAAACGGTTGAGATTTATTATCAATTTGATCCAACGGTGGAAAGGGGATGTCATGTAATCATTTTTTCTCTCTGCTCCATCGGCAATATATCTTTATATATAATAAAATAAAAGATTTTTGAATGTCATATCTCCCTATTCTGACGTCATATATTGACGTCACTATTCCATGTGTCAGCCTTTCTCCTGCTTTTTTGCTACCCCTATTCTGACGTCACAAAAAATTGGATAAATTGACATTCGATGTGTTTTGCTTAAGCAGATTCTTGCATCGTGTTGATCAAATTATCAGATACTCAATTATTCCTCTCATCCCAAATGCTATAACTTTCTTTATTTTTTGCCCACCAAGTGTTTGCTTTAATGTTTGAATGGAGTTATTGGTATCTCAAATTACATGTGATAAGTTTATTACCATAATTTTATAGGGAAGTTTGAGTATTACTAAGCCTAGGATTCATGTCGCCACCGTCTCTTTTGACTTATCAGCTACTATTCTATTAGTTGTAATTTTGGCTACTCAATGTTATTAACATGTATTATACTCTGTTAATTTTATATTATTTTTTATTAGATTTTTTGTTATTATTTCTGTAGGAGAGTGTTTTGTACTGAAGAATGATACTGAAAATGCCCTATAAAGAGGAAATATCTGCTACTTTTGTTACTACTTTGTGTCTTTTGGTACGTTTGTCTTGGTTTGTTGTATGTTCTTGGATGGTTGTTTTGTTGCACTTTCATGTTCTTGGATGTTTTTTTTGTCGATATGTAACCGACTACTAATACTAAGGAGTTCTAATAGCCATGAGAAGATAAATCCACAGAAGTGATTTATTGTAGTTGTTTTTATATATGTGGAGGTGCAGCTCACTACTAATAGTAAAGGTAAAAAAGGGATCAATTTGTCAAACCACGAAACAAAGGCGTTATGATCATATTGTATTAGAGTTTTATTAATATGTATGTTCATCTTCCAACAATAATAGGATGATTTCAATTAGTAAATCCACAATGGTGAGTTTAAAAAAAGCTTTATATTAGATTAAATGTTTTATAAATTTCTCAAAGCTACTTATACTTCATTTAAAACATATTGTGTGTTAACACTTCTCTTTTCAAATTAGATAACATATCACTTGTGATGTAGATGCTATTGCTGCAAGTTCATTCCAGTGTAATTGACCTTTTACAGCTATGATGTATCATCCTCTGACTTTCTTATGACAAACTTACATCGAGAACATTTACTAAAAACGTGGTTGCAGCTGCACCTGTTGTTTATTGCAAACGCACGTTTAAAAAAATCTAAAACTGTTTGTCATCTCTACGACTCTTTCTTAATATCTCGTGAGTCAAAGAAATTATAATTCAATGATTTGTATGCTCGATTTATTGTTCTTATTAGTAACTTGGCACATTCTAAAATTCTATGCTTTGTGGGTCAATTGTGGAATATTGTGGAACACCAGTTGGACACTTGCAGCAGCTGATCCACCTGATAAGTTGCCGTTGAACTATGATCAGGTGTTTATTCGTGAATTTGTTCCATCGGTACTTGCATTCTTGCTTAATGGAGAAGGATAGATTTTCAAGAACTTTTTGCTTCACACTCTTCAATTGCAGGTAATCTCCGTCCCACTTTTTGCTCCTTTTTTTATTTTTATTTATTTATTTATTTATTTTTTGTCAGATTTCATAATTTTTCTTGCTGAAATGGAAAATCAACTAACACATAACCTAAGATTTGTTGAGCTGGTTTAGTAACACTAACTTTGGCTGTTCTATATTTGTTGTATTAATCTTATACACTAAATGAGAGTGTTAAATAGCCTTAACAAGTGCGTGTGACGTAAACCTATATAGACAAATGAGCTTAAGGGCCTGTTTACTAATTCCCTTAGCTAAAGGTTTGTGGGGTCATACATGGGGCCCATTCCCTTAATTGGTCTGGCTGGGAAGGAGTATAGTTTTGTATGCCTTTGAGATACAGATGTTTTAACGTGATTAAGTGGACCCCAACAATAAAAAACCATTAATATATATCAAAGGGCCCCACTCACATTACCATACAGACGTTCCAAAAGAAAAAGAAACGGGCCCTTAGTCTTCTTAATCTGCAATCTTTGAACCACCCTTCGTCCTTTTTTTTTTGTGCCTTGCCGTCGTGAACCAAAATTTGTAAACCTAAATAAGTATATAAACATGTGAAGTATAATAAATGTTACTCTTCATATGCACACTTTTATCAAGATTTAAAATATAAAAAAACATTAGTACAAACATGTTATGATTCCTGACTTTTTACCTTGCACAGTTTATGTTATTTAAAATACAACTTTTTGCAGTGGAATTGTCATGCCTTCTACTTAAGCCATTGTTTTTAAAATCAATTCCTTGTGAAGTGAATTTTTTTGATAGGTTAATATAGTTAAGGGTAAGTAGGTTCTTGCTCTAGGATTCTTTAATTGATGTTAGAAAGAAATGTTATATTTTCAAATTTTGCATGAATTATTTATGTTTCCCCATTGCAGACGCTTCTCCTCTTTATACATTTTATTCAAGAATTACGTAGACGCAAATTGTTGGTCTTAGTTTACGTTATTAAAAACAACTGATGTTAATGCGTAGAGTTGAAATAGAAAAAAGTTTGAATGGATTGAGTTATAGTGTTTTGTACCGTTTGTACATAGTTATGTACTACCAATTGAGAAAAGTAATATTGGATTGAAGTAAACCTGAAATAAAATATGAAATACAATAAAAGATGACACACATTTGATTATATATTAGTCATTTGATGTTTGTAAAGAACTGATATTGTCAAGCACCATTAATCTTTCGGATTCCAAAGATGCTACTGTCACAAAAATAAGCAATCTAAAACTGTTGGTTTGTCGGTTGGTTATTTAAATCATTTTATCAAAGGTAACAACGACAAGCTTTGAGCTTATTACAGGAAATCGTAAAGGGCTAAAGATGATATAAGACAAAGATGGAAAGGTTTCGATAGTACGTACTTTGAATGTTTTCTGCTCATAACTTCTTCAAGAAATGATAAGGATTTTCTATTAGACATTTAAATTCCAACACATATTTCTATTTATATACATGTTGGCTTTCCGATTTAACAAATGCACATTATTTAAAAGAACACAAACATTTGAAAATGGCATTGTTTTTAAGTTTTAGGCTTTATCAAAACTTTCAATACATTTTCTCTCTGCTCCATCGGCAATATATATTAATATATTTTACTTTAGTGGCAGGACTAAAACATCAACTTATTCAAGGAGATCTAGTGACGTTACAGTGTTACGTTTGTGCCACTATGTTGTGCCAAACCATATCCAACTTAATTTTTGCAAGAACGCAGTGATCAAACAAGTGTGATGATGTTAGCGGTCAGTTCATGGCTTTGATTTTAATCCATTCAAAGCAATCATGTATATGGAAAATGAATTTTAACTTACAAAAATAACGATACCCATTACATTCATTCATTTTATTATTCATTTATTTATTTATTTCATTTATCTACACAAACCCTTTTCGTGAATATTTCTTTTTGAGATACCCGTGATTCCACGAGTCTTTAAACTATAATTTTAGAAAATTAATTAAAAGTTTTGCGATACAATCCTTTTGTGAATATTTCATTTTTAGATACTCGTGATTTCACGAGTCTTTAAGCTATGACAATAAACAAGAGTCAGGGTAAATCACTTTTAAAGGTTGGTTTGTATCTGCAATGTCAAGTTTTCACACATGGACAACTATACGTTGCCGTTTCCAGGGTCAAAGGCAAAAGAGATTTGAAGGTTGTCATTTGTGATACAGATGGTAATATCTCGAAAAGTACTACAAACGTTGTCCATAACGAAGTACTTCAAATTCTACGATCAATGTTCAACACGTATGTACAACTATACAAATGGCATGTTTTAACCATTTTTTAACTTTACATACTCTTATCAACAACTTCCTTTTAGTTTGACTATTGTTTTTTTAATATTTAGATGTTCACGGAATGAACATTTCTTTATGATTTTTAAACTTATTTTTCCAATAAAATATTTCTTTATAATTAAAAAATAACTTGTAAGGTATATTTTTGAAAAAATATTTTGTCACATTAAAAATGTGAAGTTTGAAACACAAATTCACTTCTTTGATCATTTTTCAAGTTGTAAATTTGTTTGTTCATATCTAGAGTGATTTACGTAGAAACGGGATATTTCGACTAAAAACTTGTTTACGTTAATTTTGACGTAAAGTGTTTTCACATTTTGTTATCATCAAAACGTAGAGTTATCGAAAGATATAAATAACGTTTTTAGAACATTATTTGCATCAACAATCTCCCCCTTTTTGATGATGACAAAACATAAACTCATTTTAAGTTAAAGATTAATTTTAACAAGTTTTTAGCATGAGTTTATATCCCATTTCTCCCCCTTTTTGTCGAAGCAAAAAGGTCGCAAAGGCTCCCCCTTGATGTATACTCCCCCTCGTTTGGAGGACACCAAGGAATCGAGTAATGGTTCTTGCTACAAAACAAAGTTAGATGACACACATACAATATCTAACATGTAGCAACCAAGACAAATATCCAACCATAAACTAAGAAAAGGGCTAAGAAGCCAAAAACCATAAAAGATAAAACAACCACATAATAAGCCCATCTATTCATAAAAAGAAATTTCATACATAAAGTATGACTACAACATAAAAATAAAAACGAACTACAAGAAGCAGATATAAATCTTTAGTGACAAGAGGCCCTAAGATATGCTTCATTTCCAAAAGGGATCCTAGATGTTTATTTTTGGAAACTAAACATCAATATATTTAGTTAAATGGGCTAGTGGGAGGTGGAGAGGGTGATATGATTGGAGATGGTGGTGGTGTCAAGAGATGTTCCACAAAGGAGAACATGAAGTGTAGCTCATCTCTCAAAGAGAAGATGAGGTTGCGGTTGTGGAGGCAACATAGACAATTTGCACTATGTATATCAACCGGGTGAGGTTGGATAGGTTGGCCCATGATTGGAGAAGGAGGTGGTGGTGAGTATGTTGGTGATAGGGTTGGCATGGCATAATCCAATGGGGTGATAGGTGAGAGTGTGTAATCCATGGATGATGGCATGGTGTTGAAATAGGGAGATGATGAAGATGTTGTTCTAGATGATGTTTTAGAAGGAGCATTTGGTGGAGATGGTGAGTTAGGAGTGCTTTGGGAAGGTGGTGTTGTGACTTCATCATCTTTGGTGAGATCAACAAAGAGAGGTTTGGATGGTGGTCTAACGGTGATCCTAGGTTTCTTGGAGATATGGGTTATTGATCCATGTGTGGAAGACATGGTGAGTGAGTAATGGGAGGTTGAAGATGAGATGCAAGATAAGCTTGCAATGGTGAGGCTTTATATAGGCAAGAGTTGTGGTAGTGTCCTATGGTGTAGTGAGGGAATCTTAGGGTGTATGAGAGTTTGCAAAATATTGCAGGTTTGAGGTTAGGGATGCAGGAATCTAGAGGAAACAGTGAAAATTCGTCAAACAAGGGCACGGTACCTCTAAATACCACACGGTACCGTTAAATTTAACGTTACCGTGGCCTATTTAACGGTACCGTGACCTAGGAGTCACGAATTTTCCTGTGCTGCCTAGTTCTGGGCAGCAAAAAAGAGTTTTCTAGGTGGACTATTTGCAGGAAATGTTAGTGCCTCAAACCACTAAAGATTAAATTGCCAAATATATCTCATATTTAGCTACTCCTAGCAATTAAAGATTATCATGCAACTATCTAAGATAAGCTATAAGCATGCAATCAAAAAGGACAAAATAAGATATCATCCAAGAATCACATAATTTAAAATCATGCAAGGTGATAGAATAAAGGTCAAGCATGCAAGATAGTTAGGAGTATTAAGCCCTAATATAATTTATCATAGATAAATCCTAATATAAGATGGAAGATCCTATTCTAAGACGATGAGAATAGTTCCATTGGCTTGAGCACACCCTCATTCATCATCACTAGACGAGACATCATAGCAAGATACCGAGCTATCATCATGGTTCCCTTGAGATGATGTACATTCCCAATAGAGAGAGGTGTAGGTGTTTTGAGTTAGAGGAGCCATGGTGGGATTGACAAGAAGATATTGATTGTTTTGGAGGTGAGGAAACGAGTTAACAACATGCCATAGGCTATCGCCTTATTTAGTCGGCCCTTGACATTGAAAATTCTCTTTGCCACAAAGTAGGCAAGATTGTAGGGTTGTTCGGTGACTAGACAATACAACATATGAGCACAACATGCCGGGAGGTGCTCACGGTTGTGAGGAAGACAAAAGACATTTTCACGAATGACTTCTATCCATCTACGTAGATTTGGATGAACTTCATCAACATAGACTTTTAGTGGATCTAAGTCATAGACATGAGACTCACGAAACTCAATTTGACCATTTTCTTTAAGAAAACTATGAACTTTTTGAGGAAGACGAATGTGTTCTTTAATCTCACATGGAGTGGGAATGAGGGTATTGTATGGACCGGACTCATATCGGTGACTAGTGAGGGTTTTGAGAGACCATCCTTCCGTGTAGGAACATTGTCCATGGTTTGAAAGTTCAAGAATATGAGGAAATTGGTCAAGAGTAAGAGAGATTTCTTGGTTTTGTATCGAGAATTGAAGAGACAAAGTTTGATCCTCGTTATGTACGAGCTTAACTTGTCTATAGAACTCAAGGACAAATCGAGGACAGATTAGGTCATTAACATGAAACAAGCAATCGAATCCGATTTCTTGAAACATGGTTTTGATGTGATCTTGGTTGAGAAAAGAGGACTCGACAATTCGTCCTTCATGAAAGAGACGAGACTCAAGATTACGAAACTTTGTGTGTGACAAGATGTAGTGTTTGGTTCAAGTGATGGTTTGGGAATGTACTCGGCTGTCAATTCGTGATCGTAATCAAACATGTGATACATCTTGTTACCTATGAAAAATTTATTAAAAATTAAAATTGAGAATATTTGTTTTAAAGACACGTGCCTAGTGTGTGCCTGTATGCAAACCAAGTGGAGGTGCGGTAATCTCGACTCTAGAACTAAAAATAATGAGATTACCCAAACGCTCCTAACTTCACTTTTGCTCAAACGAATATGTCGATAAATACATATTAGTTATGTAATTCGATCAATATTCGTGAGATCATGTATGCATGAGAAAACGTTTTTAGTTTGTATCAACAATGCACGAAAAATGTTTCATGATCCTAGTTTCATGAAATTTTTCGAAAACAATGGAATTGGGGTGTTTGTCGATTTCAATGTTTTGGCGCCGAAAGTTTTAAGTTTGAATAATTTGAGTGTTAATGACTCCTAATCCTAATTACAAGTATCCTAGACATGGTTCCTCTTAAACATACTTAATCTAATTATCAAAATATGTGATTTAAGTGGCTTTATGCAAATCCTATGTTAAGGGAATCATGATTGTTATACATTGTCTAATCCTAGTCCTAATTTCCTAAAGACTCAATCAAAATTGAAAAACCCCAATTCAATTTTCATGTATGAACAAACCCTAGACTCAAGATTAAAGAAAATTAGAGTCAAATGACTTACAATTCATGTTGAAAAAAGTGGAAGTAGTTGATAATCTTGAAGATTAATGCCTTGAATTTGATCTTGAAAGGGTGTAATTGAATTTTGGGTTGTGGGGTTTGGTTTTGACAGCAATGGCAGAAGTTGGGAAAGTTTAAAAATGAATAATGTGGAAAAAGAGGACTGAAATACGGATTGTATCATATACACGGTACCACGGTACCATTAAATTTAATGGTGTCGTGCCACTTTAGTGGTGCCGTGATCTGCTGGGATGAATTTTTGTCCCATTTTAATTTTTGACGAATAAGTCTCGCTGATTTAGTTAGAATTTTTTACACGAGGAGAGAATTTATACCTAATAAATTCTTTTAACAAGAAAAACTAGACTAGACGGATAAGCGATGACTTTAATATTTTCGAGGAAATACGTAAGTAATCATTAGAAGGATACGAGGGATGACTTTAATATTTCCAGTGAAATATTTAGATAGTCATAAGATTTATGGAATATGTTCCATCATTCCTAGACCTAGACGAAGATAGTTGAAGGATTCTCGTTTGAGAGGTTTGGTCAAGATGTCGGCGATATTGTCTTGAGAGGGAACTTTCTCAATAGAAATGTTTCCTTTTTAGACGTTATCGCGAAGGAAGTCGTGACGAATTTCGATGTGTTTAGTACGAGAGTGTTGAACGGGGTTTTTGCTCAAGTCAATAGCACCTTTGTTATCGCACATAATAGGGATGTCGTCGAGATGGATGTCGTAGTCAATAAGAGCTTGTTTCATCCATAGTGCTTGTTGACATGCCTTTCCGGCGCTTACGTATTCGGCTTCGGTCGTGGAGATAGCAAGAGCCATTTGTTTCTTGGAGAACCAAGAAGTTAGATAACAACCCATGAAGGTACAAACGCCACTCATACTTTTTCGATCCACATAATCTCCCGCATGATCAGAGTCAGCATAGACAATAGTTTCTACACAGGTCCCCTTGGGATAGAATAATCCCAAGTGTATAGTGCCTTTAATGTATCGGAAGATACGCTTAACCGCTTCAAGGTGAGAGGTTTTGGGATCCTCTTGGAAGCGAGCACAAAGGCAGACACTAAACATGATATCGGGCCTACTTGCCGTTAGGTATAATAAACTTCCTATCATACCTCTATTCTTAGTGCTATCCACAGACTCACCTCCTTCATCTTTCGTGAGTTTCGTTTCCGTGGACATGGGAGTTTTCATGGGCTTAGACTCTTCTAAACTAAATTTCTTAAGCATCTCCTTAATATACTTAGATAGATTAAAGAAGATACCATCTTCCATTTGTTTTATTTGTAGACCAAGGAAGAGATTTAATTCACCCATCATGCTCATCTCAAACTCGTCACGCATGATCTTTAAAAAATCATCGCACAGTTCTGGACAAGTTGAGCCGAATATAATGTCGTCGACATATATTTGAACAATGATGAGATGTGAATTTCGTTTCTTCCTTAAAAGTGTGTTGTCAACCATTCCCATGGTATATTCATGTTCAATCAAGAACTCTTTTAGTCTATCGTACCAAGCTTTAGGAGCTTGTTTGAGACCATAGAGTGCTTTCTTGAGTTTATAAACTTGATTCGGTGTTTCAAAATTAACGAATCCTGGAGGTTGCGCAACTTATGCCTCCTCTTTGATATAACCATTTAGGAATGCACTTTTCACGTCCATTTGGTATAATTTAAAGTCTAAGGCGCAAGCATAGGCAAGGAGTATCCTAATAGACTCTAATCTAGCTACGGGTGCATAAGTTTCATCGTAATCTATTCCTTCTTATTGGTTATAACCTTGTGCTACCAACCTTGCCTTATTCCTAGTTACGACGCCATTTTCGTTGAGTTTATTTCTAAACACCCACTTAGTTCCTATGATGGTTTAATTCTTAGGTGGAGGTACTAGATCACAAACTTGTTTTCCGGTGAATTAATTTAACTCTTTTTGCATGGCAACTACCCAGCTTCCATCCTTAATTGCTTCACCGACATTCTTAGGTTCTACGGTAGATATAAAATAAAAGAAATTACTTTTGTTTTGTACTTGTGACCTAAGGGTTCTTTGGTTTAGGTTTCCTATGACATTTTCAATATGATGGTTCTTGGATTCCTTAATGTTGACAACTTCGTCAACCTCAACTATTTCATCCTCAATGTCATTTTCTAAGGTTTTCTTGCCATTAATCTTAATAGCTTCTTCCTCATCTAATTCATCATCCACCAAGGGTGATGTCTTAGTTGGTGGAGGACTTTCATCGAATGTCACGTTGAGTGATTCTTCTACTTTCATTGTTTCTTTGTTTAGGACAACATAGGCTTTGCTATTTTGGGAGTAACCTAAGAAAACACCTTCGTAAGACTTTGAGTCAAACTTGGTGAGGTAGTCTTTAGTGTTTAGTATGAAGCACTTACTTCCAAACACTCTAAAGTAATCTAGAGTAGGTTTTCTACCTTTCAAGATTTCGTATGGTGTTTTTCCTAAGATTGGTCTAATCAAGATCCTATTAAGCATGTAAGTTGAGGTGTCAACCGCATTACACCCAAACTTTTGCGGAATTGTTTGTTCATTCAACATCATTCTACTCATCTCTTGTAGAGTACAATTTTTTCGCTCAACTACCCCATTTGATTGTGGAGTGCGTGTGTCACAACCGTGATTTTTAGCAGGTTAGTTTGACCTATAGTCTCAACTCATTTAACTTTTGCTTGGTGTGTATTACTTGCTTGTTTGTGATATGCGTATTATGTGTGGTATATGTGCGGTTTATGGGTAATAAGTATGTGAGTTAGCACTAAATCCCTTGGTGTGAGATTTTTATGCTGAGTAGTGTGAGTTTTGGGAGAAGTTCATTTTGATCGCCTTAGTGGTGTAGAAATGACTTGTATAGTTTTGGTGTTTTGCGTAACAAGTCTTCGTTCAAATATTTGAGCGTTAGTAAGTTACGTGGAGATTATTTTTATGGGTTATATTAATGTTAAGTGTGAAATTTCTATTTTTGGAAACTTTATTTTGAAAATGATATTTTTTCCGGTTTGTCGTAAAAACGAAGGTTTATCGCGTAAGGTGTTAATTTAAGTATAGGGTTTTTATAAAATATAAAGAGTACAAAGTTTTGAGTGTAATAAATAAATTTAAAAAAAAATATATATATATATATATATATATATATATATATATATATATATATATATATATATATATATATATATATATATGCATATTAAAGGTCGGCTAGGGATAAAAAGAAAAGAAAAAAGGGAAACCAAATCCCATTCTAATTACAATTCTTGGTGAACAAGTTATCTAGAATCTTCTAGGGATCACTATAAATACAAAACCAAAACCATCATTCTTTCCTACTCATAAATTTCAACCCACCCTCAAGAGAAAAGAGAAGAGAAAATTATTTTTAGGGTTTTCGTCATTCAAGAATTAAGGTAAAATTTTAATATTAATGTTTAATTAATTTTTATAAATTCATGTAGCAAAAATATGATGGATTAGGGTTTATATTAAGATCTGTAAATTATGATTATAAAACATGTGGGGATCATTAATTAGTGATATTATAGTGATTGGTGAAGTAATTAGGGTTTAAAATATGTTAATTAATGAGTTATGAATCTGGCAGAATTAATAGGCTGTAAAGATTCGATTGTGTTTAATAGATGGTTATGAGTTAGATCACGAATTTTATGTCTAAATTATATTTCAGAGAAATAGCTTTCCAAAAAGTCCGACCACGATCAATTTTGAGGTCGGGAAGTCAGTCAAACGATTTTTGTAAGTTAAGGTGTCAAAACTGTTAAACCGGGACAGAATTAGGGTAAATGTATTGAGGTCAATGGTGGTTTTTAGAGTGTAATTAGAGTTAGGCCTTCTGTGGGAATTGAGTTTTATATTATATTAGACTTCCACGCGAAAATTAGGAGATAATAAGTTGCGGGAGTAGGGCTACGAGGTCAAAACTTTTTGATGTCCGATCAGATCCGAATCTGGATAGTTGTCATGTTTGATTTTTCATTGGGTACTTGTGTGTGTTTTCAGTGCATGGCCATCTGGGACAAGCTTGTATGCTTATGAAGGATCATGGTGAATTTTTGGTGTGAGTTGTGAAGCGATATTCGCTGTGATTTTATGTGGGTAAAAGTACCCTACAAATCTGCGTTTTTTAAAAGTTTTATTTAAGGGATTTAGTAAGTGTAAAGTATTGGGTGATGATTAGTATGGAGTCTAGGTAATCCATAGTGAGTTATATGAATATTAGATATCCATCATATATATGTGTTACATGGACTATAGCTTTTAGCTTGGTCACGTGTAATGTGGTATTGTTTGTTTGTATAGATTTGTGTGTTGATAACTTGGAAGCTGCGGAGTTGAGGTGAGTTCATAGTCCCATATTTTTACTTTATTTTAAACTTGGGATGGAGATGATGCTTGTTAAAAATTGTTTTTGAGTTACTGTGATTATGTGTTGTTAAAATGCATGGACTTGTAATGGTTATTGTATGTATACTGCATGTTATTGTGGTGTTTAATTGTGGTGATTATTTGAGTGGGAAAGTCCTAGTGGCTCTACTCATTATAATTATCTTGGATCGGTGGGCGCGTTCCGTCCCAATTGTGGTGGTATTTGGATCGGTGGGCACGTTCCGTCCCAATTGATGTGGTGTTTGGATCGGTGGGCACGTTCCGTCCCAAATTTTGGATCGGTGGGCACGTTCCGTCCCGTAAGCTATGATTGCATGTTAGTTGTATGATAACTATATTTTTACTGTCCTGCTATGTTTTATAATCACAGTGAACAGATAATCAAGGTGTATTGTGTGTCTTAAACCTATGAATCTCACCAACATTATGTTGACGTTTTTAAGCATCATTTTCAGGTGAGCATTCTAAGGCTAAAATAAAAGGGCGGGATTAGAAGAGACCTAGTTTGCATTGAGGATGGCTTATCTTGAATTTAGATTGATTAAGTGAACTTTGTTTGTGATACTCGAATGTTTTTCATTATTACTTTATGTTTTAATGAAGACACCTTGGAGTTTGTTTTTGGTTGTTTTATTTTGGGGTATCGTTACGACACTTTGTGTCTGTTCTTTATTCTTTATATTTGCATATAGTAATTCTCTATATAGACGCCATGTGTTGTGATGATATCCATGATGTTGCACTCGCGTTTCTGCCATTGGCGAGGTGTGACAGATTGGTATCAGAGCCTTGGTTATAGAGAAGTAGGTGGTTGAACCTAGACTATAACCTAGGAGTCCCTCATATAGTTGCATTTAGGGCCTATGTGTGAGTATGGTATTTTACATGTTTCTTCTTATTGAGTTTATGAGTAGTTTCGTCGAGTTTCGGATGCCGATTGAACCCCCATACTTAGTATTGTATATGTAGATTATAGTATGTCACCTCCCTAAATAAGAAGTTTCGTTGGACTATCATTTTGCTACCGGTTGTAAGAGGAAGTGGTAGGATGAAGCGGACTAACCGCAGAATCCGAGTTTCCGCTTGCATAAATCTATGTTTGGACAAGGACGGGATGTATATGGAAAACATTGATGGAGAAGAAGTGGAGAGGTTTGCAACCACGCTGACTGCTGGAGATGGAGCCGTTTACAAGTACCCTGGGAAGCGTCCTCACTTCTCATATGAAGGAAAGGTGGTTCTGTTTAAACCTCGTGAGTTGTATGTACCTGTGAGTCATGCGGAATTGGAAGAAAGAAACAGGAATGGGTGGTTGAGTAAAGATGAAGGGGAGTTAGGATGAAATGACGTGGATTCAGATATGGAGTCCGCAGCAGGTAGTGAGTTTAAACGATCTGAGTAGGGAGGCAAGTGCGAGAGTGGAGCTTGAGCCATTGTGCGACGTCTTTTGTTTTGTGTCATGTTTTGGAATTCTTATATTGTCTTTTGCCATCTAGAGCCATGTTGGAGCACGATTACTCCTGAATATTGGATCAGTTTTATCCAAGTGATTTTGATTATAGAGTTAAAATGGTCGTTGGAATTGTTCCATGATCGTTGGAATTTTTCCATGTGAGATGATTGTTCGCATGAAGTGTGGTCATAGGAGGAAGTACACTTGTGAAAGGGAGCATAGATAATTACGGTTGCCAACATAATTATACATTTTTCACAACACAAGTGGACTTACAAGTGTGATAGCATGGATTGTGTTGTGTATTAGGTGCTATATGTTATATGTGCGTTATCATTGAGATGTGTAGTTTTGGAAGCAAGTATGCGTGTGGAATAGGCCTTATAACTATGGTCGCGAACATAATTATAAGGGTATCACACACGTGGACTTGTGACCATGATTACATTGATTGATGTTTGTTGTTATATGTTGTGGTAGGTGTTATGTGATATCATGTTGATGATGGTTGTATGGTTAGAGATGTATTCTCTTAACCGTTTGGGAAATCGTTGTATGTGGGAGTGTGTGGGTGGTAGGATTCCATTCTACCTATCATATACTGATACCTCGATTGTCCGTTGGTACTAATGTTGTGATATTTAAGTTGGTTCGTTTGCTAGACTATTGAATGATGAGCCTAGTGAACTTAAACCTAGTATTGTGATTGAAATAGCTAGTGGTAAGGAGGTAGAAGTTGACAAGGTTATTCGTGGGTGTACTATAGTGTTAGAGGGTATCCCGTTCATGATTGATTTGATACCTTTTGGGCATGGGAGTTTTGATGTGGTAATAGGGATGAGCTGGTTGTCTAAGCATAGGGCCGAGGTCATATGCCACGATAAGGTAGTTCGTATACCTTTGGAGAATGGTGGTGTCCTTCGGATACAAGGAGAGTGCTTAGGGAAGGACTTGAAAACCCTTAAGCCTGCGAAGGCTAAAGAACTTAAGTTAGAAGAGATTCCTGTGGTATGTAAGTTTCCTGGTGTTTTTCCTGAAGACTTGTCTGGATTGCCTCCAATCCATCAAGTTGAGTTTCGTATTGAATTGATTCCTGGAGCGGCGCCTGTGGCTAAATCTCCATATCGATTGGCACCCTCAGAAATGCAGGAGTTGTCCGAACAGCTGCAAGAACTTCAGGATAAGGGGTTTATCCGACCTAGTCACTTTCCGTGGGGAGCACCTATGTTATTTAAGAAGAAGGATGGTTCGTTCCGGATGTGTATTGACTATCGAGAGTTGAACAAGTTAACTGTTAAGAATCGGTATTCTCTTCCTAGGATCGATGATCCCCTTGACCAGCTGCAAGGTTCTCGATTCTTTTCGAAGATAGATCTATGTTATAGTTATCATCAGTTAAGAGTGTATGAGGAGGATATTCCGAAGACTGCTTTTAGGACTCGTTATGGACACTTTAAGTTCACGGTTATGCCATTTGGGTTGACAGATGCACCGCGGTATTCATGGATGTGATGAATCGCGTTTGCAAGCCCTACTTGGATTGATTCGTGATTGTGTTCATAGATGACATTTTAATTTATTACAAGACGAAGGAGGAGCATGGAGAACATCTGAGATTAATTCTTGGATTATTGGAGAAGGAGAAGTTGTACACCAAGTTCTCAAAATGTGAGTTTTGGCTTGAGGAAGTACATTTTCTTGGACATGTGGTGAATAGTGAAGGAATACATGTGGACCCTAGTAAGATAGAAGCGGTCAAGAAATGGAAGGCTCCTACGACGCCGTCCAAAATACGCTCATTCTTAGGATTGGCAGGATATTATCGAAGATTTATAGCGAATTTTTCGAAGATTGCTAAACCCCTTACTTTTTTTACTCAGAAGAACAGGAAGTATGTTTGGGGAGAAGAGCAGGAGGTGGCTTTTCAGTCACTAAAGGATAGTTTGTGTAATGCACCTATTCTGACGTTACCTGTTGGGCCAGATGATTTTGTTGTGTATTGTGATGCATCGAATCAAGGATTTGGATGTGTGCTAATGCAAAGAGGTAAGGTGATAGCTTACGCATCTCGACAGCTAAAGATTCATGAGAAGAATTATACGACTCATGATTTGGAACTTGGTGCGGTGGTATTTGCTCTCAAGAATTGGAGACACTATTTGTATGGCACAAGTAGTGTTGTATATACGGGTCATAAAAGTCTTCAGCATATCTTCAATCAGAAGGAGCTGAATATGCGGCAAAGGAGGTGGATTGAACTATTTAGTGATTATGATTGTGAGATTCGCTACCATCCTGGAAAGGCGAATGTGGTAGCTGATGCTTTAAGTAGGAAGGAGCGGATTAAGCCTAAGCATGTGCGAGCGATGTGTATGACTCTACAGTCGGGAATTAAGGGTAAGATATTAGCAGCACAAGAGGAAGCTCTTAAGGATGAGAATGCGACCGCTGAGATGCTGCGTGGATTGGATCAACAAATGGAGAAAAAGGAGGATGGTGGACTGTATTTCTTAGATAGAATATGGGTTCCATCGGTAGGAGGTGTAAGGAAGTTGATAATGGATGAGGCTCATAAGTCGAGATACTCGATTCATCCCGGATCGAACAAGATGTATTATGACCTTAGAGATGCTTACTGGTGGCCGGGAATGAAGAGGGAAATAGCTGAATATGTTAGCCAATGCTTGTCTTGTTTGAAAGTTAAGGCTGAGCATCAGAAACCCTCTGGATTGTTACAGCAGCCGCCGATTCCTGAGTGGAAATGGGAGAGAATAACAATGGAGTTTATTACTAAGTTGCCTAGAACAAGTAATGGACATGACACGATATGGGTCATAGTGGACAGGCTGACGAAGTCTGCACATTTTCTGGCCATTCGTGAAGATTATAAGATGGAAAAGCTGGCGAGAATTTATATTAATGAGATTGTGGCGAGACATGGTGTGCCTGTGTCGATTATTTCAGATCGCGACAGTAGGTTTACCTCGCGGTTTTGGCAATTATTGCAAAAGGCGTTGAATACACAGTTGGATATGAGCACTGCTTATCATCCACAGACTGATGGGCAAAGTGAGCGAACGATTCAGACTTTGGAGGATTTACTTAGAGCGTGTGCTATTGGTTTTGGAGGAAGCTGGGATACTTATTTGCCTTTGGCTGAGTTTTCCTATAACAACAGCTATCATTCCAGTATTAGATGTGCACCATTTGAGATGTTGTATGGGAGGAAGTGTAGATCACTTATTTTATGGGAGGAGGTTGGGACTAGCCAACTAATTGGTCCTGAAATAGTGCAAGAGACTACAGATAAGGTGTTTCAGATTAAGGAAAGACTTAAGGCAGCAAGAGATCGCCAAAAGAGCTATGCGGATAATCGCCGTAAGCCCTTGGAGTTTAGTGTTGGTGATCTTGTAATGCTGAAAGTGTCTCCTTGGAAAGGTGTTGTGCGTTTCGGTAAGAAAGGCAAGTTAGCACCTAGGTATGTAGGACCGTTTGAAATTACGGAAAGAATCAGGCCGGTGGCATATCGGTTAAGATTGCCTGAGGAATTAAGTAGTGTGCATGATACGTTTCACGTAACTAATCTGAAGAAGTGTTTGGCGGATGCTAGTTTGCATGTGCCATTAGAAGAGATTAAGATTGATAAGACTCTTCACTTTGTTGAGGAACCTGTTGAGGTTATGGATCGAGAAGTCAAGAGTATGAAACGTGGGAAGATAGCATTGGTAATGGTACGTTGGAATTCAAAGCGTGGTCCTGAGTTTAATTGGGAACGTGAAGATCAGATGAGGACCAAGTACCCGAAGTTGTTTGCTGAGGAGATTGATGAGACAAGCTAATAAATCTCGGGACGCGATTTTCCTAAGTGGGGGATAATGTCACAACCGTGATTTTTAGCAGGTTAGTTTGACCTATAGTCTCAACTCATTTAACTTTTGCTTGGTGTGTATTACTTGCTTGTTTGTGATATGCGTATTATGAGTGGTATATGTGCGGTTTATGGGTAATAAGTATGTTAGTTACCACTAAATCCCTTGGTGTGAGATTTTTATGTTAAGTAGTGTGAGTTTTGGGAGAAGTTCGTTTTGATCGCCTTAGTGGTGTAGAAATGACTTGTATAGTTTTGGTGTTTTGCGTAACAAGTCTTCATTCAAATATTTGAGCGTTAGTAAGTTACGTGGAGATTATTTTTATGGGTTATATTAATGTTAAGTGTGAAATTTCTATTTTTTGAAACTTTATTTTGAAAATGATATTTTTTTCGGTTTGTCGTAAAAACGAAGGTTTATCGCGTAAGTTGTTAATTTAAGTATAAGGTTTTTATAAAATATAAAGAGTACAAGGTTTTGAGTGTGATAAATAAATTTAAAAAAAAAAAAAAAAATATATATATATAAATATAAATATATATATATATATATATATATATGCATATTAAAGGTCGGCTAGGGATTAAAAAAAAGAAAAAAAGGAAACCAAATCCCATTCTAATTACAATTCTTGGTGAACAAGTTATCTAGAATCTTCTAGGGATCACTATAAATACAAAACCAAAACCCTCATTCTTTCCTACTCATAAATTTCGACCCACCCTCAAGAGAAAAGAGAAGAGAAAATTATTTTTAGGGTTTTCGTCATTCAAGAATTAAGGTAAAATTTTAATATTAATGTTTAATTAATTTTTATAAATTCATGTAGCAATAATATGATGGATTAGGGTTTATATTAAGATCTGTAAATTATGATTATAAAACACGTGGGGATCATTAATTAGTGATATTATAGTGATTGGTGAAGTAATTAGGGTTTAAAACATGTTAATTAATGAGTTATGAATCTGGCATAATTAATAGGCTGTAAAGATTCGATTGTGTTTAATCGATGGTGATGAGTTAGATCACGAATTTTATGTCTAAATTATAGTTCAGAGAAATAGCTTTCCAAAAAGTCTGACCACGATCAATTTTGAGGTCGGGAAGTCAGTCAAACGATTTTTGTAAGTTAAGGTGTCAAAACTGTTAAACCGGGACAGAATTAGGGTAAAAGTATTGAGGTCAATGGTGGTTTTTAGAGTGTAATTAGGGTTAGGCCTTCTTTGGTAATTGATTTCTATATTATATTAGACTTGCACGGGAAAATTAGGCGATAATAAGTTGTGCGAGTAGGTCTACGAGGTCAAAACTTTTTGATGTCCGATCAGATCCGAATCTGGATAGTTGTCATGTTTGATTTTTCATTGGGTACTTTTGTGTGTTTTCAGTGCATGGCCTTCTGGGAAAAGCTTGTATGCTTATGAAGGATCATGTTGAATTTTTGGTGTGAGTTGTGAAGTGATATTCGCTGTGATTTTATGTGGGTAAAAGTACCCAACAAATCTGCGTTTTTTAAAAGTTTTATTTAAGGGATTTAGTAGGTGTAAAGTATTGGGTGATGATTAGTATGGAGTCTAGGTAATCCATAGTGGGTTATATGAACATTAGACATCCATCATATATATGTGTTACATGGACTATAGCTTTTAGCTTGGTCGCGTGTAATGTGGTATTGTTTGTTTGTATAGATTTGTGTGTTGATAACTTGGAAGCTGCGGAGTTGAGGTGAGTTCATAGTCCCATATTTTTACTTTGTTTTTAACTTAGGATGGAGATGATGCTTGTTAAAAATTGTTTTTGAGTTACTGTGATTATGTGTTGTTAAAATGCATGGACTTGTAATGGTTATTGTATGTATACTGCATGTTATTGTGGTGTTTAATTGTGGTGATTATTTGAGTGGGAAAGTCCTAGTGGCTCTACTCATTATAATTATCTTGGATCGGTGGGCGCGTTCCGTCCCAATTGTGGTGGTATTTGGATCGGTGGGCACGTTCCGTCCCAATTGATGTGGTGTTTGGATCGGTGGGCACGTTCCGTCCCAAATTTTGGATCGGTGGGCACGTTCCGTCCCGTAAGCTATGATTGCATGTTAGTTGTATGATAACTATATTTTTACTGTCCTGCTATGTTTTATAATCACAGTGAACGGATAATCAAGGTGTATTGTGTGTCTTAAACCTATGAATCTCACCAACATTATGTTGACGTTTTTAAGCATCATTTTCAGGTGAGCATTCTAAAGCTAAAATAAAAGGGCGCGATTAGAAGAGACCTAGTTTGCATTGAGGATGTCTTATCTTGAATTTAGATTGATTAAGTGAACTTTGTTTCTAATACTCGAATGTTTTTCATTATTACTTTATGTTTTAATGAAGACACCTTGGAGTTTGTTTTTGGTTGTTTTATTTTGGGGTATCGTTACAACACTTTGTGTCTGTTCTTTATTCTTTATATTTGCATATAGTAATTCTCTATATAGACGCCATGTGTTGTGATGATATCCATGATGTTGCACTCGCGTTTCCGCCATTGGCGAGGTGTGACAGCGTGGAGCCGAGAAATTGTGTGTAATACCATTAGCATCACAATGTACTCCAAATTGCACTTCATTATCAAATTCCCGACCATGGTCTATCCTAATTGAGACTATTGTACACTCTAGTTGATTTTGGACCTTCTTACTAAAGATTTCGAATTCCTCGAAAGCTTGTGTCTTATCCTTAAGAAATCTAGTCCAAGTATACCTAGAGTAGTCATCAACTATTACAAAGGTGTAGAAATTTCCTCCGTAGCTCCGTACGGCGGATGGACCGAATAAGTCCATGTGAAGGAGTTCTAGGCATCTAGAGGTCGAGACTATATTCTTAGCTTTGTGACTAGAATGAGCTTGTTTTCTAACTTTACAAGCGTCACAAAAGTGTTTATCAAACTTAATCTTAGGTAGGTTTCTAACTAGTTCATTAGACGCCAATGATTGTATCAAATGCATATTGGCGTGGCCTAGTCTCCTATGCCATAGAATGGAATTATCGTCTATGGTTGCTAGGAAAATCTTGTCCTGAGGCGTATTTCCTATTTTCATAACAAATAAGCCATTCTTCCTAACTCCTTTGCCTATGGTCTTGCCATTCTTAGTGATCTCACTACCCTCTTCGGAAAATATAACTCTACACTTATTATCGACCATTTGACTAATACTAAGCAAGTTAAATCCTAAGTTATCTACATGCTCAACATTTCTAATAGTAAGGGAGTCTTGAGTAATCGTACATTTGCCTATGATGTTGCCCAACATTAAATATAAAAACTTTCTAATACCCTAATTAATTAATCTAATTACTATACTAATTAAACATAACATTAATAACTCATAAAAACTGAAAAATAACAAAAATTACTAAACAAAAAATATTAACGAGACCACCAACCGATCGGATGGAAATCCATCCGATTCGGTTGGTCCGAACCAAACTTTTTTTTTTACTCTTTAACCTGTTTTAGCTTTCTAAAAAAACTTAAGACTACTAAGCCCAACTACCAAGAAAATCTTAACAATTCCCCGGCAGCGGCGCCAAAAACTTGATGTGCGTGTCGTTGTGTTCAAGTTTTAAAATTTATAAACACGATTTATCCAATTCTCTAATCACACATACGAGCAAGTATACTCGTCCGTGGTAGTAAAGGTGGGTAAGTCGAGATCGTCCCAAGGGAATTGGGGTTTAGGTTTAGTAAATAAGTTTTAGCAAAATGGAGTGTCAATCCAATTTGAAGCAAATTAAAAATAAACAAGCAAGGTTCAATCAATCAAAAACAAATATACTTGTGTGTAGGTTCCATGACAATTGTTTAGAGTAACCAATCAAGTTGGGTGTTACTTGTAATGATGCACAACTTAAAATGAATGATTCACAATCAATGGTTTTTATCATGAGAAATCATATCTAAGAATTCAATCTCCTAGTTAACTCCTTTCGGCCATTATTAACTATTACGATAATTCTATTAAGTCCTTTGTGTTGTTTGAAAGCATGTCTTATCTCAAGAATTCCTACGAATCCTTTCGGCCTTTTTCGTGATGAAATCGTTTCCAAATCCATTTTAATGAGTAAAGGTGTTGCTTGTCACACACCACAATCCATACTAATTCGTGCACTAACTTTTTGGAATAAAAACATAAAGAAAACTCCTTTCGGCATTTTGAATCTTTGAAAATGTTTTTACCAACCAATTAAGCAAGACTAGATTTTATCTCAACAAACTCATAAAACAAGATATGTTTTCATGCATCACTATGATAAGATTACTCCAACAATTGTCACATCATCCACACACAAGTATAACTAAATTACTCCATAACAATCATAACCAAACACACATAATTAACCAAACTTTCATTCATCATATAGTAAAAGTAAAAATAGTTCATGATAACTCAACAAGAAATACCTATCAAGGAATTACAAGAACTAGAATTGTGGAACTATAGCAATCCACACTCCTCCAATCGCCTATTATCACAAGTAAACAACTCCACACACGGACGCAACTCTTGAGACTCGAACTCAAGATCTCCTGGACGTTTTCACAGCAACTCCAAGCTTTTGGGCAATAATAGTAATAGTGGTGTAGCTTTCTTAGGTTATGTCACTCCCCAAAAGAACTCTCTTTGCAAACTAACCAAGGGTTCCTTAAATAAGTGAGGAAACCCTTCTTATCCAAGTAAAAACGTCCCATATGAATTAATCAGCTGAGAAATGATAAGCCTCAATGATTATGGGGCTTAAATTCACCATTTAATGCAACTTTGTAACTTCAGTTTTGGCCAACCGATCGGTATTTGGCTCCATCCGATCGGTTGGAGCTCTCGGTGTTTCTAACTTCACTCCATCCGAATCGGATGCGGGCGGCGTCCGATCGGATGGATGTTCCTGCCGTGCACTTTTGTTTTCTTTTATTCATTTCTCGTTACTTGCTTGATCCTTCGCTGTACCATTGATTTCCTTCATAAAACTTGATCTTTTCTTGATACATTAAGAATAGAAGTCTTGGTCTAATCAATTCTTTGAAGTATCAAGTGGTTTCTTTCTCGTAATTCTCCTTATGTGCATAATCTCTTCATTTCTTCGTGTTTTCCTCCATTTTTCCTGTACTTGGCTATATTTACTTGCATACACACTTTTTCATCATTTAGCAACAAATACATGCAAATATAACCAAATATAATGCACAAAACTAGCAATAACGCACCTAAAAACATGTTAGATTTAAGCGTTATCAAATCCCCCACACTTGAGTTTTGCTCGCCCTCGAGCAAGTCTAATTTTTAGAAAAACTGAACTCAATGGCATTTTCATTATGTTCAT
Organism: Artemisia tridentata subsp. tridentata; assembly: GCA_021014915.2. Taxonomy (NCBI): domain Eukaryota; kingdom Viridiplantae; phylum Streptophyta; class Magnoliopsida; order Asterales; family Asteraceae; genus Artemisia; species Artemisia tridentata. The sequence goes on along the minus strand of CP139503.1, from coordinate 230,987,197 downwards.
AAAAAATCCTTGAAATGTAAGCAAATTAAATTGAGTTTAGTTAACATCACCAAGTACCTCACAAAGGAAATTTTAAATTCACACAACTCTCGATAGAAGATTTGATTGTATATCACTCAATTGCCCAGGCGCGATTCATGTCTCTTACCATAAGCTTGTACTTGTATCAAAACAACAAAATAAAACATCAAAGAGGTCTTTTCTTTGGGTTTAGGCTTCAAAAAGGGTTTTGATTACCTAGCTAATGTATAGATATCTCATACAAGTACATCATAATCCGCTAACAACGAATCCTTGTATAGTCAAGCAACGGATGGTCACCAGATCGTGCCTTGGTTCGCTAACGACGTTACTTGCATAACGGATGGTCACCAATTTACTCACCAGATCGCTAACAACGCTTTTCAACTATCCAAAAACTCGGATGGTCACTAAAACATACATGTGCTACATATCTAAACAAAGCCATCACTAAATCCGAATGCTCGAATAAAGTAATTGGTAAAGGAAAGGGATAAGACATGGGAATTTGATTTGGTTCTAAAAAAAAAAAAAAAAAAAATCAAGCCCAAATTCAATCCTAACTCTTTACATCACAAATGATTACTCACCAAACTTCTTCGATCATTATTCCGCACTTCATATAAACTTCATCTTCCATAATAACTCTTTGAATATCTTATTTCCACACATACATAGCTCATTGGCTTTTTTTTTTTTTTTTTTTTTTTTTTTTTTTTTTTTTTACACCCCCACACTTTGGATGAGCACACGCTACAAAAAATATAAATAAGAGTAGCGACCTCCTTCTTCATTGGAACAACATATACACATACAAGGTGTGGTCAATCATGCAATCATCAAAAATAAATCGTTTCGAACTTCATTTGGACTTGATTCGGGAAAGTCTAAGGTGTATGGTGTAATAATTTTCTGGTTAAATCAAAAGAAAAGATAGGCTCAAAAGGGTGTAACTAAGGGTATCTAGCATATAATGCTAACAAATGGGTTCCAATTACTAAGGACAACTAACCGATGTGGTTAGCAAAAATGTATTGTAAACGGAAGGCCATTTGGTGAAAATCCTAATTTGCCTCTTATCATTTGAATATATTTTATTACTTGAAAGTAATTTTAACCGTAATGCATAACAAGTACAAGTTCTAGAATTGACATAATCACCGGCACACTCATACGAAATATAAGGCATGAATCCTCACAATTTAAAGTGGTGGTAAAATGTACTTAGCAATAGCTACCAAAAACTCTCAAAACTTGACTACATTCCAAAAAAATTTCAAAATAACCTTATTATTTACCATTGAATCAATTTTGTCTATCAACTAGAAAAATCAAAGGCGAATAAATTCACAAATTCTAGTCCTTGAAATCCAAAAACAAAAAATTTTAACAAAATTTAAAAAAAAAACTTTCCTATTTACTTCCCTCCCCCACACTTAAGTTTTGCATTGTCCTCAATGTAATAAAACGAACTTCAAAGTAAAGGAAATGGAAAGAAAAATAGAAAAAAAAAACTACCCGGAAAAAATTAGCATTAGCCTAGTTGATCACAAGTAATCTCGTGAATTCTTCCAACTTCCAAAATTGATCAACACTAAGCTTCCGTCAATTCTCCCCCTGCAAATACTGCATACTATGCTCGAAACAAACAAACAAAATACCAAAAACAATAAACCAAACAAACATAAAAATAAACATAATCCAAACAAACCAAAATCAAAACAAATAAATCCTACAAGAGTTAAAGTTTAAAATAGTAGAAAATAGAAAATAGAAATAGTTCAACCATCATTGTTTTGAAACCATAATCATAAACCATCCCAAGTGGTTATTGGCTGAATATCCAAGACTTCTGGAAGCCCTCTTAACTTTCCATTCCTGCTCTCTCTAAGGTTTGTGAACTTTCTTATATCAACACTCCATGGAACAACTGGTTCTCCAAAATCGCTCATTTCTTCTTCATTAAACAACCCAAGATTCCTAGCAATTCTAGAAATAAAATGCCCCGCACATAAGTAATTTCTTATCCCATCTGCTGCACGCTTGTGTAAATGTTGCACTATTACCCATGCTACGTTCAAATGCCTATAGGGATGCTTCTCATCTAGTGCGTGTAGTACCCATAAATCATCTTCATAGATCACTTCCACACCAGACGTCCTATGTAACAATGACTGCACTATTATCCTATGAAGCACACGTAACATTGGTTTCTTGATTGTTGACACTTCACTTTCTCCAAACACTAACTTGCTTTCCGTACTAATCCTCTTCCAGTATCCGTTAGCATCAAAATTATTCTTATTCCTTTCTCCACTCATTACCAAAAATTTGAAATCCCTATTACATAAATCTTCGTCCGAATATAAACCTAATAGGTTTCCAAATTCAAATAGTGTAACCTCGTGTTTTTGTCCCCCTAGTCTGAATTCGAGGAATTTATCGGTGGTAACACCGATATCAGTGATCTTTTCTTTCATCCTCATTGAACACAAAAATTCTAAGCACCATACCTTGTATATCGGTTCCCTTATGCTCAATGCTTTCATCCACATGTTGGAAGTCAAAATTCGTCCATCCCAAAGAATCCTAATAAGAAACATGTCCTCCAGAAATTCATCACAACCAAGCTCTTTCATGTCATTCCAGTTCATAATCCTTGGTGAATGAATCTCCCATCCTCCAATCTTAAGAAGTATAGCACTAAAAGCTTTTCGAACACTTGCATCCTCCCCTTTCCACACTAGATTGGGGTGACATTCCGGTATCGGCATATTTTCTCTCTTTCTAATTCCTTCTCTCGTTCTTTTCGCGATTCCTGATCCACCTGCAAGATAACTCTGTAGAAATCATGATTATTTGTTAGTATAAGAGTATAAGAAACAAAGTTAGATGATTAAGAAGTCCAAAATATTCGATTTGAAAATCTTCAAAAAGTTTTACCGAGAGCTCCATCCGATCGGTATCACCTTCCATCCGATCGGATGGAGTTGTGACCTTGTCTAGCCGATCGGTAGCAATTCGCAACCGAATCGGTTGTACTCACTGTATTCAAAACAAAAATTTTCCGACTCCAAACTCAATCCTATCTAATTCCACTCTTCCTTATCCTGCATTTCATCAATCATTATGGTCTCTACACATCCCACTTATCTCCGAATAATATCCATAACATACTCGCATAATCAATCTTAGGAACTATGAACATATTCAAAATCAAACCTTATTGATGTTCTAATCCACAATGCATCATCCTAGGAACAATAATCAACATCCAAACAACATCTGGAAATCACTAATTTCTACCCAGAATCGATTCAAAGTTTTGACTCTTTTGATCCAAAAAATCAATTAATTCATTCTTCCTCAAAACTTAATCAATCCATCTAATTCTTTTTACTTTGATTTCCTCAATCATTTACCCATCTATTCCAGAAAAATCATGCCTTAATTCGAACTATATCAAAAACGCCTAAATTTTGACCTAATTCAATCAACTCGAATTAAAACCTAATTGACACAAATTAATGATGTTACTTACTTGTTTTGGTGCCATTGATGATCCTTCAACTCTTCTGCAACTCTTAAAATTCTCCTAATGGTCGAATTAATGAACCCCAAGTATGGTGGAATGAGTGTGTGTGTGTTCTTATGATTTTTGAAATCTTGGGTATATATACTTCAATCCATCCGATCAGTATTTCATCCAACCGATTCGGATTGAATTTTTGCAAAGCTTCACTTTTTCTTTCTCTCTTCAATACCTTGACTTTTGTAAGAACAAATAAAAAGTATTTGACTCCCTTTAAGACTTCTCTTTAAGTAAAAATACCACCAACACACTTATTCTCCCAACTTGTTATCCAAACTATCTCTACAACTTCTAAAAACAAAACTTAACTCCATAGATTAAAAACTTAATAAAACCATAAGATAACCAAAAGGTCTTAAACTTAAATCAAACTTAAATGCAAAACATTAAACTACCATTAAAAAAAAATGCATTAAAAATAAACAAAACAAACATTAGCACAAGCCTTGTGCTTTATTCTTCAACTCTTGCTCTTCAACCTTCAACCTTCAAAATATTCATGCTTCAAGATGTCTTCACTTTGAAATTTACCGGATAACTTTCGATTAGTCACTTGAGTTTTAAACTTCCTTGCAAAATTTCTTCCATCCGGACAAACTACATCAAACTTCACATGCCATTCTCCATCACCTTCTTCTTTCTTGTAAACACTAGCTCCTTCGGGTACCCATTCCAAATTCTTCAATTGAACCGGTAAAGATCCAAGAAAATCTGTCAATTTATGGAACACAAAAATATTCTTGAATGGATTATAGAAAACCTCCATAGCTAATGCTCTTTCCAACTCATCTTCAATACCAAAGTAACTAGGGACAATCGGCCCATATTTAGGTCTTCCCTCTTCATCTCTACCAACTTCAAAACAACCTAAATGGTCTTCTTCTTCTTCTTCATCATGCACTTCCTTAATAATCTTGCCTCTAGGTTTTGGATAATAGGTATGCTTCAAGATCCCATCACTAATAGTCATAGTACCTCTACCCATATCTATAATAGCTCCGCAAGTTCTCAAAAACGTTCTCCCTAACAACAAAGGTAACTCCTTATCTTCCGGGATATAAAGTACAAGAAAATCGGCTAAGAAAGCTTGATATCCTACTTGCACTCTAACATTCTTCACTTCTCCCATTGCTTTTGCTCTTGAATTGTCCGCCATTGTAAGATTATATTGATTTGGTTGAGGATTACCAAGTCCTAATCTTTTGTACAACGGGTATGGCATCACATTCACACTTGCTCCTGTATCAGCCAATGCATACATTGCATCGGTTCCATTCACCTTAACTGGTAACACAAAATTTTCCCGGATCACTCTCTTTCTTAGGCAATCCATTTTCAACTATCCTTTCCCTTGCAAACTCATCAAAATTCTTATCTTCTAGCCTAGCTGTTGCCATCGTAACCGCATCTAACTTCTTACGATAAACCATGTAATTGTTCAACACTTCTATAAACGGCTTCTCTTCCATAAGCTCCTTAAATTTCATTTCCAAGTTCTCCAAAACAGCTTCCTTTTGTTCTTGAGTCAATGGTTTAACTTCTTGAGGTGATTTGGGCGATGAACTAGATGAACTAGCCTCATTTTTAGGGGTGGAGGGTTGGGTAAGTTTGTTAAGTGGTGTTTTCTTGCGATTAGCCTTTCCCATTTTAACAATCTCTCCTTTTCCTTCCTTCTTCTCTACCATATCATCATCAACATCAATTCTCATCTCTCCCATAGCAAAATCAACCCTACATTTAGTTTTCACCATGAAATTTCTACCAAACATAACTTCCGGTTCATCCACATTTCCATATTCCAACACAACAAAATCAATCTTGAAAACATGACCATGAATATTAACTTTCACATCTCTCACTATCTTCCTACCATAACTTTCATAATCAAGCCTAACAAAGCCAAGCTTACCAAGCATTTCTTCCGTAATGTAATTTTCACCATATTCCATATTAAGTTGAGCATCCCAAGCTTTAACTCCTTCCACACCACATGGTGTAGCATACCTCATACATGGTACATCAAACTCTTTAGGTGGTGCTTGTGTAAACACAACTACTCTCTTCTCCTTAGGTAAACAAACACTGCTTTCGCCAACTTCTTCTTTCCTTTCTAAACCAATCTTAGCTTCATCCAAAATGCTTTCCAACTTCTCCAACGAATTTCCTGAATCTCTCAACATCTCTTCCAAATTTCTCAAGTACTCCGAAACATTGCTCAAACTCTCCATTCTACTTAAACACTATCATAACATAACCACAAAACAAAAATTCCAAACTATTAGCGTGAGGGTTAGTTATAATCGAACCTTATCAAAATATCAATCAAACATAAGCTAACAAACAACCTCAAATCATCAAAACATGAAAACAACTAAAAATAAAAAATCATAAAAACTTTTACCGAGGCAACCATCCGATCGGTATCACCTTCCATCCGATCGGATGGGTAAACTGCAAAAGACGAAATCTCACCAACCGAATCGGATGCGGGCGGCCTCCGATCGGTTAGATCGAGAAAAAAAAAATTTTTTTTTTTTTTTTATAAATAATAATAAAACTAACTAATGACAACCTATTTCTAATTTGTTTTTGTGCTTTTTTTTTTTATATATATTAAGGAGAACTAAAAAGAAGAAATAACTAAAAACTAAAACTAATTAACATAATCCTACAATTACTTATTAAGCATTAAACTATGTGATTAACTTTTAACTAATGAACTAATGACCATAAAAACTACTTATTACTCATTCAATAAAAACTTTAAAACTACCAAACATTAAAATTAAATAAATTAACTAATATTAAATATAAAAACTTTCTAATACCCTAATTAATTAATCTAATTACTATACTAATTAAACATAACATTAATAACTCATAAAAACTGAAAAATAACAAAAATTACTAAACAAAAAATATTAACGAGACCACCAACCGATCGGATGGAAATCCATCCGATTCGGTTGGTCCGAACCAAACTTTTTTTTTTTACTCTTTAACCTGTTTTAGCTTTCTAAAAAAACTTAAGACTACTAAGCCCAACTACCAAGAAAATCTTAACAATTCCCCGGCAGCGGCGCCAAAAACTTGATGTGCGTGTCGTTGTGTTCAAGTTTTAAAATTTATAAACACGATTTATCCAATTCTCTAATCACACATACGAGCAAGTATACTCGTCCGTGGTAGTAAAGGTGGGTAAGTCGAGATCGTCCCAAGGGAATTGGGGTTTAGGTTTAGTAAATAAGTTTTAGCAAAATGGAGTGTCAATCCAATTTGAAGCAAATTAAAAATAAACAAGCAAGGTTCAATCAATCAAAAACAAATATACTTGTGTGTAGGTTCCATGACAATTGTTTAGAGTAACCAATCAAGTTGGGTGTTACTTGTAATGATGCACAACTTAAAATGAATGATTCACAATCAATGGTTTTTATCATGAGAAATCATATCTAAGAATTCAATCTCCTAGTTAACTCCTTTCGGCCATTATTAACTATTACGATAATTCTATTAAGTCCTTTGTGTTGTTTGAAAGCATGTCTTATCTCAAGAATTCCTACGAATCCTTTCGGCCTTTTTCGTGATGAAATCGTTTCCAAATCCATTTTAATGAGTAAAGGTGTTGCTTGTCACACACCACAATCCATACTAATTCGTGCACTAACTTTTTGGAATAAAAACATAAAGAAAACTCCTTTCGGCCTTTTGAATCTTTGAAAATGTTTTTACCAACCAATTAAGCAAGACTAGATTTTATCTCAACAAACTCATAAAACAAGATATGTTTTCATGCATCACTATGATAAGATTACTCCAACAATTGTCACATCATCCACACACAAGTATAACTAAATTACTCCATAACAATCATAACCAAACACACATAATTAACCAAACTTTCATTCATCATATAGTAAAAGTAAAAATAGTTCATGATAACTCAACAAGAAATACCTATCAAGGAATTACAAGAACTAGAATTGTGGAACTATAGCAATCCACACTCCTCCAATCGCCTATTATCACAAGTAAACAACTCCACACACGGACGCAACTCTTGAGACTCGAACTCAAGATCTCCTGGACGTTTTCACAGCAACTCCAAGCTTTTGGGCAATAATAGTAATAGTGGTGTAGCTTTCTTAGGTTATGTCACTCCCCAAAAGAACTCTCTTTGCAAACTAACCAAGGGTTCCTTAAATAAGTGAGGAAACCCTTCTTATCCAAGTAAAAACGTCCCATATGAATTAATCAGCTGAGAAATGATAAGCCTCAATGATTATGGGGCTTAAATTCACCATTTAATGCAACTTTGTAACTTCAGTTTTGGCCAACCGATCGGTATTTGGCTCCATCCGATCGGTTGGAGCTCTCGGTGTTTCTAACTTCACTCCATCCGAATCGGATGCGGGCGGCGTCCGATCGGATGGATGTTCCTGCCGTGCACTTTTGTTTTCTTTTATTCATTTCTCGTTACTTGCTTGATCCTTCGCTGTACCATTGATTTCCTTCATAAAACTTGATCTTTTCTTGATACATTAAGCATAGAAGTCTTGGTCTAATCAATTCTTTGAAGTATCAAGTGGTTTCTTTCTCGTAATTCTCCTTATGTGCATAATCTCTTCATTTCTTCGTGTTTTCCTCCATTTTTCCTGTACTTGGCTATATTTACTTGCATACACACTTTTTCATCATTTAGCAATAAATACATGCAAATATAACCAAATATAATGCACAAAACTAGCAATAACGCACCTAAAAACATGTTAGATTTAAGCGTTATCATTCATGAACCTTCAAGTTTCCTATTAGTTCATCAAGTGATAATGTCGCCAAGTTCTTTGACTCTTCAATGGCGGTGACCTTTGCTCTCCATTTGGGATGTAGAGCCCTAAGAAACTTCCTAACATAGTTCTTGCTAGAATAACCTTCATCAAGAGCTTTAAGACTAGTAATAATAGTATTAAATCTAGCAAAAGTATTATCAATAGATTCATCTTCCGGAATGGAAAATTGTTCATATTGTTGCACAAGAAGATCTATCTTGTTCTCTTTGACTTGATTATTACCTTGATGAGTGACTAACAAAGTTTTCCAAATTTCTTTTGCCTTGTTACACATAAAAATTATTTCAAATTCCTTTTTCGGCAAAGCATTATAAATCATCATTTTAGCCTCATCATTTTTGGCTAATTTTCTTTTAAGGTTATCATTTTGTTTATTATAAGGAACTATTTCATCCCTTTTTGTTTCCGGATTCTTTTCAATCGGTTGAAAGTCACCCTCGGTAATAATATGCTAAAGATTAATATCTTTTGATTTCACATACGTTTCGAATCTTGTTTTCCAATATATAAAACAATCGGTTTCAAAAAGTGGTGGTCTTTGCATAGATTGCCCTTCTTGATATTTGTTGAAATCCATTGATCGATTTAAGTTTTAAAATACAATTTATTTTAAAATCTTGCCTGACGTAGCTCTGGTACCAATTGTGGAAAACTAGAAGGGGGTTGAATAGTTTTACCGGTTTTTAATTAGTTTATAAAACTTTACTTGTGAAAAACTTTGATTCGATTCTTTTGTGAAATCAATCAACACCCATATGAACACTAAACTATACTATCTAATATTAACAATAAATATAAAGAAATGAGATGGAAAGATCAACCGGGAAAAAGAGATTTATAGTGGTTCGGTCACGAAGCTCTTCTTCGCCCTACTCCACTCCCCGAGAACCAAACTCGAGAGTTCTAAGCACTAAATCAACAAAGCTCCCTTCAGGCGGAGAAAACCGTACAACGTCGCTTATCCTTATTTCCGACACTAAGCTAAATGTCGAGTACTAACCTTAGCTAGTACCAATCTACCACGATCCACACGATCCTTACTAAATCACACAATCAACACACTTGACTCAATCTACCCGATCTACCCTTGATCCACTTGATCAACACACAAGCCCACAAGCTACAAGAGATCTCCAAGATCTCAACAAGATCACAATGATCTACTCTCACAAACTACACAAAAGAAAATTAACTTGGTGTATGCTACAAACTACAACTACAACACTTTGTATTTGATACTTTGTGTTCTTCTCTTGCACTAATAGAGGAATGAAGGTGATCACTTGGTTAGATGATTGGATCACTCTTTAAAAAAAAAGAAAACTAAACTAAATGATCAAAGGAGAGAAAATGTGATGAGAGTTTTAAACTCAGAAAGTTGTGTGTGAAAACGGATGCCCAAAAACTGTGAAGAGGGCTGGTATTTATAGGCAGAAGAAATTTACCCGTTATAGGGACACGGTACCACTAAATACCACACGGTACCACTAAATTTAGTGGTACCATGCCAGACATGGACGCTCCAATTTTTGTTTTTAGTGGTGAAAGTTTATTTGGGGAAGTTTGGAGCTGATTTTGGGGGGAAAATAGCTGTTATGATTTTTAAACTTATTTTTTCAATAAAACATTTCTTTATAATTCAAAAATAACTTGTAAGGTATATTTTTGAAAAAATGTATTGTCACATTAAAAATGTGAAGTTTGAAACACAAATTCACTTCTTTGATAATTTGTCAAGTTGTAAATTTGTTTGTTCATACCTAGAGTGATTTACGTAAAAACGGGATATTTCGACTAAAAACTTGTTTACGTTAATTTTGACGTAAAGTGTTTTCACATTTTATTATCATCAAAACGTAGAGTTATCGAAAGATATAAATAACGTTTTTAGAACATTATTTGCATCAACATATTAAACTGAAAACCTGGACAGTTCCTTTGGCTCCATGTTTTTCAAAAAAATATCAAGTGGTTCTAATACTTTGTTTTGGAAAGATGCTTGGTGCAAAGACGGTGTCCGCTTAAAAGACTTATTTCCTTGTCTTTTTGCTCTCGAAAATGATAAAGACTGCTTAATTGTCGATAGATGGAAGCTTATTGATGGTTCTTGGAGGGCTGTTTGGGATTGGAGAATTAATCCTAGAGGAAGAGCTTTAGCTGATCTATCTAATCTTTCTCTAATTATTGGTGACCTCTCTCTGTCCCCTGGGTCTAATGATAAATGGTTGTGGTCTTGTGATGCCAGTGGTGTTTTCAAGGTAAAGTCTATGTCTTCATTAATCCAAAACAAGTTGTTGGAATATTGTAAGTTGGATAACCATCTTCTTTGGAATTCATGGATACCCCGTAAAGTTAACATTTTTGCTTGGAGAGCTTCCTTAAATCATCTCCCCTCTCGTCTTAATCTGCTTAACAGAGGTGTTTCCTTATTTTCGATTTTATGCCCCTTATGCGAAATTGAGGTAGAATCGGTCGCTCACTGTCTAATCTCATGTTCTCAGGTTAAGCCATTATGGAGGAAAGTGTGGAGCTGGTGGCAATTTGATCCCTCCTCGTCTATGCCTTCGGTTTCAGTTTCGGATTATCCTCGTGGCAAAATTGGCGGCCTGGGAAATCCGGTGTTGAAGAAAATTGTTCATGGGGTTTTCCTTTGTGTCTTATGGGCTATATGGAGATGGAGAAACAAGGTTTGTATTGCCCTCCCGGATTCTGTTAACGCTGCCAAAACGAAAGACATTTTCTCTTTAATTCAAAGACTTTCCTTGCTTTGGATTTCGAAGAGGTGCTCGCTCAAGACAGCTAACTGGAAACAACGGATTTTGAATCCAAAGGGCTGTGTGCCTTAGGCTTAAGCTTGTGTTTCTCTTGGATTGTTTTTTCAGTTCTGTCTTTATGTTCCTGTTTGTTTCTGTTTCTGTTCTATTTGGCATCTCCTTGGCGCCTTTTTAATAAAAGTGGCCTTTCAAAAAAAAAAATGTATATAAGGTAAAAATATGTATTATTTTTTTAAGAAAGAATGGGAAGATAATGATCTGTGTGCTAACATCAAACGTTGAATTAAAAAAAAACAAAAAAAAAAAAAATAAAAAAAAAAAAAAAAAAAAACCGTCACTTCATAACCTAAAAATTCAAAGGATTATTATCTTTTCACATGCTTTTTTTCATAGTAATTCATCAAACATTACACCTATCAACTTCCATCTATAGAAAGCAACAAAAAAATAATAAAAACTTTTAAAGTTTTTAAACATATCATGTTATGAATTTAAATGAGTTTTCAAACAAACGGAGTTAACTATGTTGAAATCACACGTCAAGTTTAGATGAACATGATCTGTCATGTTCTCTCACAAACAAAAGAAAGACCGGGTCCTGCAGTAGACCCCACAACTTTGTATGTGAAAGAACATAATCGGTCATGTTCATTATAACTTGAGAGAATCTCAATCCTTTTGCTAAACATAGCGCTATGTTTAAGAAATGGAACTATGCTAACTTTGATGGTACATTAAGATGGTTTTGGATATTTATTTGTAAATGGTGAGAGAGGTTTACCTGTAAAATTGTAAATTATTTCTACTCACAGGCTTGGCAACAAAGTTAAATAACGTCCTACCTGAAAAACCAATATAACGAACGTCAAAATATAATAAACACATTGTCGTAGTATTTTATGAATGTTAATTAATAAAAAATTGCCTACAAAAGTATCATGCAACATTTCTAGAGTTTATGTTATAGTTTTGTTTGTTTGGGTCTCATACTCTCATCCTCTTTTAATTGGGTTGATTAATTGAGGAGATATGCCTTTATTTGTATCGTTTGTTTAGTTAATGTATTGTTGCCTTTTAAAAAAAAAAAAAAAACTAGAGTTTATGTTAGTATTTGATTAGATATAATGCACGCGCACGCGCGGGGTTTTTTCTAATCATTTAAATAAATTATTATTTTTAATTTCGGGTTTTAATTATTATAACATGACCTTCAAAACCATTGTACTTTGATTGAGGTATTGAATTAGGGTTATTTACGAATGTAGTGGGTTTTAATATTAATTAGATTTGGAGGAGATGTTCTTACGTCAATGATTGTGCGTGAATGAATGATAAGAGATCGAGTTTGATTGATGGAGGAGGAATTTGGGAATGTTGAGACTTCAAATATTTAGTGGGAATGATACTGAATTTTAAGTTTCAGCCCAAATCTTTGAAAAACATGCTCCACCGTTTTCAAGTTTTAATTTTTTATATTTTGACACATATATTTTTGTAAGTTTTTATTGAATGATTACAAATCACTTTTTTTTTTTTTTTTTTTTTTTTTTTTGTAGAATATGGATAAATTTAGAAGTATTTAGGCTTTTCTTATTTAATATTTAAGAAAATAATAATAATAATAATTTGATTATTACTTAATAAGGTATTATTTGATTTTTCTGAAATGTAAAAGTCAAGGTTTTGTTTTATTATATAAAAGATTAATACATTTTAACCTTCAAAAACATCAAACTATTCGTTATTATCTTGCTCATATATTCATCAGATGTTTTACTTTTACGTATGGCTAAATACGCTAACAATTTCATCTCTTATTTGAGTGTTCTTGAAGATAACATTATCTTATACGCATGTACGTACCCTCGAACGTGGATGCAACCTGCCCGCAATAAATCTGCTATCAAAAAGATGGAGATGATAATTAAAGGTTTGAACTTCTTTTGTGTTGATTTGAAATTATTTTAGGCAATGTTAACAAGCATCAATATATTTGACTTTAGTGGCAGGACTAAAACATCAACTTATTCAAGGAGATCTAGTGACGTTACAGTGTTACGTTTGTGCCACTATGTTGTGCCAAACCATATCCGACTTAATTTTTGCAAGAACGCAGTGATCAAACAAGTGTGACGATGTTAGCGGTCGGTTCATGGCTTTGATTTTAATCCATTCAAAGCAATCATGTATATGGAAAATGAATTTTAACTTACAAAAATAACGATACCCATTACATTCATTCATTTTATTATTTATTTATTTATTTTATTTTTTTCGTTTATCAAAACAAACCCTTTTCGTGAATATTTCTTTTTCAGATACCCGTGATTCCACGAGTCTTTAAGCTATAATTTTAGGAAATTAATTAAAAGTTTTGCGATACAATCCTTTTTGTGAATATTTCTTTTTTAGATACTCGTGATTTCACGAGTCTTTAAGCTATGACAATAAACAAGAGTCAGGGTAAATCACTTTCAAAGGTTGGTTTGTATCTGCAACGTCAAGTTTTCACACATGGACAACTATACGTTGCTGTTTCCAGGGTCAAAGGCAAAAGAGGTTTGAAGGTTGTCATTTGTGATGCAGATGGTAATATCTCGAAAAGTACTACAAACGTTGTCTATGACGAAGTACTTCAAATTCTACGATCAATGTTCAACACGTATGTACAACTATATAAAGGACATGTTTTAACCATTTTTTAACTTTACACATATTCTTATCAACAACTTCCTTTTAGTTTGACTTTTGTTTTTTTAATATTTAAATGTTCACGGAATGAACATGGACTACTCAAGTGTTTAACGTTGACTGCATACCTTTGCTTTTCAAGATTATCTACCAGTTGGAAAAGACGATACATGCACGTTTATTTTCTTAATTGTTACAAACCAAATTATTTATCGTATCATTGACATATTTTTTACTATCCTCTCAAAAAATAATGGAATCCATTTACATTCGTTGTTCTTTGTTAATTTATTCACACACATAACTCGTTAATTAGTAATTCCTTTCAAAATAATTGTGATTCCATGAATCTATAACCTAGTTTATGATACATTGCACCGTGCGCTGATCTCATACTAGTCACTCTCACTATGTATAGTTGTCAGATTGTGCAACTTCTCAAATATTCATTTAGTAGCTGCTACATAAAAATATTATCTAATCTGTAAAAACGTGATATAATTCATTGCACTGCGTAACCAAATTGAACTATGTAAAAGACACACTTAGTTATATTTAAACTGTGAACTATATTTAGCAAATATAATTAAAAAAATTGATACAAGCTGCCTAATAACCCCCACCTTCTTTCATGTTTCTTGCAGACTTTAAGTTTAATTTGTAATTGTAATAAAATGATAGCAAAATCCTCATGTTCTTGGTATTTTCCTCTACTTATAATCTTATATAATAAGCTAATAACTAGTAGTATAGTCTATTAGTTAGTTATATGTCAACGTATCTTTCATACCCATCAATTTTCTAAGTTGCATCCACGAAGCCACTTTTGTCCAGTCAAGAAATAACCAAATTTCATTTTGTCTTTTTTTTTTTTTCAGTCGACATTCTACGAAGATGCATGAACAAAGAAAATAAGACATGCATGAATCAGTTGTAACTTATACGTAAAAAGCTGTACTACATCATTCAGTATCTAAGTAACCTTATTTTAAGATTTTGTAAAAACCACGAGCCTAAATAACTATACTAGGACTATATTGTTTGACAACAAACACATGATAGTATATTAGTATTTAAGGGCCTAATGGTCCATAAGCATTCTACACTTCTTTTTTTAAATCCCTTTAAAGAAAATGAGCCAAAGCAATAGAGGCAATAGAGCTGCTGGCAAAAACCCAACACAAGAAGCTGATGACAAGAGCATAAAGGTGAAGTACATTTCGAGCCCAGTTTTAGTTGAAGCAAAGAATGCTTCACAGTTTAAGGAAATTGTTCAACATTACACGGGCCAAAATCCAGATGAAAAGAGCTTTAGTATGAGCGTTTATTCTAGTCCCACGATCACCACGACAGACACGGTCACAACCACGAAAGAAGCTAATAGTCAATTCAATGCCACTACAAACATGGATCCAGAAGTCGGTATTGATAGTTTCTCGTGGGAAGAGATTGCAAAGTGGAACCAATATCAAAAGTAATCTGACAAGATTTCCGGGAGGTGGAATCAGTAATCACACGCACACAAGTGCACATTCAACGGGTTGTGATCATTTTGGCATTAGCATGTATGCAAACTTATATTTAGTTCACTTGTGACAAGTTGAAAAGTTTACAAGAAATGGACTTTTTGTTAATTACCTCATATATAATATAAGTTATATTATATAACTTATATTCTATTGCAGTGCACTTACTTAGTGCAAGGTTTCTTCTGAAGTATTTATTTAGACTAATGAAAGCATAGAACCCAAAACTAGTATTCTCTTAGTATGGTATCGAGCCTTCTTTACAACTTCTTAACGGTTTCCTTTGAAATGCCGCCGTAGACATCATCACCGGCTGCAGCCATTTATCTTCCTATCGTGTATGATTAGATGTTCAGCCTTCTTTCTAGTTAAACTACATTTCATATGTATAACATGTGCCACAAAGATGGTAGATAGGTCGACCTGGTTATTAACTTGATCAATCCATTCTATTTACTAAGCGGTCCTGAACATCCATGTGTGAAAATAATGGACGGAAATACATAAAAGAAAATCCCTACAAATTTACAACATAGACCACCACATGATCTATCGTCCCGCAATATAAAAGACACAGATAATTAAACTTACACCGGATAACGAATATTCAAATATAAAGCATCTAAACCGGCTTAATTAAACTACAAGGTACGACAAAGTTCATAACATGCAACTAAACCAATAACTAACAGAAACACCGTCATATCAGTTACCCTTGTCGGGGGACTTCAAGTAAAGCGTCTCACCACCATCTCCAACACCAGAGCCACTTCCTCGTCCTTCATTGTTAGGACCAGAAAGCCCGATATCATGTTTACGACCAAAGTCAGGGAACCCTCCACCACCAGCTGTGTTGTTACTGTCATTCTGTAGCATGTGAAGTCCACCACTTGAGCTCATTCCTAGCTGGCTGTGCATGGCTTGCTGCTGTTGTAGCGCCGAGTACTGCTGTTGACCGTAGAACATAGATGAACGGGCAGCCATGAGAGCTTGTGGTGACATCTGCTGTGCTTGCTGGTGCTGCTGCATGTAGTGACCTCCTTGCTGCTGCATCATGCCACCTTGAGTGTACTGAAATAGCAATGATGATAGTAGTAGTCTTAATACTTGGTGTACAAATAGTCAAAGATGGAAATTGCTATAACTTTAAAGTAAAAGTGAAGACTTTGACCTGAGAATGAAGAGAAGGTACTTGAGGTTGAGAGTCAGCAATGGCAGCAAGGTACATAAGGTTTCTTTGAAGCTTGGCTTGATGTCTGCCATTATCAAATCATTTAGTAATTAAAGTGTAATAATCCATATATTATGTCACGCCAAAAAAGACTATTGTTACAAAGACTACTATAGTCCAACTCCAACTTTCATAAGACATATTTTTAAGAAACAAAGCCTAAAATGTGAACTTAAATCTCTAGGTAAATTATACTTTTTAAGTGGAATTTGGGCAGATTAAAGAAAAATCTAACAAAAATTAGCTTGAAACAGATTGAGCAGCTCAAGTAGATGGCCCGATTCAAAATGACTACCTATAACTTTTGATCCGCAGAGAATTAAATAGCCCACCATATACCCACAAAAAAGCTTGCGATGGACTCATCATTATGGGCTTATTGCAAAAAGCTAAAGGTGTTATGGGCCCAACTGAGGGCCCAAATACTTGCATCTAGAGCCCGAAAATATACATTCTGGTTTTTCTTTTCTACAATTCTAGGATTTTTATCTTACTTTCATTATTAACTAATAAATATACATTCTGGTTTCTCTTTAATTTCTCCATGAAGTGTATTATACATTGTGCTATTACTTCCATTTTCGTCAAACCGAAAGAATAGAAGATATAGAAATACTCACTCTGCACATTCCGCCATCTTCCCAGAGTTTTGGCTCTCCACAATCTTAAGGATCAGAGACTTGTTTTCATCCAGGTACTGTCAGAGAAAGTTATACTATAAAACTTACCAAAGAATAATAAAATCACCCAAGAAGATTGCATATTTTAAGATGAAAGATTAATTTACACAGCATGAAAAGTATCCAACACATATAGTGACGCGCAAAACACAAGACATTTTAAATAAGCTAATAAGATGCCTAGACCAACTCATAAAATAATCTTGTTTGTGTAATGAAATCAGCTAATAAGATGCCTAGACCACAAAAGACAAGCACAAAGATTGATGTAATTAAAGAATGTTTAGCGAAGAATCTTGGTTAACCCAAGAGGGTGACTTAGTTAAATATTTAGTTCTCCTAACTTGCACATGCAGATGAAATTCCCAAGCACATTTAAATTTAAATGTATTATGTATAAAGAATACTATATCAAAAGGGGTTCGCTTAACATAATCACAGACGCGCCATTATCGGGTAAGCTGAACATGAAAAACCTCACACCTGTTCATATTTACTTTTAGAGCACATTCAACGGGTAACGCACAAGGTGCGTTAAACTTTAACCCGGTGCGTTAAAGTTGAGTTAACCGATGAATGAGTGGTGCGTTAACGCAGCGTTAAAGGCCCTTTAACGTTGTGTTAAGGGCTATATGTGTAAAAAAAAAAAAAAATCATTTCACCCCCCTATAATGGCTAGTATATGCGTTGAATTCAAAAAAAAATACTTCCATCTTCAAATTTCCACAAAAAAAAAAAAACCGGATTTAACCTAAATGACGACGATAGTTTCATTAATCTCCTAAACACCGGGTGGAATAACCCAAACGCCGGGTCATCTTCAAACCCGAACACACCATCAACCAACAACCCACTTGGCTTGTCGAGCCAACAACTTTACGAACAACATCAACAAATGTGATATTACGAACAACAACAACAACAATCGAACCTAAACACCAATTTCTCCAATCTTCAATTCACACAACATTCACGACAATCTCAAACGGCAACCCATGATGTTCCTGATACTCCAACGTCTCCTCCAAAGCCACACAAACGGGGTGGCAAACGAAAGGCAAAAAAAACGGAAGACCCCGAACCTTTGGAGGTGGATGAAGAAAACACCGACTTCATCAAACGTTGGAACCCACACGAGGAAAAATTACTTGCTTCGTGTTATGTTGCCGCGACAGAGGATTCACAAGTGGGTCGAAATCAAAGCAAGGATACATTTTGGCAACGGGTGAAAAATAAGTTTAATAGACTCGATTTTCAAAAGCGAAACAAGGATATGATTCAAGGAAAAAGGAAAACGTTGAACCACGATTGCACAAAGTTCAACGCCTACTACAAACGTTCCCAACGCCAACAAAAAAGTGGGAAAAGTGAAATGGATATCCTTAAACGCGCCAAACAAATGTAGACGAGCACAGAACCGCTCCTTTTAACAACGAGGAGGTTTTGCGGGCTCATATGAAATGGGACGCGCCGGAAGGGGTTGATTTAACCGGCGAGGTCCCTAGCGAAATAAACGAGGCGTTGTTTGGTCGTGATGAACCACGGCCGATGGGAACAAAGCGTGCTTTAAAGAAAGCTAGATCCGAGAGCACGGGAGGAACGAGCTCGTCTAGCCAATTCAAGGAGGCTATGACATCCGAGTATCGTTTGAAACGGGAAACCGCCCAAGCCGCGTATCGGACGGCCCAAATAAAAGACGAAACTATAACAAGGTTGGAGGAAATGAAATTTTTGATGACGGACACCACCGGTAGGGGTGGCAATTTCTGACACGACCCGAAACCCGACCTGAGACCGACACGAAAATTAGCAGGTTAGGGTTGACACCACCGGTAGGGGTGGCAATTTCTGACACGACCCGAAACCCGACCTGAGACCGACACGAAAATTAGCAGGTTAGGGTTGAGACTAAATAGGTTTCAGGTCGGTTTTGGGTCGACCTGATTGACCCGTTTATTAAACGGGTCAGGTTCGGGTTGAAGGTTTCTGACCCGCGAACCCGCTAACCCGAACCCGTTAACCCGAATTAACCCGCTAACCCGAAACCCAACCTGAGACCGACCCGAAAATTAGCAGGTTAGGGTTGAGACTAAATAGGTTTCAGGTCGGTTTTGGGTCGACCTGATTGACCCGTTTATTAAACGGGTCAGGTTCGGGTTGAAGGTTTCTGACCCGCGAACCCGATAACCCAAACCCGTGAACCCGAACCCGACCCGAATTGCCACCCCTGACCACCGGTTTGGATCCAAACGTTGTTGGTTGGATCAATGACGAAAAAGAATGAATAATCAAAAAATACAACCTCCAACCTCGTCACTAGGTTTAGGATTATTTTTTTTTTTCGTTATTATTTTTTTTTTTTTTAATTTCGTTGTAATTTTTTTTTATCAAGTATGCAATGTAGTATGTTTTTAATGAATGTTAAGTTTTTAATAAATGAAGTATTATTATAAGTTTAGGGGTTAAGTTTGAAAATATTTGATTTAAAGGTGAGTTATGATTGGGAGTGTTTTTTTGAGTTAAAGGTGAAAAAGTTAAAGCTAATGTGGCGCTGACGTGGCAGTGTGTTAAAGCTTAACCAAGTGTTACGATTGGGAGTGCTCTTAGTACTTTGTTTATGTCAAACATGTCTCTTATTGTAGTTTCATGTTAAATAAAAGTTCTTTGACCATTTAGAAGGGAAAAAAAATCACATGCAATTTAGAGAAACGACCTCCAAGATATTAAAAAATGAAAGAACTTATTTTTCATCTGAAAATGAAACCTGGGCCTGCTGATCAGTGCTGACCATTAATGATTGCTAACATGTACACCTTTAAACAGTAAAAAAAATACTAGCAAAACTGAAAAAAACACTGTTAGGCTGAAGGGTATGAGGCAACTTCCCAACCGATTAAGCCCCTAATCGCCCCTTTATCGCCATCTACACCACCCCCCATGGGCGATTAGCCCTTTGGGCGATACATATGGAACGCCCCCTTTTTTTTTCTTACCCAGTTATTGTTTGCCACATGTCCAAGGTTTATATTACTCCACTTATTGTCTGCCACGTGTCGTGAGTCGCCCCACCCTCCTAAGTAGCCCCACTCCCCCTTTTTTTTAGGCTACCAACTTGCTGACTCAGCGCCACGTGGCGCGAGTCGCCCCTTAGTTGGGTAGCCTCACTCCCTTCAGTCTTAAGAGGATTTTTCATTTTTGGTATTGGGGCTTTAACACAGTCCTCTAGAGTAGTACTGTATTATTTTTCCGAAAGAGAGCCAAAAAACTATTGTTTTTTTCTTGCACATTCTTTCAGAATGGAAAATGACCTAAGGGAAAGGTGTTATTTCATGAGGACATAGGTGCAGTGACAAAAATGTTATTGTTGTATAAACTTACAAATTACTACCAAATACTGGAAATTAACAATTGTAAAGCTTTTTAGGCTTTTCTTTCATTTCTCTTCAACTTGTGAAACCATCAATGTGTATTTCCTTATCGCAAAGAATACATTGTAACTTTCAATCTTTCATTAACTTTTTCTCTGAAAAGGTTAGATAAACAGGATGCTTGTTTATGGTTGTAACTTAAAGACTAGATTGAAAAACTATCAATATGGCATCTACGCGGTTTAGCCGGTATTTCAGTAGTTTTCGAACTTCTCTATGGCCATCACAAAATGATTGCAAAATAGGGTTTCAATCCTGCTTTAGAGACGCTTTGTTAGTAACTTAAAGACACCTTACTTTTTTCTATCTTTTAATTTGCTCTCATTTTGCTTCGGGGCATTTATCGTTAGGTAAAAGATCTTTTATAAATGGGAGTTGATTTGTACACATACTTGTACATGTGTAATAAACATCTAATGACATATGTACAACGGTCTACATTATAAGATTAAGTCTGCAAATCTTTTTACAACTACAAATAGTTGTGTTAACTAAATAAAACAATAAAAAGAACATTATACAAATAATTGGTAGGCAAAAATACTTGTGATATTCTTTTATAAAGATTTTGTAAGCCTAGTTAGCACTAGCTATAATATAAGTGGCATATGGTCAAGTCCCTAGCTAGCTAGGTAGGTCACAGGACTTCTGTTTTGGGGTTCAAAACTAGTTTTCTGTGCCAGTTGATAAAGAAACACAAAAGCTATGCAAACTTGGAATCTTTATTCTCCTAGCCACTTTGGTTTCCCACTTTAAAACATTAACCAAATATGAAAAAAAGAAAAACAACACATACAATAAATACTCAATCCAACAGTCAGAAAGAAGGTAAGAAAAACAGACATGTGTTATTGTTTGAGTTATTATTATCAGACATGAACAGATTATGCAAGATCATACTTTTATATAGTACAAACACATACATATATACAGTAGTATATAACATGTACACAGATATTTGTTGCAGATGAAGAAACAAGTAGGAAAAAGGCAGGCAAAAGCCAAAAGAAAGCAACATAAAAAGCTGGAACAAATTATATTCCACCTAAACAAAACATTTACACAACACAAACACATAGAAAGTAGATCGTAGTGTGTCAAAGAAAAAGTTTTTATAAAAGAAGAAGTGAAAAACCTGTTGAATATGATCAGTAGTGACGTTATTTGTGGGATAATAGGCTGCCATCATGGGCTGCATCTGCATCAGGTGCTGTTGCATTATATATATTTTTTACACACTAGACTCTCTTTCTTTGTGGGGTGTAAGTAAGTGTTTCTCTCTCTATAGTGGATAGGAAGGAAGGAAGATCACTGCAGGGGACCTTTTTGTGAAGTGTGAATAATTGTGGGCTGAATGAGATTTGTATGTGTTCCACTTGTTTGAAATGATGACCTTCAAAACTAAATTTATAAAACAAAGATTGGTTAATGGAAGAAAGAAAGAAAGAAAGAAAGAAAGAAATATAGATGAAGGGTATGTAAGTAAAAAGAAACAAAAAAGGCAGAAGGCTTTTACTCAGTGTAGTACAATCTTTGGCTATATATACAGCTGGTGTTGCTAGGATCAAAGAGAGTGGCATAATTTCATTTTAGGGCTTTTTTCTTTTTCCTTTCAAGTGATTTGCAACTCAATATCTAGAAAAAGTTTATTGAGTATTAATTGTCATGCTTAATTGTCATGGCTAATTTCATGTTTAACAATTAAATTATAACACTTTAAATCAAAGGCTATCATTAGGAGAAAAAAACATCATATTTCACTTGTTATATTTTGAATTAATTAGGCATAAAATTAGTCATGTCATATATGCATTCCAATCATTTTCCAAATTTATTACATTAGTCTATCATATTGTTTATGTCTATCTCAGTTTGCTAATCACTCAAAACTTTGTAATCCCTACTTATCTAGAAGTGGACGTCGAAATTTTAAGAGGAAATTATCAAACTAAGCCAAAAAAAACATCCTTGAACTAAGATTTGGTCATTTTTTACACCTTTTTCTCATTTTTGTCATGTTTAACTGTTCGACTCCACCCATTTAATGACACGTGTCCCTGCCTTGTACTATTTTTTAAAAATCTTTGGCCCACTATAGGTGGAGTCGAACAGTTGAGCATGACACGTGTCACTAAAATGGGTGAAGTTGAGCGGTTGAACATGACCAAAATGAGAAAAATGTGCAAAAAATGACCAAGTCTTGGATCAAGGGCGTTTTTTTGGCTTAGGGGTGTTTCTTTTTTCTTCTAGACTAAGTGCCTTATAAATATATGTGGGGTCCATGTTTATTAGAGTCACTTAATGGAGAGGGGTTAATATTTATTGACTTTTAGATATAGTGGAAGTAAGAAAAAATAAGCGGGTCCTACTTAAAAAGAAATACTATTAAATGTCATGTGTACCCATTCCCCTTAGCTAAGGGTGCACGGAGTGGGCTTCGGCCTGAGAGGCGGGTTGCTCGGGCTGGATGGGAACACCGCCGCCGCCTAGGCGGGCTGGGCAGGCGGGTTCCTATCACGGGTATATAACTCGCAGCAGGTAGCTTGGGTATTTGATTTTGGAACGTTAAAATGTGAACGTTGGAGCGTGGGTAGAAAACAAAAAAACATATATGGTCCTTGGCTGCCTACTTAATCCGATCAAACACACCATTCTCCAACAAAAAAAATCAAACAAAACAAAAAAACACATTCAAACACAACTTAACAAACAAAAAAAAAAAATGTCATCATCATCATCTTCTTCTTCCTTTTTGCCCCCGATACAATTACCCATCTTACCGGACTTATCCACGGGTAGTACGCTACCTTTTTTGTGCGCTGTGGCTGACGAGCTCGAAGAAGACACGGCAAGCACGCAAGAAACTCGAACCTATATCGAGCGAGCTCGGGAAGAAGCTCAAGAAACACTAATGCGTGACTATTTCGTTGACGAACCGAGGATAACTTTGACGACTACTTATGCATGGCAGCGAGAACGTCACGCGAATGCCTTGATCATTTTTGCACCGCGGTCATCGAGATATATGGGCGCGAGTTCTTACGTAGGCCTACTAGTCACGACGTTGCACGCTTGTACCAGGCGCATGAACAAAGGCACAAGATTCCGGGTATGCTAGGTAGCCTTGATTGTACACATTTAGTTTGGAGAAATTGTCCTAAGCATTTGAAAGGGCAATACAAGAGTGGGAGATATCCATACCCGACAATTATGCTTGAAGCCGTTGCTTCACAAGATTTGTGGATCTGGCACTCTTTTTTTGGTCCTCCCGGGTCGCTTAACGATGTCAATGTTTTGAATCAATCGACTTTGTATCTTAGGGAGCGAAATGGAACGGCTCCCGACTCATCATTCGTTGTCAACGGTCGTAACTACAAACGGGGATATTATCTTACCGACGGAATCTATCCTAGGTACTCAACTCATGTCAAAGCATTCCCGTATCCGACTGAAGCGAAGGAAAAGAAATTCAAGAAAGTTCAAGAGTCGGCAAGAAAAGATGTCGAACGATGTTTTGGTGTTCTTAAGTCAAAATGGGGTATTCTGAATCGCAAGATCCGTCAAACGACCATCGAAAAGATCACTAACATCGTTTATGCGTGTTGTATATTGCACAACATGATTATAAAAGATGACGGGAGGGCAATATCAGGGACTCATATAATGGATCCGCCGGTGCAACCCGTTTATGACGACAACGCACTACCGGAGTTACTAGATGAACACATCCATCATCGTCTTCAATTTGATCTTACGGAGCATGTGGCGTCTCAAGATTTACCATACCTCGATGACCCGGAAGATTAAGTTATGTAGTTTGTTTTCAGTTATGAATAAAATGTTTGTGTGTTTTATGAATTGTACTTTTAATTTCAGTTATGAATAAAATGTTTGTTTGTTTTATATAATTGTTTAGTATTGGAAGGGTTAATTTTGTAAATTTATAATTTTGAAGGAAAAATTATGAATATTTAAAAAAAGATTTGGGAGGGTTGAAAGTGATGGGCGCCAGTAAAAAGGTTGGATTGAGGGTTGGAGGGTTGAAATGAGGTGGAGGGAGATGATTGGTTAAAATTTGAAAGGGTTGGAGGGTATATAGTCATGACTCCCTCCACCCTAAGGGAAAAAAGAAACACACTATTAGTTTGGTAATTTTCTCAAATTTTAATTGGCTTAATAAAAAGCTGATATAATAAATATACTGAAATTTGAGTTGAATACATAAGACAAGCTGCAATAAGCCTTTTAAAACTCGGTTTTCGTCTCGAAAGGAGCATGCACCTTCAAGCTTCAAAAATGAAAACTCGGTATTGTGGACGACCGAGTCTTTCAGTGTGTGTTTTTGTGTGTGTATTTTGGTGGGGTATATATGTGTTTAAGTGGGATATATATTTTGGTAATGAAGTTGTTTGTAAAGAAAGAAAACTGAGTTGACGTTGATAAATGTGGTCATGAGGTCTCCTTATTAGACCAAGTGTAATGGTCGATCACCAACTTTGTCTCCATGTTGGTCTTTAATGTATTTTTGTAGGGTATGTTTTTTGTAGTGTCTTCGGTCTCCTTATTATGCTAAGTTAGTCATGAAGTTGTCCTAAATTGAGAAAGCTAATGTGTCACTGGTGTTCTCGATCTCTTAGTGCTCACCATTACCACTTAGCCTTACACCCAGTCTAAGGCTAGATGTAATAAGAAGACCCCATGACCGCATTCCAAGGTCACCTCAGCGCCACATCAGTATCTGTATCTATAACCAACTTCACCCCCAAAATATATTCTCACCAAAACACACACACAGAGGGAAAAACAAAAAAGCACAAGCTACACGACTCGATCTTGGCATTGACTGAGTCTTGCAAATTTGTCATCTAAGACGCATGCTCCATGTGCATCCGTAATTAGAACAACACGTCCTCAAGACCACAAGACTCCATCATGAAGGCCTTATTACGCCTGGTGTAATTGCAAGCAGCCTTGATGGAAAAATGACTTGCTTGTAAACAAGTGAAAATCTCTAAAACAAGTTAATTATTTTCAAAACAACAAAATGTAAAAGAATAAAATGTATCTAATTGTTTACAACGCATCCTCAAGACTCAAGACTCGGTCATGAAAGCCTTATTACACCTGATCTAATTGCAAGCAGCCTTGATTGGAAAATGACTTGCTTGTAAACAAGTGAAAATCTCTAAAACAGGTTAATTATATTCAAAACATCAAAATGTAAAAGAATAAAACGTATCTAATTTTTTAAATTGCTCCATTAGTATCTTGACACATATCTATATGAAGTCAGTTACTTTACTATGAAAAAGAAAAAAGGAAAAAAAAAGACAAACTTCGTTAATTTTATTTTAGCGTTTCTTTAATTTTGGTCTAGCAGTCGAGCAAAAATGAGCTTCATAACCCTAAGTCGAACAGTCAAGTAAAAGTGAGGTTGTTTTAGCTGTTACTCGAGCATTTGTTTCATGAGCATAAAGTTTTAAGGCGGTGTAAAGTTTTAAAATAGATTGCATAGTTATTCAAGTATGTGCATAGATTTTTCAAAAGAAAAACCTTATAAAAAACAACCTATTCGTTAATTTTCTTAATACCCCCCCCCCCCCCCCCCCCCCCCCCCCTCTTTTTTTTTTTTTTTTTTTTTTTAAGTTACTCCTTTTAGGAGTTTCTCATTAAAGAAAGGCATGTTCGATCCTTATTATGCAAGGGGTGTGTTTTCTCTATTTGTCATCAATTTTATGAAATGTTGCATAAAACATATTGTTGTCGGAATCAACTTCCTATTGGTTACATACAGTATTTCACAAGCATTCTCACTTGAACTCACATTATATATGAGAAGAAATTAAATATTGTATGAAAAATGAATCATACTACATTATAACAAGAATGATCGAAAACTTTGATATTTATAATTACGATAACCTATAATCAGGAAGGGTGAGTTTATCCACACCCTCCCATAGGGAGGGTATCTAATCATTGGATGCATCGCTGACTTGTACGGTGTGCATCGCGAGTTGTACGGTTTGACCAAACCCTCCTTGATGTGACAACATAGAGAGGGTATCCCAATCAGGAATACGCATGCTCACAACAAAATGAGTAGGTGTCTTATGTGTTACATCAGAAGACACGTCCTTCAGTCACCTCTCACCCCCCCCCCCCCTCTTCCGAACAGAAGGTATCCTCAGGGCTTAGTTGGGTATCCCGCTTAAGTTAGAGCTCCTACTTGACTAGATGAAATTATCGCTCTAGTGTAGCATTCTAAGGCACCAGGGTGAGCAGTGTGGAGCTTGTGCGAGTACAAATTGCTTCTTAGAGCAAAGGGTATGGTGACATGTCGTTGTGCATGCCGTTTTGCTAAATCAGCGCTATCTTAGCATTTCACATTTTACATTTACACATAAAAAATAACCCCTCTGCAGTGTCTCAATCCGTTTGCATGTCGTTTCCCAATTTTTGAGCCCCACCAATATTTTTTTTCATTTTTAAACAAACTAAATTTTCATTCATTCAAATGAAAATACAAATTACAATACAAAAAATAAAAAAAAAAAAAAAAAAAAAAAAAAAAAAAAAAAAAAAAAAAAAAAAAAAAAAACATTACGAAAATATAAAATACATCAAATTATCAACAAACTAGTTTTCTTGTTGGTATAGTTGCCAAAAATGATCCATAAGATCTCGTTGAAGATTTACGTGTATTGATTTATCACCCAATTTTTTGACTTTCTTCCGTTACACATCGCATCTCTCAAACTATTCTCGTTATATATGTGGCTGCGGACTAATATACAATTCGTTAAATTCGCTTATCGCATACTTTTAATCTTTCAAAATCATGTTATGCAATATGATGCACATGTACATGAGTCTTCGTAGCTTGTTCATAGTCCAAGCACGCGCTGGTTGTTATATAATTCCCCAACGTCCTTGGAGGACACCAAAAGCTCATTCAACATCATTTCGTACACCTTCTTGTCGCCTTTTAAAGTGTCCATATTTCTCGTCTCGTGCCACCGTAAATGATTTGACAAAAGTGGCCCATGTTGGGTAAATCCCGTCTGCTAAACAATACCATTTTTCATACGTAACTCCATTTACTTCAAACGGAAATGGATAATTATTTAAAACATTAATATTATTATTCACACCGGCTACCCCAAAAAATGTATGCCAAATTCACAAATCGTAAGAGGCAACAACTTCAAGCACTATAGTTAGATATGTTTTTATCACCTATGTGAAATTGATCGTGCCATGATTTCGGGCAGTTTTTTTCACTCCCAATGCATACAATCAATGCTTCCAAACATATCCGAAACCCATGAATCCTTTCATGTGTTGCAGATACATTTTGAATGTCATTATAGTCGGGTTTTCTTAAAAACTTAGGCATGTATAAATCAATAATACAATAGTTAAATGATCTAGACAATCGCGCGTGTACAATATTGACCCATTTGTAAATATTCATCAAATGCATCGGGTGTTGTGTCATATTCCAATTGGCGTATGACGGAAGTGCATTTCATAATTACACTAAAACCCATTAGACCTATACAATCGGGTCTGACTACAAAGAAATCAAAATGATCAGAAAATGATCGTTAGTTTCAATACTTTTTACTATTTTTAAAAGAGTTTACTGCTCATACGATAGCGGCGCCTAAAATAATACTCCGGATATTTTGGATTATCACCAAAATAGTCGTCCCAAAAATGTCGTTCAACAACATCACGTTCACGGTATAACGGCGTACGCGCAAATGAAGTTTGAGCTTGAGTTTGCAACGATTGGTGATACTGATAAGTTTGCGTCATAAAAAAAATATCAGTTTCATAATCGACGTCGGAAAAGTTAACATTTTCTTCATCGGAATTCATTTTTGGTTTAGAGAATGTGTGTTGTGATAGAGAGAATTAAGTTAGAAAGTATGTAATTGTGTATAAAAATAGTTGTATATTTGGGTTTATATAAAGTAGTAACATATAATAGTTTTTGTTTAAAAAAGAAATAAAATTAGAAAAAAAAGCAACTCGTTTGAAGGCCAAACGGTAAAAAAAAAATTGAATTAAGTAACCGTTTGTATGGCATCTGTTAATACAAATAAACAGTAAAAACGTTTCTTTATATTTTACGATCTTTCTATGTTTTGTCGATAACAAAAGTAAAATCATTTTATCGAAATAAATAAAATATGTAATGTTTTAAAGGCAATAAGTTTTTCTAACTTACTTTGTCAAAATCACTAAATACATTTTATAAAATAACTAAGTAAAAATGTATAACTTGTCTTGGATTATCCATGGGCCAAAACCATAACTCATAACCCATGGAGTTTGACCCATAACCCATGACCCATGTGCATTAATGTCTTTGACATCATGCATGACATCAAAATGGGTAAAACCCATGACCCATGACCCAAAGTCCATAACCCATGACCCAAGATGTCTTTGACATCATTCATGACATCACTTGACCCATGGACCTTGACCCATAACCCAAAATCCGGAATTGTAACCCATAACCCGACCTGGTACTACCAAATACCCGGTTCCATGGGATTACACTGGCCGGATCCCTCTGAGAAGGGATCCGCCAGAACCGGGTGAACAGTGGACTGTTTTTGCCTATAAATAGTGAGTCATTTCTTTCTTGTTTCTCACCCCTCTTGAATATATCTTCTCTCTATATTCTTATCTCTCTAACCTCAGATCTAAAGATCATTCTTGTAGTTCTCTTTCTCTTGTGTTCTCTAGGTTCTTGTTACAAAGATGAGATCACACTTTCTTACATACGAGCCATCTCTCTTCTCAAGTTGCTCGGACCTCTCATCACCTCAAGATCATCAGTTGTTTCTTGTTGTTGATACCTCTTCTTGTATTCTCAAAGTTGTTGTGTTAGTTGTATTGTTGTGTTGGTTTGGTCCGCCGTGCTAAGGACTCGGTATTTAGCTTTGTACCGGAAAAAGTGTAAGCGACGTTGTGAAGGTTTCTCCACCGATTGAAGCAGCTTGTTGACATAGTGTTTCCGAACTCTCGAGTATGTGACTCGGGGAGTGGAGTAGGGAAATGAATGTGTCCTTGTAGCCGAACCACTATAAACAATTGTGTCACACTTCTTTCCTTTATCTCTTTACTTTTACGTAGTCATTTCATTACTAGTATAGTGCATTATCCATATCTCAACATCCAAAGGTTTCACATACTTTCAATCTAAAAGTTTTTGATAAACTAAATTTAAATCGGTAAAAACTATTCAACCCCCCCCCCCCTTCTAGTTTTCTACAATTGGCATCAAGAGCAGGTTTATAAAAAGTTTTTAAGTAAAATGTATTTTAAAACTTTTTTGATCAAATGGATTTTGAAAACTACAAGGAATGACAATCCATGCAAAGACCACCACTCTTTGAAGCTAATGGTTTCATATATTGGAAAAATAGATTTGAAACATATGTGAAGTCTAAAGATATTGATCTTTGGAATATTATTGTTGATGGGGATTATGTGCCGGTATTTGAGAATATCTCTACCGACAAAAATGAGGTTGGGTCCTCGGTTTGAAAAGACGAACAAAAGAAAATGTTTTCTAAAAATAATGAGGCAAAAATAGTTTTATACAATGCCTTACCCAAAAAGGAATATGAAAGAATTTTGATGCATAAAACCGGTAAAGACATTTGGGATTGTTTAGTAATTACTCATCAAGGAAACAAACAAGTGCAAAATAATAAAATAGATTTATTTGTTCAACAATATGAGCAATACTCAATATCGGATGATGAAAGTATTGATAATTGACCGGATCTAAACACACACGTTGTGTTGGGGATACTTTGAGTGTATACTTGATAGCACGCGGAATTTACTACCAAGTATCTAGAAGATGTTTTGTGTTTGGTGATTGATTAAATAAAACAATAAGAACAAATAAGAACACAAACGATATCAACCAAACAATCACTTCAATATATATTGAACGATTACAATATGAACGTGAAGCTCTTGATAATTCGTATGAAGGGATATGTCAAAACCCTAACTGAGGATCTCTTTTTATAATGCAAAGAGTCCTATACAAGTAAAATATCTAGCCGTATCACAAAACCTAAATAAGATATATACCATATCTTTTCTATATTTATCCATGCACGATCTGTCTTTATCATATAAGCAGTACGAACTTCAATGTATCAGCAGTACCAACTGCTGATGTATACTTTAATAAATCTTCAACCGTACTAACTTTCAATGAACCGTACCAACTGTTGGTTTAATTCCCAACAATAATGCATTTAGTAGGTTTAATACTATTATTACTTCACTAATAGCACTTGATGAATCTGTTTCCAAGCGTAATCATGTCAGGAAATTCTTAAGGGCTCTTCCGGCTAAATGGAGACCGAAGGTAACGACAATCAAAGAATCAAATGACTTAACAATCCTTTCTCTCGACGAGCTAATTGGGAACCTCAAGTTGTACGAGGTTGTATTGGCTAAAGACTCCGAGGTCTCAAAGGAGAAGAAGGAGAAGTATAAGGCACTAGCTCTAAAAGCTAAAAAGGAGTCTAGTGATGAAGACACTTCGTCCTCGGATAGTGATGATGAATAATACGCCATGGCCGTGAGGGACTTTAAGAAGTTCTTTAGAAGAAGAGGAAGATTCGTAAAACAACCTTACGATGACAAGAAAGGTTTCCGAAAATTCAAGGAAGAAAAAAAAGTTAAAGATGACCGAAAGTGCTTTGGATGTGGTGATCCAAATCACTTTATAGGTGCTTGTCCTAAACAATCTAATGGTGAGCAAAAGGCGTTCGTTAGCGGCTCTTGGTATCCTAGTGAAAAGGAAAAAGATGAGATTTGTCTCATGGCCAAAGAATCTAATGAGGTACATTCCGATTCTCTCTATTATAGTAGCACATCTTTTGATAATGAATCTCTAAGCTTAGAATATAATAAACTTAACAAAATTAGTCTTAAAGTCATCAACAAAAATAAACTTCTTAAAAGTAAAATTGAATTCTTAGAAAAAGAAGTTTTAGATCTTAAAGAAAAATTAATTAGGCTTGAAAAAGGAAAAGAAGCAAGAATAGAATGTGAACTTTGTGTAAGTCTTCAAACGATAATTGATAAACAAGACTCTAAAATTGCTAGACTTACTACACAACGCTTAGAAGATATAATAGATACAAAACAAGTAAAAAACAATACAAAAGGAGTAGGATTTACAGATTGTATGCCTTCGACTAGCGAAGAAAAATCAACTAAATTTATTAAGTCTGCTGATCCAACTGCTTCTGAGGTGACGGATCTGGCGGATCCCTCCAAAAGGGATCCGGCTAGGCTTAAGCAAAGGATCTGGGCATCTGATGCAGAAAAATCAAAAATTGACTTGCCCAAATCATCTAGAAAAGAGTTTGTAGTCATAACCAAAAAAAAAATACCTAATGCTCCTGATAGAAACATTAATATACCACATCACAATAAAGGAATTTTGAGAAAACCAAATGTTCGACCAACAACACCATTTAGGAAACCAAACGCACCTTATCCTAAAAGTAACGTAAATCAAATAGGATGGAACAATGGTCTTTACAATGATTTTCAAACACCAAATTTTGGACCTTGGAACTATCTTCCTTTTGTGAACCAAATGAATGGTTTATTTAACGCTAATGGACCCATGAGATATTGGGGACCAAACGCTTGAGTTTCTTTGTGCTTTTAGGTTTGTCTAAAGGTTGATCTAGAACCAAACGAATGGATTAAAGACAACGGATGCACAAGGCATATGACGGGTAATAAAAGCCTATTTTCATCTTATAAGGCTTGCGATGGAGGTAACGAAGTTTTTGGTAATGGGAAAAGTAAGATCATTGGTAAAGGTACGATCTCACATAACTCTTTAACCATCAATAATGTGTGTCACGTAGATAACCTAGGTTTTAACTTATTAAGTATTAGTCAAATAGTTGATAAAAAGTGTGATGTCTTATTTAGTGAGTCCGGTAGTAAAATACTAAAAAACGGAATAACCATAGGAACAGGGGTTAGGAAAAACGGTATTTTTGTAATGAAAATCGAAAACTCTAAAGATAAACTTTGTCTAACTTCAATAGATGATACTTCGACCCTTTGGCATCGAAGATTGGGTCACGCCAATATGCGTCTTATTCAATCGCTATCATCTAAAGAACTTGTTAGAAACTTACCAAAACTAAAATATGAACATCATTTTTGTGATGCTTGTAATGTAGGAAAACAAGTCCATGCTAGTCATAAAGCTAAAAATATGGTCTCTACAACTAAGTGGCTAGAACTTTTACACATGGATCTCTTTGGTCCATCGGTTATTCAAAGTTACGGAGGTAACTTATACTATAGGTATACATGGACTAGATTTTTGAAAAATAAAACCGAAGCCTTTGATCACTTTGAAATTTTAAGTAAGAAAATTTAAAAACAACTAGGTTGTCCAATAATATCTATACGTACGGATCATGGCTGGGAATTTGACAACGAAGTACAATTCGGAGCCTTTTGTGATGCTAATGGTATTACTCACAATTTCTCGGCTCCACGTACTCCGCAATCAAACGGGGTAGTTGAACGAAATAATAGAACCTTACAAGAAATGAGTCGAACCATGCTTAATGAATAATCAATACCTCAAAATTTTTGGTGTAACGCCGTCGACACCTCAACATATATCTTAAATAGAATTCTCATTAGACCATTTTTAGGATTAACTCCTTATGAGTTATTAAAAGGTAAAAAGCCGTCGTTAGATTACTTTAAAGTCTTTGGAAGCAAATGCTTTATTCTAAACACAAAAGATTATCTAACCAAATTTGATCCTAAATCCACCGAAGGTATTTTCTTAAGATATTCACCTAATATTAAAGCCTATGTAGTTTTAAATAAAGAAACCATGAAAGTAGAAGAGTCTCTTAATGTCAAGTTTGACGAAAGTCCTCCTCCTAAATCTCAACCTCTCGTAGATGATGACATAATAGAAAGTCAAATTTATGAAAATCAAAGTAGTGAAATAAAAGACAAGGAAGATGAACTATTAAATAAAGAAATAGTTAACGTCAAAGAATCTAAAGATCACCCACTAGAAATAGTTATAGGAAAATTAAATGAAAGAACATTACGGTCTCAAGCTCAAAACCAAAGTAATCTATTTTGTTTTGTTTCCTCATTAGTACCCAAAAACGTAAAAGAAGCTATTAAAGATGATAGTTGGGTAATAGCTATGCAAGAAGAATTAAATCAATTTGTCTCAAATGATGTTTGGAAACTAGTTCCACCACCTAAAAATCAAACCATAATTGGTACAAAATGGGTTTTCAAAAATAAACTAGATGAAAATGGGATTGTATCCCGCAACAAAGCTAGACTTGTTGCACAAGGTTATAATCAACAAGAAGGAATAGATTTTGATGAGACCTATGCTCCCGTAGCTAGATTAGAATCCATAAGAATCCTTCTAGCTTATGCTTTTGCTAAAGATACCAAAAATTTTCAAATTGATGTAAAAAGTGCTTTTCTAAACGGGTTCATAAACGAAGAAGTATACGTAGCTCAACCTCCGGGTTTCGTAGATTTTGAAAAACCAGAATATGTATATAAACTCAAGAAAGTTCTCTACGGTCTTAAACAAGCCCCTAAAGCTTGGTATGATAGACTTAAAACCTTTCTTATAGATAATAAATACACAATGGGTCTAGTAGATAATACATTGTTTACTAAGAAAAACCAATCACATATTATCGTTGTTCAAATTTACGTAGACGATATTATATTCAGATCTACTTGTCAAGAAATGTGTGACAATTTTTCTAAAATCATGCACGACGAGTTTGAAATGAGTATGATGGGAAAATTAAATTTCTTTCTTGGTCTACAAATAAAACAATTAGAAGATGGTATCTTCTTTAATCAATCTAAATATATTAAAGAAATGTTAAAGAAATTTGGATTAGAAGTTGCAAAACCAATGAAAACACCAATGTCATCCGACACTAAACTTACTAAAGACGAGAACGGTGAGTCCATTGACGATACCAAGTACCGTGGCATGATAGGTAGTCTACTACTCCCTCCGTCCCTAAATAAATGTCCACTTGGACTTTTTGCGGTCTTTATTATTCAACTTTGACCTTAAATATTTTTGTTTGTGTTATATAATATTTGATGCAAAATATATGAATGGATTGGGTTTTAAAAGTATTTTCATTGGTATCATTTTCATCAAGTATTATATAATACAAACAAAATTATTTAAAGTCAAAGTTGAACAAGAAAGACTGTAAAAAGTCAAAGTGGACATTTATTTAGGGACAGAGGGAGTATATCTTACGGCTAGTCGGCCGGATATTATGTTTAGTGCATGTATGTGTGATCGATTTCAAGAAGATCCAATGTCTTCACATCTCGAAGTGGTCAAAAGAATTTTTAGGTACATTAAGGGTACAACACAATTGGGATTATGGTATCCAAAAGGAACGGGTGTAGAAACTATTGTATATGCAGATTCTGACCATGCAGGTGATTATGTTGATCGCACAAGCACAAGTGGCATTTGTATATTCATGGGATGTTGTTTAACATCATGGTTTTCAAAGAAACAAACCGCGTTTGCTATTTCTACCACTGAAGTATAATATGTGTCAGCAAGGAAAGCATGCCAACAAGCACTATGGATGAAACAAGCTCTAGTCGACTACGATGTTCATCTAAGCGACATTGTCATCCTCTGCGACAACAAAGGTGCCATAGACCTTAGCAAGAATCCCGTTCTGCACTCCCGCACTAAACACATTGAAATACGCCATCATTTCCTTAGAGATAATGTTCAAAAATGAAACATTGCCATAGAAAAAGTCTCTTCCGAAGACAACATTGCCGACATTCTCACCAAACCACTAAAACGTGAACCTTTCAACTTACTTTGATTAGGCCTTGGCCTTATGGAACAAACGTCTTGATCTTCCTTCTAACTTCTCTATTTACAAGGTATGTATGTCTAATCCTCCCTTCTGAGTCTAGGATCTCTATTTCTTGCACAAATTATACACGTTCAAACTGATGAGGTTTATACTTACATATATTCACATCAAACTTTCTACAAAACACGATCCTAAAACAATACCTCATTTGCTTTTTAAATCAAAACTTCTCACGTCTAGGACACTCACATTTGTTTTACATAGTTAATGCAACGTAAAAACCTTTTATCATGCATCATATCATATATCTCTTGAATGCTAAATGGAATACATAACCAATATGTATTTTCGGGTACATTCAAACGTAGATACATTGAACTAAGGAGCACTTGGGTTATCTCATATATATATACATTTCTTCTTCTCTCCTCTAGAGTTGAGATAACCGCAACTCCACATAGTTTACATATAGGCACACACTAATCCAAATATGTTTTCTATGCAAAACAGCAGACTGTGTACATCAGATACCCGGATCCCCACATTTACGTAGGACGGATCCTTTCTGGGATGGATCTGTGGGATCCGGTTGCACAGAAGGCAGTTTAGCTAATGATTTGACAAAATCTACTTCAATTCTCCTCTATTTTCTATTTGCTACTTTATGTTTACTGAGTTTAAGTCTTAGGAGTTAAGGTCTCATGATTACTTGCATTCAATTCATATCTAATTATTAGATTTTGGATTCTTTTGTGGTTTTAGCATTCATTGCAATACTTGATATCTATCTATAAATAAGGGCTTAAGATGCTTGCTTCTCCATCATCACTCTCATCTCTCAATCTCATAAACTATGGCCTCCAAAAGACCACAATCCTCTCAAAACCGTGATGATCTAATCAACACACTACAAAACATTACCAACACCTTTGAACATCACATACAACAAACCAAGTTCTCTCTACCAACTTCCAACATCCCTACACTACCAAACACAAGAAAAACCACACGTATAATTGTGAAACCATGTTGCTTCGTCAACTCTCTATGCAACAACTCATCACCTCCTACCAATTCCTCACCTCCAACCGACTATCAAAAAGCACCACCCTCTTCACCAAGCTCTCCAAAAGAAAACCTTCCTTTCTTCAACTCATTAGAAGACCTCCTTAGGACACCTACCTCAACTCTACCACCAACTTCAACTACTCCACCCGTTCCAAGTCAACCATCTAAATCAATACCTCCTATTTTACCCAACATCAACCCCAAAGAGCTAGTCTTCTCCACACCTCCTTCCTCACCAAATGCTATTTTCAATGACCTTGAAGAGTTACCTCCTATACCATCCATCGATTTCCTAGAACATTTAGCAAATCAACCTTCACCTATCCCCAACATCATGGATGTTGATTTCACTATACCAAACTTTCCACCATCTCTTCCGTAACCAAACCAACCAACTTGGATGGATGAATCCCTACCCGACCTCCCACACTATCTATTTTGTGAACATTGCCAAAGCTCTAGGCAAGTAGCCATAGAAATTAGGGACGAAATGCGTTTCATTCTAAACCATGTCCTTGAACGCATCGACATAATGACCCACCGAAACCACTGAGCCCATATGCAAGCATCAAATGGCCAAGAATATATATTTTCTTAGTTTTCTCTTTATTTTCCTTTTCTTATAAGAACACTTCCTTGTTCTTAGTTTTACAAATGTTTGTGGCCTATATACCACTACATTTTGGTCATTTTTATTACAAGGATTAGTTCTACATACCTTGTGCATCTCTTTCTCATACCTCTCGTCTTACCTCCATTTCTTCTATTTTATTGATCTCGTCACTAACATTCTTTCTTGTAGGTTTTCAAACTCCATTTTCTCACTTGACGTCCTCATCAAGGGGGAGCAACCGTCAAGGGGGAGCATTGCATACTTATTAATCCGCATCATTTCCAAAAAACGAGTTAGTTTTCTTTCGACACTCTTTTTGTTTCGACAAAAAGGGGGAGAAAAGAGTAAAAACTTTCAATTTAAAACTTACAAGTTTTATTTTTCCTCAAAATAATTTTATGTTTTGTCATCAACAAAAAGGGGGAGATTCTTAATACAAATAAACCGTAAAAACGTTTATTTATGTTTTACGATCTTTCTATGTTTTGTCGATAACAAACGTAAAATCATTTTATTGAAATAAATAAAATATGTAATGTTTTAAAGCAAATAAGTTTTTCTAAATTACTTTGTCAAAATCACTAAATACATTTTATTAAATAACAAAGTAAAAATGTATAACTTTTCTTGGATTATCCATGGGCCAAAACCATAACCCATAACCCATAACCCATGGAGCTTGACCCATAACCCATGACCCATGTCCATTAATGTCTTTGACATCATGCATGACA
Source organism: Artemisia tridentata subsp. tridentata (assembly GCA_021014915.2). Lineage (NCBI taxonomy): Eukaryota > Viridiplantae > Streptophyta > Magnoliopsida > Asterales > Asteraceae > Artemisia > Artemisia tridentata. The sequence continues at coordinate 230,949,029 of CP139503.1, read as the reverse complement.
TCACAATGGGTAAAACCCATGACCCATGACCCAAAGTCCATAACCCATGACCCAAGATGTCTTTGACATCATTCATGACATCACTTGACCCATGGACCTTGACCTATAACCCAAAATCCGGAATTGTAACCCATAACCCGACCTAGTACTACCAAATACCCGGTTCCATAGGATTACACTGGCCGGATCCCTCTGAGAAGGGATCCGCCAGCACCGGGTGAACAGTGGACTGTTTTTCCTATAAATAGTGAGTCATTTCTCTCTTGTTTATCCCCCCTCTTGAATATATATTCTCTCTATATTTTTATCTTTCTAACCTCATATCTAAAGATCATTCTTGTAGTTCTCTTTCTCTTTTGTTCTCTAGGTTCTTGTTACAAAGACGAGATCACACTTTCTTACATACGAGCCATCTCTCTTCTCAAGTTGCTCGGACCTCTCATCACCTCAAGATCATAAGTTGTTTCTTGTTGTTGATACCTCTTCTTGTATTCTCAAAGTTGTTGTGTTAATTGTATTGTTGTGTTGGTTTCGTCCGCCGTGCTAAGGACTTGGTATTTAGCTTTGTACCGAAAAAGTGTAAGCGACGTTGTGAAGGTTTCTCCACCGGTTGAAGGAGCTTGTTGACATAGTATTTACGAACTCTCGAGTAGGTGACTCGGGGAGTGGAGTAGGGAAAGTAAGGTGTCCTTGTAGCCGAACCACTATAAACAATTGTGTCACACTTCTTTCCTTTATCTCTTTACTTTTACGTATTCATTTCATTACTAGTATCGTGCACTATTCATATCTTAACATCCAAAGGTTTCACATACTTTCAATCTAAAAGTTTTTGATAAACTAAATTTAAATCGGTAAAAAACTATTCAACCCCCTTCTAGTTTCCTACAGCATCTATGAAAGCATTGACCAAATTTCTCCTTTGATATTGCGAAGGCAAAACATTATGTTGGTTTTAGTTTAGTTGGTACCCCTTAGTTTTAAAGAAATGATTTGTGGATAGTTAATTGGGATCTTCTAATTTGTTAGCAACGATATAAGAGAAGAAATAAAATGACAATATGACAAACTTTTAAATGGTGACAAAAATGCTTTTATTACATAATAAAATTGTTTATATATACATGAGTATGTTTGCTGTTACTATCATAGTTGTTTGTTTAAAAAAAACGTCTGATAACGTAGATGTATATGTAATTATAACGTGTAAAATGTCAAAATAGCTTAACGCGGGCGATAAATGCTTCTTCAAGTATCATTTAAAAGGTAATGTTTAAAAAAGATAAACGTATTTTTTCAAACGACATTTTAATTTAAAAACACTAAACGCAAACCGCTAAGTACTTCTAAACATTTTAAATACTCCTTGCTAGACATGACCTTAGACTATGATACGACCCGTTGACTTTGTATCGAGATATTTTTATTAGACAAATCATACCATTCATTAATGAATGACGCGGTATATAAATACCGAATAAACTCTAACTTGTATTACAAGTCGATTACAAGATAGATATCCAAAACAACGACACTTTCCTAATTCGACTCAAAGATATCCTAAACATAACATTCACAATACTTATCCTAACACCTAAACAAAAGTTAGTTATCCCATAACATAGTCCTTGTGCCACGTTGGGATGGCCGTGACCCTTTGTAGCTCGAGCGCGTCCTACACCTTTCATGGCAGTCGTAACATTCCCCTCTCCTTCAAAGTTACCTTGTCCTCAAGGTGCTGCTTCAAAATCTTGCCTCATGTAACCCCAGGATCCCAAACTTTGACTTGCAGTTTAGTCCCTTGTGGATCACATGTTTTGAGTTTTGAATTTGCCTCTTGCAGATCATACTCAAAGCGCAAAGTATGCCTACACAAATGTTGGCACATCGGTCTGACAATGAGTTCAAATATTTTTTCATAGCATAAAACTTCATTACTTTGATTGAAAATCAACCAAACTGGACTCGCAGCGGGATACTTTGATTCACAAATGCATATATTAGTCACAAATGCATACTCTAACACTACATCAGGTGGCTTACGTTTCTGCCCAACATCATCTATCTTATTCACCTGGCCATGAGGCTCCAACATGTTTCCTCCATCTTCTCTTGTTGCTACGAGAGGAACTTGTTGACGTTGGCTATTACTTTCTTCCATACTCTTTTCTGCTGCAATTGGTTTGATTGGTACCTGGTGATCAATTACCTTATGATCCACTGGTTCCCTTGAGTTGACGTCGCTTGGTTTGGTGATGACTGTGATGGGCCATTGGTCCTCCAAACAAGCCGTTGTTGTACGGGCTAAGGATAAGGCTTCTCATAAAGTTGTAGGATTCGACCTCAACAATTCCCAAAGTTGTAGATCCGTGAAGCGTGCTTCCGTTGCACGGGCTAATGAAAAAGCTTCACCTAAAGTTGTGGGATTTGACCTTAAGAGTGCACATTGTAGAGCCGGTTTAACGCCAGAGATATAAAACGATTTAAGAAAGTTTTCAGAGATCCCCGTTAATCGATTTATATGTACCTCAAACTTACTATGATATTCGGCCACCGTACCCATTTTGCAAGAGCTTAGATAGTGCGTCCCGATCGTTGCTGCCCGATGCCATGAACAATAACTCGAAGAACAGAAAAAAAAATTATAATGAACAGTACCATGAACAGTAACGATGAATAGTACCTGTGAAGAGCGTCGGTGAACAGTACTTTTATTTTTATTTTTTTATTTTTTTAATTTTTTTAATGGAACCCTAATTTGGTAGCCCTATCGACGAGGACTCTCAATGAAAGCACCAATTGATACGACCTGTTGAGGTTGTATCAAGATAGGGCATCACTTCAAGCGGGCGCAAGCTCCTTAAGAATATTAGAGAGGAAAACTAGAGATATTTTTATTAGACAAATCATACCATTCATTAATGAATGACGCGGTATATAAATACCGAATAAACCATAACTTGTATCACAAGTCGATTACAAGATAGATATCCAAAACAACGACACTTTCCTAATTCGACTCAAAGATATCCTAAACAAACTTTCACAATACTTATCCTAACACCTAAACAAAAGGTAGTTATCCCATAATATAGTCCTTGTGTCACGTTGGGATGGCTGTGACCCTTTGTAGCTCACTAGTACAGATTTGGCCTACGGTCACACATGTAGTATTTTGAACAGCCACACAATAACTTATTTATGTGACTAAATGTACCAGAATAAAATAAACAGCCACACTTGATCCGACTTGTGTGACCATTTCAGAATTACATCTGAGGCTACATCCACACATTTGAATATTTTCGTGACTATACGTATCTGGTAAAAAAAAAATTGATTTTTTAGTCACTTGTAATTTAGGACGTGCGACGGATACAAATAAGTTTGAAACATTAGTCACACTATATATATATACATATGTGACAAATATATGTCACACAATTGAAAAGTGTAACCAAAATCCATATATGGTCACACGAAGTAATTGTGTATGTGGCTAAATCATATACTCAAGTTTGTCACACATTATTTAAACGTGACTGCTAGTTTTTGTTGAAAATTTAGCCACATATGAATTTGAAATGTGTGACAACTGAAAAGTAAGTTTGAAGCATTAGTCACGATATGCATTTAAAAGTGACAAATATATGTCACACACTTGAACAGTGTGACCAAATGTCATATATGGTCATACTAAACCATAGGCATACATGATTAAGTGTGACCAAAATTCGATACAAATGGTCACGTAAGTTAATATGTGTGTCTAAAGTTTAGTGTGTGTTTGCCTGCCAAATCCTAATGTGTATGGTCACATTTAATTGTATCAGAATCATGTGACTATAGGCTATATCATAGTCACACCATATCACAAATGTGTATCTAAATTATGTTTATAGCCACATTATAAGGGTATTATATGTGACCAATACATTCAAAATAGTCACACTGTGAAATATTCATGTGACTATTATTTATAGCAAAATGTGAACTCAGTTAACATTAACCTTGATATTAGTCACATTGAGTGTTTGTGTGACTAAATTAAAGATGTTACATATGGTCATCACATGAAGTATTTATTTAATTAGGTATCTAAATCATAGAGTCATATTTTGTCACACATTATTTAAGTGTAGTCACAATTCGATACATATGGTCACACATTTCTGATAACTTATGTAATTATGAGGGGTTAGATATGGGATTTTATAGTCTATCTAGTTTGAGTCTAATTTGATATTCACTGAATTGAGTTCAGACTATTAGTCATGACTCTTCATTTGCCCCATTACAATGCTGGGATTTTATAGTCTATCTAGTTTAACGCAGTAGTATGTAAGTATGTTACTTGCCCCTAGGAACTAGGTTACTTGACTTTCTAAAGTCAATTTTCAACTTTATAATGAAGTAACATGTTACTAAAGTGCCTGCAAGTGCATATACATGATAAATGGAAACTGCAAATACAATATAGCTTGACTGCAAGTGGATATATAACAGTGAAAACCGCAAAAAATTTCATTGCCATTGAAAATCTTGACTTTTTTGAGTCAAAATCCATTACAACAGGCTAAATTACAGAAACAACTATTTATTACTAAAACTGCTAATCATCTAACAATACTAACTTAACAATACCAGTAGTGACCTTGCACTTAGCCTTGAGCAGCAGTCTTAACTTCAACCAGCAGTCTTAACTGTTACACAAGCAGTCTTAACTTGCAGCATGACATGCTTCACTTGGATTTTCGTATAACAATACCTTCATAGTCGGTTCGATAGTAGTCACTTCGTGATTCCTTGCCCAAGTCTTCATTATTTACACGTGGTAATATGTTTTCATTGTGCTCGTAAATGACTGTACTAAACTCCTCATCGACTTCGTCATATGTATCTTTGTAATTCTTGGTAGGTGTTTTAAAGACAATGGACAAATTTTTTTGTACCTGGTTTTTCACATAAAACACTTGTGTTGCTTGTGACGCTAATATGAACGGATCATCCTTGTGGCCTAAAGTATTCAGGTCTACCAACGTATAACCAAGAGTATCGCGTTTGACCCCATGAGTTTTGCGATTAGCCCAATCACATTTGAAAAGAGGAATTTGCCTGAAACGGTAATCTAGTACCCATATCTCTTGTAAAACCCTATAATAAAATGCTTTTCTTGTAGTTGCAACTTCTTTGGATATGTGAAGATCTACTGCCTCAACACTAACCCCACTATTCTGGTAAACTATGCCATCATTACTTTTCGTACGAAATGTATACCCATTGATGTTATACGCCTCGTATTTCACTATGCTCGCGCGTGGTCCAAATGATATCCACCTCACAGTTTCTGATACACTATCATTGGATATCGCTATCTCTCTCTGATCCTGAATTTCATTACAAGTATATATTACCTTTAAATTGCAGGAACAACAAACAAACAATTAAAGAAAATGAGTGTTTGGGATAATGAAATTGTGTACTGGTGGACCTCTATCTAATGTCATATACAGGAGGGAAAATTATGATGATGGCAACAAACAAACAATTATAAACAACATACGAGTAATTACCTCTTCGCGTAACCACTTACCAAAAGATTTACTGTGCTCTTTCTGCAGCAATGCCATTTTTTTACCCGGGTTTTTTCTTTCCAAAACTTCCTTGTGTCGCCTGAAACAAATAAATATCTTTGATTATTATATTTGACAGAACATTTTAAGCGACGAAATCGACATATGTGTTAGTAATACTCACTCGATATACGGTTGAATTTCATCAGTATTTTGTATTACATACAAATGTGCTTTCTGAAAGGATTCTCTGAAAACTTCACTTGATTTGTCGGCCGACAATGGCTTTCCGTCCTCATCTTCATTGGTTACATGTTTATCAGCTGGGATACCAATAGTTTTCATGGTTTTATGATATTCGCTAAAAAAACTCTATTGTTTCTTCCATGATAGTCTCCTCAGCAATGCATCCCTCTGGTCCATTTCTGTTTCGCACATGTCCTTTAATAACCTTCATACATCTTTCGAAGGGATACATCCACCGAAAGCATATGGGGCCACATAATTTTACCTCCCAAGTTAGGTGCACAGTCAAGTGTATCATAATATCAAAAAATGACGGAGGAAAGAACTTCTCGAGTAGGCACAGTGTCACAACAAGTTCTTCTTGCATCTTATCTAGTTCTTGCAAGCTGATTTCTTTCCTACATATAGATTTAAGGAAAAAGCAAAACTTGATAATAGCATATCGTGTGGGCTGGTGCATGACTTAACGTATAGCAATGGGCAAAAACTCTTGCATTAGCATGTGATAGTCATGCGATTTAAGGCCAATGAGCTTCCTATCATTTAGGCTGACCAAACTAGAGAAATTTGAACAATAGCCTTGTGGTACCCTGATGTTGCTTATCGTTTCACAAAATATGTCTTTTTCAGCATTCGTTAATGTGTAACCTGCTGGAGGTAGTATTGTTTTGTCTGCTTCTCGCCTAGCAAGCAACTCTTCTTTTATCCCCAACTCTTCCAGATCCAGTCGAGCATTCATTCCATCTTTTGTCTTTCCAGGAACATTCGGCAAAGTTCCGAGTAGACTCTCACCAACATTCTTTTCTACATGCATGAAGTCAATACAATGCGGAACTGAATGATGCCTCCAATACCTTAGCTTTCGATACCAAATGTTGAATTTCTTCCAATATGCTTCATTTTCTTGGCTTGAACTACCCTCTTCTTATGTTGTTTTCCTTTTCTGCTTTTTAATCTTCCCACCTCTGCCTCTGGTATCTTCTTGGTTTTTCGAGGTTTTTCCTTTTCCCCACTTATTTTCAATATGTTGTACCTCGTTGTATATTTGTTCCCCGGTCAATGGATTTTGAGCATGATGTGGTTCTTGTTGTCCATTAAACGCCTTCCTTTGCGTTCTGAACGGATGGTTGTATGGCAGATATCGTCTGTGTCCAGCATAACTTTGCTTGGATGAGGCGGAAAGTCTAACACAGTGTGTATCTTTCCCACATACTACACAACCTTTGAATCCACTGTATGGGCAGCCACATAATGTACCAAGTGCAGGGTAATCATTTATCGTCCATAACACAACGGCACGCAGATTAAAGTTTTCTTTTTTGTAAGCATCATATGTATCAACCCTAACCTCGAATAAGGTATGCAGATCATCAACCAACGGTTCTAAAAATACATCGATATCATTTCCCGGGTATCCCGATATTAATACCGAAAGCATGATAAACTTTCTTTTCATACAAAACCATGGAGGAAGGTTGTATATGACAGATAAAACTGGCCATACACTGTGATGCCTATTTCCTGAGTTGACGTCAACCCCATCAGCCGATATTCCTAGCCGTAGATTTCTCGGATCTTTAGTAATTTCGGGGAATTTTTCATCTATGGTATGCCATGCCTGTGAATCTGCGGAGTGACGTAAAACACCATCTGTTATCCTCCTTGTTGCGTGCCATGTTAGATCTTCTGAAATACTTTCTAACTTAAAGAGGCGTTGCAGTCTTGGTATAATTGGAAAGTACCACATTACCTTTGCCGGAATGTTTTCATACACTTTATGTGTCTTACTATCCACCTTCCATCTTGATGTCCTACAAGTTGGACAAACAGTCAACTCCTTGTTAACCTTCCAGTAAAGAATGCAGTTGTTGCCACATACATGTATCTTTTTGTATCCTGATCCCATCATTCTCACTAGTTTTTTGGCCTGATAAGTTTTTTCAACCATTTCGTTACCAGCAGGTAGCATCTTTTTCAACAATCCTAGTAATTCAGTAAAGAACTTATCAGAAGCTCCATACTTACCCTTCAAGTTGAGTAGTTTAAATATTGCGGACAACTTTGTGAAGTCAGGACATCCTTCGTAAAGTGGCTTCTCCGCGTCTAATAATAGTTGTTGAAACTTGGCAAGGTTATCCTCATCAAAACATTCTTTTGTAGCATTAACCATGTTTACTGTTGCTGGGCCATCTGTTGGAATTTCTGGACCAAAATCCATGTCGAAATCCGTGTCGTCAACAAACTCCTCTGTTGTAGCATTAACAGGTATTTGGGCAGTTGTTGCTTGCTCATCATTTTCTCCATGTTTATCCCATTTTGTGTAACTTTGATTAATCCCGTGGTAGAATAAATGGAACTGCACATCCTCCACTTTCTGCTCTATGCGGTTTAAACATGAGATACACGGACATGGCATCTTTATAAGCTGTTGTTTATTACCTCGTGGGTCGATGTTCCTCATCTTCTGCAAGTTGTGTTCTGCATACATAATAAACGCTTCTACTCCAGCAATATATTGTTTCTTGGTCCTACTAGTTCTCATCCAAGATTTGTCCATGCTATTGTTGAGGTCAACTGGTAACGTATATATCCTACAAGTCACAAATTAAACCAATATAAGCATCAAATCATTTGTGCATAAGTAAACCAAGTATTTACCACTACTAGTACAAAAGGTACTACTGCTAGTGAAAGTTAGTACTGCTAGTATAAAGTTAGTACTGCTAGTACAAGTCACAAATTAAACCAATATAAAATTGTAAATGTTTGATACGTTTGGGCCCAACTCTAATGTGGGATAAAATGTTTATTTTGAAAATATTACAACTATACATTAGTAAAATCTAGTATTAATGGTTTTTGTTGCAAATTGAAAATTAAAATAATACTCTGTATAGTATTAATGGTTTTTGTATTTACTTGCAACTTGCAAGTAAATGGGGAAGTATTTCATCATTACACACTATTCACATTGCTAGGCTCGATACATCTTCCTTCCTCCAGGTGTTTCTTGATTGTTAAGAAACCAAAATAAAATTTAAAAATTACAAAAAATCTCAAAAGTTTTTGTTATCAAAATCATGGAAACTAAACTAGTGATTTGTTCTGAATTGGCAACAGTTGCAAACTCAAAGCTTGTGAAAGACATGATGCTAGTTTACTATGAGCGACAGGTTGAAGCTACTTCCAAGGAAGTTCATGATTTGAGGGACAAGGTTTCTGAGAAAAGAATGCTGATAAACAATAGGGATAAGATGATCAAGGAGTTAGAGCTTTTATATGGTTTTGATTCTGCTCTTGAAAGCATTGCTGATTTAAGGAGGATGCAAGAGGAGGACATGATGGCATCTGATAGGTTGCTCGTTAATATTGCCCAAAAGCATAAGCGTCTAGGTGATTTGTGCAACTTTATCACGAAGCTTGGATCAATGGATTATTGATGTGGTTGATATACTAGTTGTCTATGTTTCTGTCTTTTGTGTTTTGTGGTTTCATGGTTGATGTTGTTGGTAGTTTTTCTGATTTTTAAGATGGGTGCTTTTTATGATGTCTTTTGGGAAGTAAATCGAATGGTAACGATAGATGTCTGATGTTAAATATTAATGGATCTATGTTAATGTCAATATTATTTTCTAACTGCCTTTTGATTTGTAAGTTTTTTCTTACCACAAATTTAATATGTATAATTTCACTAATTAAGAAAAATGTGGGATTAGTACAAGTTATAATGTCAAGTGTTTAGTACACATATGAAGCTTTAGATTGATGAAGTTACAATGTCAAGTATTTAATAAGGTTTACTAGAAGAATTGCAACACAATGGAATGTTAATACTTAAGAAAGTCAAAGTCAAAGTAAAACTGTGTTTATTACACCTAAATGTAGGAAGTTACCTGCACATACCAACCAAGCCTTTAATGGCATTTACTTATACATTGAACTATGTGATCCTCTTTACTTTAAATGGCCATTACATAAACACAACATTACACCATCAAAAACCTGTCAAACATTAAACCTCATCCATAATGACTTCCAAGCCAAATGTTATTGAAATATCCTCTGATTCATCAGAACTAATGTCTCCTAAACCTGATTGGAATTTCCCCTACCCTCGTACAGGTAGCTTTGGTAAGATACCACCTAAGGGAAAGGTTGTTGACTCAAGCTCTGATTTTAGCTCCTTTAACATTAGCTTTTTTAATGATAGCTGGGTTTCTAGCTATCATTCAACATCTGAAGATGAAGCTGTCTCAAAAAAAGCCACAATCTCCAAAAAACCTCCTCCAGTTCACACTCTGTCAATCCCAGGAAAAAGGGAACAAGTTCTAGGCCTACCAAATCAGGAAACTCGGGAAGAAATCCAAGCAAGGAAGAGAAAGGGAAAAGGCCCAATTGAACTCACTAAGGGTAAAGGGAAAAGGACCATTGGCTAGCTATGTATGTCTTGATGTTATGATGCTACTGTAACAAGTACTATGTTTTCTCCTAGTATGTAATCAACTATGCAATCAACAATGCATCTATGTATGCAGAATTTTGTTATGTAATAACAGTTAGTTTTCAAGTTGAAGATGCTATTTTTCATTCATGTTAAACCCAAAATACAACTTGAAAAAACTATATATCCTACAAGTCACAAATTAAACCAATATAAGCATCAAATCATTTGTGTATAATTAAAAAAAGTACATAATTTAGATCTAAATGAACCTCCCTCCGTTGTTGATGGCCGGACCGGCGAGTGGTGGCTGTGACGTGACTGGTGAATGGTGACTGGTGGCTGTGATGTGACTGGTGAATGGTGACTGGTGGTTGTGATGTGACTGGTGAATGGTGACTGGTGGCTGTGATTGGTGTTTGGTGGCTGTGATTGGTGAGAAATGTGCGAAATTTGAAATTTGCTGAAAAAAATATGGGGGGCTTTAATTTTGAAATTTGCTGAAAAACATATATATGGGGGGCTTTTTAAAAAAATATGGGAGGCTTTAATTTTGAAATTTGCTGGAAAAAAAATGGGGGGCTTTTTAAAAATTTTGGGGAGGAAAATACCAAAAAGGAAGCCACAGGTATCGAACATGTGACCTCCCCTTCACAACACCATCAACTCAACCATCTCCGCCCTTGGGTCTTTTTCGATTATACCATCTTTTGTATTCCTCTTATTCTTATAGACTATCTGTTTTATTAAAGAAAATTGTTACAAAATCCAAATATCTTCTATACAAAATTAAACCTGGCAGTACTAATATTTACACTGGCAGTAATAACATTATTTCCTTTTTGCTTGTCTAAAGATCTTTCTCAGTAACTCTCTTGCCATTACTGAGTCTTCATCAGTAATTGTGAGCTAAGCATCTAACATAACAAATAAGCTAGCTGCCCTTAATGGATAATCTTTTTCTATCAGCATGTAGACATCCACTCCATTCTTTGTAGATACATGGTGAACACCACATGTATCATACAGTCTCCATTTTGTACTCAACTCATGAGCTCGAAAATGCCATAAGATATCTTTTGGATCAGGTTCATACAACCTCTTCAATTCCATCCATAGCTCCTTCTCTTTGTCTTCTATACGAGCTGTAATCTGAACATTTCTTGAACCAGACTCCATAGGTTGTCCAAGTCTTCTCTATCAAAAATCTTCAGCATATCATAAAAATACTTATAAAAATTTGAGTGTCCTCCTACCCTGATTATCTTCCAAGCTTTCCCAAATGTATCTTTGTGTATCTCCAAATAAATAATTGGATGTTTAGCTTGAATAAGATGATGAATATTCAATGCTTCTGGGATTATAACAATCATATGCTGCTTGAGCCTTTCATCAGTTAATTCCTCTGCTGTTTCTTCTTCTTCTGCTGTAGGTACTTCTTCTTCACCAATCTTCTGTTTCTTTGAAGATTCAGACTCCAATATTAGACCATATCTCTTTGTCTCTCTAGTTGATTCTTCTGTTCCCATGGGAATAAATGTGTTCACTCTTCTGTAAACCCGTTCAAACTCACTCTTGATCTCCTCAAAACTTTTACCTTGAAAATGTTTCTTTTTGTATCCAGCCATGTTCATCATGTAAACACACATGGTGTTTCTTTGCTCAGCTTGACTAGGTGGTTTACTCCTCTTTTCTTTGGCTTTTTGTTCTGCAGCAGACTTTCTTCTAGAATTTATTAGTTCAACAAGTTGTCTTGACTTCTCATCAATGGACAACACTTCATCTGCTCTGAGTTCACCAACTCCTACCTTTAAAACATCATCAGCATCAATCATAGACTGAATTTGTTGAGCGTCATTAAACATTGCTTCAGTTTCTTGATTTGCAAGTCTTGTTTGATCAAGGAAATCAGCAATCTCAAATTGTGATCTTTCATCTTCCTGTGCTTTACTAGCTACCTCTTCATCAAAACTAATCTGAGCAACAACACACTTCTTGTCCTTCTTTGGTGGCTCTTCTTCAATCATAATGCCCTTTCCTTTATCTGCCATTTGCCTTCTATCATACACATCCATAACTTGTTGATGAGCAGTACTGATGAAGCGAAAAGTGTACCGCTTTTAGGGGGTCATTTAAGCCCTAAATCGTATTTATTTGATCAAATATTGCCCCAAATCGTTCCTTTTATCATTTTAG